>OY744549.1:40740597-40755597 GCA_963556195.1 Sepiola atlantica | reverse complement strand
GACAGTTGCTGGAGCAAGCTGAAGTTCCCTGCTGGCTCTTCTCACTGATTTACGGGGGCTCCGCTGAAAGGCTGTCCGAACTTGCTCAACTGCATCTTCTGAAGTTGAAGGGCGACCTGTTCGCTTACCTGGGCACAAACACCCATCTTTCACAAATTTAGCATGCCATCTGACAATGGATTTCCTTTCAGGGGCTTCTTTTTTAAATTTCCTGCGAAATGCATGCTGAACACATGTCCACGATTCAGTCTTTGCAAATTGGAGGACGCAAAATGCCTTGTCTTGTTTAGAGAACGCCATTACTGCACCTGGAAAGATAACACGAAAATCATTAGTATGACCAAAAACTTGATTAAGCAAGCTTTAAAATGGCACCAGTTTCATTTTTCTACCTGGAATAGTTCATGAGATATACGCATTTATAATGTTCCCAAGACTTTTGAAACACCCTGTATATATATATATATATATATATATGAGAAAGGAAATCCGACGTAATTGGATTTGAAAAAAGGAAAAAACTAAGAGATATTTTTTTTATATATATATTCATCAACGTTTCGTCTTTATTGTAAGACTTCCTCAGGATGATAATTTGAAGAAAAATGTCATGCAAGTACATCGAAATTTTGGGTTGACATGATGGAGTGATAAAGGAAAAATAGTGGCTGTGGCTACTGTGAGCGCTGGAGGAGAGTCCAGGCTGCGAGAAGTCAGTAGTGGCGAAGAATGAAATGAATATGGAAAGCTTTGAGTGGGTACCATTAAGGCAGCAGTGAAATAGGCAGGGGTAAGAATATTAGTGAATTTGTTTTAGGGTAAGAGAGATGAAAGGGAGGGGGGTCTGAGATTTTTGTCGTGGTGAAGTGTGGCATGGATTTTGAGAGGCTGGGGGAAACTCTGTGTGTTTAGCATTTTTTTTTTCTCAATTTACTCTCAAACCATCAACACATCCTGAACGAAACCACATTTCACTTATCACTCCCCCAAAATTACAATCATTTTTCTTTCTTCTCATGCTCACTCCCTTCGTCCCCAGCACACTTCTACACATTCTTTCAAACACACATTCCTGACATAGCCACCTGGTCAATACTCCTTCCTCCCTCCAGCCTCAAAAAAAAATTTCACACCTGACCACAACAAAAATCTTACCTCTCCCCTCTCACCTCTCCAACCCTTTTGACTATTTCCTTCACACCCGCCCATTTTCAAGTTATCTTCATTTCTTCAAATCTTTTTCTAAAACTATGATACCACCTACACGCTACATACGGTGGGGGCCAGATGAGTGTGTGTGGAAGACATTTCAAAGTGCAATTCATGTAGTTTTGCCACCATTGCGATCGATTTGTGACACCACCGTGTCTTGGTGAAAGAGCACATTTTCTTCTCAATAAATCTATAGAACATTCACTATTGATGGTTCTTCCTTTCTCAAGGTAATCGATGAACAAAATCCATAATGCATCCCAAAATATGGAGGCCAAAACCTTGCCTGCTGATGTTTGCGTCAGCTGATTGCCGATTTTTACTCCGGAGCGAAGTGGTGGATCCATGTTGCATCCATTGTCACAGTTGCAAACAATGTTCTGAATCATCAATGCATTGTTTTTGATCGACTGTGAGCAAATGCGGCACCCACTTTTAACACAGCTTTCTCATTGATAAATGTTCATGCAAAATGATGAATACACCTTCGCTTTCTGATATCTTCAATTCCTCTGCTATCTCACGCAACTTAAATTGACGATCGGCCAAAACGAGTTTGTGGAGTTTTTTTTATATTTTCCCGGACAACTGCCGAAATTGGGCGACAAGAACGCTCAGCATCATTTGTGTCTGTACATTTTAAGTCAGCATTAACCATTGTTACTGATGTAGCAGAGTCCGAATATCACTTATCAAGCCATAGTTTTGCTTGAACAGTATAGTTTCTTATCTGAAAGCAATGCTATACAAACACATGAAGTTCAGTTTTTTTCCACTGTTTTGAAAATTTGCAACACTAGCTTCATTTAAATAATTGTAATTTATAAACTGATTGGATTACAATTTGAACATATGCCATTTGAAGGTAAGTACTTTATCAAATTCATATGGACTTTTATTAAGTTTTATTATGTCAATCGTGTGACCGGCTGAACAGTTATCTTTCACACTGATGATTCCATTAGGATGAAACGTATTTAATAATAAATATTTCATTATTATCTACAGATAATAATTACATATTTATTATTAAATAATTATTTATAGCCCCCTTTCTGATGGGCTTTTTAAGAGAAAATAAAATAAGCTGTCTAATCTAAGCTAAAATGCGAAGTTCGTATCCACGTGACCTGTTGACCACTGTTAAGACGCCTGACTATATTGTTCGCTTCCTGACATAAATAGTATTTATTTCTCGGCTTGTTGCATAGTTATTAAATTGGCCGTTTGGTTAGAGCGCCGGAAAATGGGCTAAAGCTGATTCGAGTCAGGGGTTCGAATCATGCGACCAACTGAACAGTTTCTTCCACACTGATGATTCCATTAAGGTGAAACGTATACATATGTGGATAATAATTAAATATTTATTATCAAATAATTACATACATACGTGGTGGACACATTGGTACAAGCTCCGACTACAGAGTCAAATATTTCTTTTGTGTGATTGCAGGTTTAGCATGAAACACATGTGTATATGGGTCAATTTGAAAATATTATTTATATATATATAGGCAACATGTCATTCAAACGAAACAAATATGATTAACCAAAATTGACAACTTTTATGTTTTGATCTTTTTATTGAATTATTCTCGTATGTCTTTTATTACCTTAAAATGAAAGAAACAAAATCCTTTAAAAACCGAATACTTTTGCCTCCACTTAGAATCATTAAGGAATTCAAACATTTATTAAAGTTCACTATAAAAATGTTAAAAACAGTTTGAATCTGAAAATCTAAAATTTTATATATTGAGGGGGTGGTAGTTTGTGGGAAAAGGGAGATCTCATGTGAATGTTATGTCATGTGACCATCCCATCAGACACGGGTAAGGGTTTGGAGATATAAAACCATAAACAATTAGTACCACGGTTCCTGCACAATGGTTTCTGAGTTTGGAAAACTTTCATTAAAATGATTGAACCATAGAATTTGATTTTGTAGTTATTACAACTCAACCCTAAACCCTAACCCAAACTATCGACATTGGAGACAAAATAAAAATGTTCAACAAGACAGAGCCAATAAAAAATATAGTAACGCATATAACATTATATATAATGTGTGTTAATATAATGTGCATGTATAAATGAGCCCCATGTTTGAGTGCGCATACCTCTTTTACAGTTAGACAATGTCTACTGTAATATTTTTATGAATTCTCATAACACACTGTTGCATCATAGGCTACATTAAAACGACCACAAAGGTCATTAGGTCACCAAAGGTCGACACTCTGAATTCTTGTTTGATTGCTTTATTTTATGACACATCAACCTTTTTAGGGAGCCCCCACCCCTTCCCTGCCGCTAACCATTTTTATATGATACTAGATGTACTTACCCAACGTTGCCCGGAATACAGTGAAGTCAGTTTAATTTTTATTTGCTTGCATATTTTGAAACTTATACAAAAAAAGAAAAAAAAAACTATAGTTCTAATGTAGACAGCTCTAATTATATTCTTCAATTTAAAATGAGTTACCCCCCTTGCTGATTTTTATTTTTAGGTTATTATTTAAAAATGTTTCAAATTACCAGTCGGCTGGGCTGGATTAAGTCATTTTAAAAATAAATTGTAGTGAAGTACGTTATTATACAACATGTTAGAACTGACAAGATAACTTTATGTGTTAGATGACATGTCCGGTTGAGTTGATGTTGCTACATAGTGCAATATACAAAGTAGCTTGGCAAAAATAGAGGTAAGCAACGCATAGTTCTCTAAACCTATTTCAATTTTTACTCTTTTATACTTTGCTTTGTTTTGTCTTAGAACATGTTTGTAAGACTTGTTTATTTTCATGTATTTCCAGTTTTACGATGAAAAGATGTTATAGTTCAGCGTTGGCCACGTGTGTGCAAATAAATACATAATTCGTGTCTGAAATTTTTGCTCCAGTTTGCTTGCTGTTACAATCATATTTGGGTTAACGTCCGTTTTACATGCTGACATGTGTTGGACGACTTTAAGAAATTGACTTCCAAAATAATCTATCTCTGGCAAGGTCTTTATTTATCCCTCTTCCCCCCCCCCCCGGCAGATTCCTATTACTTTCTCCCATGTTTTCCTTGGCCTTCCCCTGTGAACTGAACTTGCTACTTCAATTGTTCTACATCTATTAACCCCAAAACTCTCATCCATTCTTTCAACATGGCCATACCATCGAAGTCTACTCTCCTATATGGTTCAGATTTAATCTTCCCCTGAGTTCATCAGAACTAAATCTGTATAAATAGCCGAATTTGTTCGAGTATTGCAACTAAAATAAATGACGTCTATTAAAAATCGATACACTCTTTCCACTAACAAGGCTTGGCTTTGTGGTCGAGCGTCGGTTTCAGTCTTTGTTAAGACTCACATTACACATCCATGCAGAGCAGACGACCCTGAGACACGAACATTATATACTGTGCAGAAGTTCAATAAGTCACAGCTGCTCCTGCTGCTGTTTTTTTATTTATTTATTTTTTTATGTCCCTCCCACAGCGCTAACATGTGACAAGGTCGGAAAGTGTGATTGAGAAGCCAGCACCCTAAAGGATGAGCACTCTGGCCTACAAAAAATGCCTGAGCAGCCTCGTCGGCATTACCTGGTAGGGGTGCCTCAGGCGATTAGCAATAAACTAACCCTTTCTCAAAGGGTGAGAAGGCAAAGCCTGGGAGGGTGGATCTCCTAGAACTTCACAGGACAGACCCTAAGACCGGCGGAATCAAGGCCCGAAGGCCAGGACGGTATCGGTCTAAAGTGTGTAGTTAGTATCGGAACAGATACTACTATTAATACTGCTGCTGTTTTAAAAGCAAACATACACATATTTTGGCAACTACCATTCATCCTTTATGACGTCATCCATTTTCAAGCAAATATATAGATTTATTTTTTTGATAAGAAAACAAAAAATTTAATGTGCCTAATTAGGCACATTAAATTTTTTGTTTTCTTATCAAAAAAATAAATATGCATTTACAATAAATATAAGCAATTTAATATAATTTAAAGAGTGTATTGCTTTTTAATAGACATCATTTTTAATAGACGTCATTTTTAATAGACGTCATTTTTAATAGACGTCATTTTTAATAGACATCATTTTATGCATTTACAATAAATATAAGCAAGCTCCATCCAGATTCTTGGCCTTTTGGCCAAGATCAAAGTGTAGTATCTGTTCCGATGGATACTGCACCCCATACTGGTATTGTCTGGGCCTTCGGGCCTGGATTTACGCCGGTCAATGGGTCTGTCCTGTGCAGTTCTGGGAAGTAACGCTCCAAGGCTTTGCCTCCCCTCTTTGGGGAGGATTAAGTTTAATGCTTAATGTCTGAGGCACTCTGCCCAGGCAATTTTTTTTAAAAGCCCCTAGAACTCCTCCTCCTCTGGAGTGCATTCCCACTTTCCGACCTTGTGTCACATTCTACTGTGTGGGACGTAGATAAATAGGGCATTGAGATGTGTCCAAAGATTCAAATTAGTAAATGACTACGTTTGTTTGTTTATTTTCATTGTCTTCTATAAGAAGAAATACTACAAGAAAATACAGTCGTATTTTCATACAATTTCTCTCAAACTAAATCTGTTGGTCCATTCATGTATGCGCAAGGTGTTCAGGATAAATTTGATCATATTTTGATATTTTTAAATTGCAGAACCAGTAAAGTGCAACGGATAGCAGTTTCTGTGTACTATGAGTAAGTTTGAGAACTGAATGCTGGAAAGCACCAAGAGAGTGACCTGCATCATCATGATTCGCACCGGATTAAATTATTTGGAAATCTGAACTGCCGCTCAGTGCTTCTTGAATACTTTAAACGCTGTGAGATGTGAGCTAGAGAACTGTCATGGGTATATGGAAGCAGTGGCTGGCAGGAAGGATCATATGACTGTCTGCACAACGAAATTCGTACAGAAGCTGCCAAAAAAAATAAAAAGTGCGACAAAATCTCGGCAAATCAATGTGGCGTTGGCAAGAGAGATGAGCATCAGTGGTGATTATGAAGAAATCACAGAATGAGGATCCTTGCTACCCCTCATAACAAGAGTCACAAGGGACAACTACTCACCGACAAAATCCAAGAAAACTGCCTTACGAAAGCCAAGAAACTCCTCAAGGTGCATCCCCAGTTTGGTTGGATGTTTATCCAACCAAACTGGGGATGCTCTGGTTCTTCTCAGAGAAACACTTGTCAAAGCCAGTTGCACAATATGCATAACTTTTGTCAGGACCAGTTGTACAGTGCAGAACAACAGGTGGCTGGCCAACTTACCTAATTGCAACCTCATGGACTATTTATGTGTGGGCCGGCGTAGTTGAGAAAAAGACAGCAACTGTATTGCTTGCAACATCAAGGACAAGCTGATGGTCAGGACCAAACTGGTGTTCAGGCATCGCGCGAAGGACACCATAGTGGAGGTCGCATTCAGGTCTTGCCTGAAGGCCATGATGGTATCGCAATTTTAACCACGTACAGGCCAAAACCGATACACGTAAAAGACTTCGGGCAATAACTAGACAATAAAGCAAACAATAAGAGAAAAGAACAAGCTATTTTAAACAACAAATAATTTATTGAAGAAAAAGAAAAAAAAGGCAAAATGAGTTCGGCAGAAAGTCATTGTTCAAAGTTCACTTCATAGACTGAATTTAAGTTCCGATGGACACACGGAAAGGCTGCATAAATAAAGTCCTAATTATGCTGCCCGAAGGCTTATTGGGAGGGTGGATCTCCTAGAACTTCACAGGACAGACCCTAAGACCGGCGGAATCAAGGCCCGAAGGCCAGGACGGTATCGGTCCTTTGCTAGGAAAGACATGTCAGAAAAAGGAGAAAACTTACTTGTAAGAATTTTGTTAGTAAAATAAAAAAATACCAGAAGAATATAGAAAAGTCCTTTTAGTTCGCGCTGACTTGCTTCCTTTGATTGTTCATTTTTTTTATTAACATCGCATCATTTCTTCGATCGACTCCTTTTGAGAATAGTGGCACTCTTTCACGTCAACTCTCATTTGGAGACATCTTTCGGAACACACTTCGTTTTGTCTTTTCTAAAGGCACATTTACCTTTCAAATTAATATCTTCCTTGTTTCTGTTTTTAGAATTCAGTGGACTTCTCTGTCCAACGTAAATATTCAACCTCGAACACTAGTTGAAACTTCAACTTCTTTGAAGATTTTTACAGGCATGCACTCTACATGTTCCTGTTTTAACATCCTTGTTTTTAGGACTTTTTCATGTCCGAGTTGTGACGAACGACCTCTTCACCTCGAGATTGTTTCAGCAACTGGTTGAATTTCGCGGTTATTTCAACAGCTTCCGGCGTCAAACGCCCACACTTCAGACACCCGACACGTGCCATCAGCAGCAGTCATTCATTACAAGTTCTTATAAAAGGGGGTTTTAGAAGAAGAAGAAAAGAAAAGAAGAAGAAGAAGAAGAAAATAAATTTCTGACAATGGAGGCTCAGGGCGACTTCTTTGAGTGAGCCGTATTCAGTAAAAGATCCTCTGCGAATTTTGAAAATACATCAATTATTGGCCAAAATATGACGTTTTCTTTCCTTTCCCAAAAGTGTCAAATTTATCCCAAACACCTTGTATGCTTATCTATCTTTTCCCTTCTTGAGTACACATTATATATCGAGTTTGGTCAATTAGTTAGCCATTTGCACATTCATTATCTGTCCACTTTACTATTAAACTATCTAATTCAGTGAAACTCGTTAAACTAGATAACTTCAAAATTTGAATTTTTCAGAAGGTCCAAGTACATATGGAAAATATGAGCTGAAGTATTTTAAAAGATATTTGTAACCTTTTTTTTGAGGAATCTGTGGAAAATTCACAAAAAGAAATTGTTTAAAGTCACATTTTCAGAATTATGATGTAAATGATGTCTGGAAAAACTTGATTTGAAATGGGTTTTATTCAATTAATTTTTAGTTAAAATTGATATTTTCAAATATCTAAAAAGATGGAACTTAGAGAAAACCATTTTTGGTGGCAAATTTTATCCAATTACCTATCGTGATTTGTCCAAAGTTGATTTGAGAACAATGAAAAATCAACTTCGCCTAATATAACTTGATTAGTGGGACCCATGGAAATTCTACAGTTGCATTGTTCATCTGTTGTATGTAAAAATATTTTCATTCTCATTTTTGTTCAAACTGAAACATACTTCTCTAAGTACTCTGGTTAATGTAGTTTCACAAGAATATATCTGGTTATGGGGGTCGATCTTCAAAATTTTGTAGGAGTTTCGGACATATTTCAATCCTATGAAAATCTGACACAAACACAATATTATTGCGCCATCTTTGGACAGAACCGATACTAGACTTTGATTCTAGCCCAAAAGTCAAGAAAGTGTATTTTAGTTAGAGTTTCACGTTCGACACAAAGACAACATCAGATTAATTTCTTTTTAATGACTTTTTTTGCATTGCATCTTCGGTGCTCTGACGATCCTGTATTTTAAAAATGGGTGATGACGTACGTATGAACATGAAATTGCTTTAGCATATTATTATTATATAGATTAATGCAAATATTTGTTGCCTTACCATCAGTATTAAAGTGTGTGTGTGTGTTTTTCTATTTTATAACCAGCTGCAATCCAATTCAATGTAAATGTATAGTTCAGCCATTTTCCCATAATGCAATTCTGTCACACAGGCAAGCTGACTAAAAATGGCGAGATTAAAATACAGGTAATTCAAGTTTCAATAGAAAATCAGTTGCAAAATCAAGCAGGCAGGTGCAAAACTCTAAAAAGTATTAAATAAAAAAAAAACTTGAAAAGAAAATAGCTTTTAACACAAACAATTAAGTTCAAATTCAGTCAATAATTTTTTATGCATAGAAGGTAAGTATATACATAAAATATACAAAGTAAAACTTTATTCAACTGGCAACAAAAATTAACAGAATATTGAATTAAACATAAATATGTTTATAATACATATTTCTATAAAGTAAATATTTTTTATTAATACTATGAAGTGAAAGAATTGCATTTTATATAAATAAAGGCAATTCATTTATATCTGGACTTTTTTCTTTTAATTTTAGAATAAAGGAAATTCGAAAATCTTATAAATCTAAATCTTTAAATTTAAAATATCGTGGCGCAGTGGTTCCCAATACTTCCTTATCACAGGGTTATCAGCATTGCATCTTTGTTAGCTTATCGGCTGTCTACAGCTTAATTCTAAAGTTTGCTGTCTGCACCTATTGTTTCAAGTCTGTCGAGATTTTTTGGGTTATCCCACAGGTCAAAGGTTGTGATCCCAGTAGGGTGGACGTCTCTTCTTGATAATTATGTATACTCCATGGTTTTCATTTTCAATCCTCTCATAATAGTCTTCATTATTCAAACCTTATCAAGGCCAAAAGCCACTCAAGGATAAGTGGTAGCCTCTTATTAAAAAAAATAAAAAATTATTTGAATTATTGGTCCTTTACTAAAGATCCTGTTTTTCTTTGGTTCCGGAACAAAATAAAAATAGCGTAATACTTGACTTTTAGCCTGTGAACTTTAATTTCAAAATGAAATTTTAAATGCTCTAGAGTAACTTTCAAAATTCGTACATCGACCATGATGACCAATTTTAACCAGTTGAGCTAGAACTAATAAATAAGAGATCAAAAGCTAGAGAGTTGGTATATAAGCAGACTGGGATGCCCCCTTATGCTTAGATGTCCATTCTCTGGGTTCTAATTGGTGGCTAATCCATGAGTGGAGTGGATACTCTATTATATAAATATTGCTTCATTCATGCAAGAGTTATTTTTGTCAATTGGATGCCAGTTGGGCCCTTACACTGGTAAGGGTCATTTTTATTGTAAACCTACAACATGAAGAAAATGGCAGTAATCAGTGTTTTTGTTGTGGCCTTCGACATTCGCAAGTGATTTTGAAGCCTTTAAGTTACCAGATAGAAAGTACTTTCTGGCTAGAATGAAAGTTTTATAGGTTAAAAAGTCGAGTATGATGGCACTTTTTGTTACGAAATCAAAGAAAAAAAAAAAAAACGTATTTCTCAGAGGAATCGCTTTCGTATAACCAAAAATTGAAAGAAAAAAAATCTATGGAAACCATGAAGCATATACAGAAGTTTGGAAAATCGATGACGTCACTTCAGAATTACGTTCTATATGTCTAAAAGAGCGTCTTTCTGTGGATGGTGGTTGCTCTTGTAATAGCACTCGATTACTAATTTAATTTCCATTTCTCCATATGCCTCGTTTTGGGCTGATCATGTTTATTTACCTGGATTTGGTCTGTTGTATAAGAAATAAGGAAGGACAACATTCGCAGGATGCCGACCTGGTCTCCCATATCGACTATCAAAGGATCCCTTGTCAATCATGATGCTCAGATCTTTCTTATCCCCAGGGCTTTCATATTTGTTTGGTGTGATTTTTTCACGGTTTTATTGGTGTATGTGGCAATACCAGACCCAGGTTTATTTTACCTGTGATCCTGTCAGAGAGATAGTGTTTATCTATTCCATATGCAGAAATAACAGTGCACTATCATTTTACGTGTTCAATGTTTACAATAAAGATTCATCAGTATTTGTTTCAATGGCTTATAACTCTGAAACCAATCTATGTTTATGGAAACTTTTTTTTCTTATATATATATATATATATATATATATATATATATATATATATATAACATAATCCTGAAGTTATGCATCAATTTTCCAAACACCCTGCATAATTATTAATAAAAGACGTCTCTCTGCTGGTTTGGTTACGTCTTTCACCTTGCAGTATAACTGAAAGTACCATTCTAAAAAAGAACAGTTCCTGGTCCAATATCAGTCCATCTTCGATCAATTTTTGCTTGATTTCAACTTGACATCTGCAAAACATTCGACATTAAAATTTTTGGCTTTGGTTGATATTCACTTCTGCCAAAAGTTATGCAAAGAAACGGACAACTCATAACAGGTGTGTAAAAAGCAAACTTTTTTCAAATCAATCTTTCCAGGGATGTGATTATTTTTCTCAATTCTTCATATGAAGAAAACATTTAAAATTCATTTTTGGGTTGAAATATTTATGTCTGAGCTTTCAACTTGCATAAGTCATCATCAGATATTTGTGGGCTGACCTGTAGAATTTGAAGGCCTGAATTCTTTGTTTGTTTTCCCAAATACAGGCACCAATTAATAAGAATTTATAATTTATAAAATAACAATTATTTACATCATTGGTTAATGTAATAAAATTTTGAAATTTTTTTTTTTTGTTTTATTTTTAGTTATTTTAATTAGTTTGTATTAGTTATTTTTTTTATTTATTATACAGTATTACACAGTTTATACAGTATTAGTTATTTTTTTTTTATTATACAGTGTTTAGTTTGTATAATTAAAAACATAAATAACTAATACAAACTAAACACTGTATAATTAAAAAAATAAATAACTAATACAGTGTTTAGTTGGTATTAGTTATTTATTTTTTAATTATACAGTGTTTAGTTGGTATTATTTATTTTTTTTAATTATACAGTGTTTAGTTTGTATTATTATTTTTTTTTTAATTATACAGTGTTTAGTTTGTATTATTTATTATTTTTTTTTTTAATTATACAGTGTTTAGTTTCTTCTAAAATTACAAGTCTTTTTTTTTATAATTGGAACTATTACAATCCTCTAATATTAATGTCCTGTTTAAATGTTATCAAACTGTACACAAGGTCGGTTTTTAATGTGGGGAAATCCAATTCCCCAAAAAGGGACACTGAATTGAGACAAAAATAAAATTGTCTCAGTCTAGAAGGATTTCTCCTTCACCGATCGAGGACAGAAAAGATGAAATGTAGTATCAGAACAGATACTACACTTTGCTCTGAGCAAAAAGGCCAAGGAGTCAATAGCGATGTTGAGACATTCTCTCTTGCAGTATCCAAGGTCCGTAGATTGTTGGTCCAGAGATCTTTTCAGAGTGTTTAACCAGGTTTTCACCTGCCGGCCACCATGTCAGAAAGAGAGTGGTCGATAGTGCTGTTTTATCTAGATTCTAGCTGGGGTACGCGTGGCATATCCAAACCATCAGAGGTGTCTCTTTTGCAAAACTTGAGATTCTTTAAACTCTCGCATCACAAAAACTGACATCTGCAACTCATCAAAATTCATAGAAGTAATTTCAGTTTAGATTCTAACCTAACTCTCAAGAATTGTTCAGATTATCCCAGTAAAAATTTGAAGTTATTTTTGGTCAGCATTATTTTGTCTTCTTTCACAAAATGGAAATATTTCCAATAAGAATAAAAATGCTATGACACAACGCCATGTTTGCAAGGGAGGTAATTGTACAATCATAAAAAAAAAACTATTCAAATTTTGTTGTTTTTATTTAGTGGATGCAATAGGTCATTTATTTTATTTATGACACAACGCCATGTTTGCAAGGGAGGTAATTGTACAATCATAAAAAAAAAAAACTATTCAAATTTTGTTGTTTTTATTTAGTGGATGTAATAGGTCATTTATTTTATTTATGACACAACGCCATGTTTGCAAGGGAGGTAATTGTACAATCATAAAAGAAAAACTATTCAAATTTTATTTAGTGGATGTAATAGGTCATTTGTTTTATTTAGTAAAATATTATTATATACATCTATGACATTAATCGTAAAATTTTAGTCTTTGTCACATGTTACTAATTTTTTTATTTACTTATTAAAATTAGACTTATTTAAATTTATCTGGGTCATCAGTAACTATTTATTTTTAAAAGTATTTAGAGATAAAAGTCACTTTTATTAGCTATTTTCAATTCTTTCTAAATAAAAGTTTTGATTTGTGTCGACACTTTTACAGTAACAGAATAGGCGACACATCCTTGACATGTAGCAGCATCATCAGAAGGGCTGCAAGCGATCAAAATAGGTCGGTCTTCAACAAATTTGTGTTCCAACCGATCACTATGGAGATGAGTGGAGTGATAGGCCATGCTATGTGCGGTACTTGCTCAACAGCCTTGATCTATTAATGACATGCCACACTGGGGATCATTGTGAATTGACTTGGCTTGGCTTTACGAGCGCTTCTCCATCGCCATTATTCGAGGAAACACCTCGAGCCTGCTCCCAGCCTGCCAAACCAGCAGAACATCCGATGAAACTTTCTGATATTTGCAGATTGGTTTTGAAAAAGGACATTAATTAACAATTATTTATTCATCATCAGATTTGGTTTAACATCCATTTTATATGTTGGCATGTGTTGGACAGCTTTCAGAAATTGACTTCCAAGCTAACCTATCTGATTTTCTTTGGAAGTCATTTCCGTATTTGAGGCAAAGAACACAGTGAGGTGATGGAGACCAGTGCCCTTATCAAGACACCGTCTTTACATGAGTGCCCACTACAACGATCACAACAGCAACATGTTTTTCTAACAGACGACGTGCCTGTTTGAAGTATAAATTCACCCTCTCTCACTGACATAATTAAAAAAAAAATTTTTTTGTTTTTCTTTATTTGTTGTTGTCAAACAAATTTTGATTTCAAAAGAATTGAAAGTGACTTATAAAAGTATCTATGAAAGTTTGTTTTTCATAATTATAGGAATTTTTTTTTTTTTTTTACAATAAAGGTCGCTGCTTATCAAGGCCTAAAGGCCACTCGAGAATAAGCGTTAAATTCTAGGGAATATTATTAGACTGGTCCATAGTCAAGAAGAGATGGTTAAACATACACGATAATATGTTATTAGAGCCATCCGTAAATATGCTAAAAACAGATATACCTAAAATGTGTTCTTTCAATTTGCGCATTTAGTGATGAAGATGCCATTTCAAACTTAAATGTGATGAACTCAAGCATGATGACAGACCGACAGACGGACAGATAGACACACTTATAAGAGGCATAGACGCATTTAAAATTCTGATTTTCATAAATAAATATTTATAGACCGGGTTTGTGTTCAGGAGAGAGGGTGAGCAATATTAGGTTATTTGGGCCATTCGTAACTATAAAATCGTGATTTTTATAAATGTTTATAGGGTCCCTATTTACTTGCCTCCTCCACGAGGGCAGAATTAGACACAGGGTCTGTTTTGATGTGGGGAAAATCCAGAACTGGATCGGAACAAAAATTTTTTTAAAACACCTCAGTCTAGAAGGATTTTTCTTGCACTGATCAAGGACAGAAAAGATGAAGTGTAGTACCAGAACAGATACTACACTTTTCTCCTAGCTCAAAAGAAAACATCAGTGAAATTCTAGATGCAAAGACTACTAGTGAAGAAAAATATCCATTTCCTGAAAGAATTTCCTGAAAGAATTTCCTGAAGTATCAATTTCTGCCTCGTTTATTTTAACTTGTATCGTCTTTATTTCATTTTTTCTCCAACACAAAGTGTAGATACTAAGAAAAACAAAGCAAATCTTAAAAGTAAAAATATAAAATAAGGATCGAGTCGGGGTATGTACATTTCTTTAGGGTTTTTTTATGAACGGGGGGTGGTCGCCTACAGTACGCGTACCCTTGGAATAAAAAGTTTGGGCCTGGCACCGCTGTTGCTTCCGCTGCCAAGGGACCCGTATCCCGAGCTTTCGCTCATACAGTCTTCCGTGTAGTGGACAGAAGTGTCTTTGATTTGCGCAACGACGACGATGAAGAGGAAGACGATGAAGAAGAGTTGAGAGAAATATTCCCAAATAAACGCGAACCAGATCCTTTGTCACCCCACAGGCCAGACTCTGAGGATTTTCCCTGGGAAGCCTTTTTTCCAGAAATTGACTTTTC
>OY744549.1:40738683-40740397 GCA_963556195.1 Sepiola atlantica | reverse complement strand
GAGAGAAAGAGAGAGAGAGAGAGAAAGAGAGAGAGAGAAAGAGAAAGAGAGAGAGAGAGAGAGAGAGAGAGAAAATTACTAAGTTTTAAATTTGTATCTATCAGAGTTTTTTGGGGTTTTTTTTCGCTCACATAACTTTTTTCCTCTCACATTAAACTTACTAATTCACAATATTAAATTGTCAAAATAGAATCAATATTAAATTAAAATCTTTACGAATATTTTTTTACTTTGTTACTTAGATTGCAATGTAATTTTAATGTAATTTTAATGTAATTTTATCGCAATTTTAATGTAATTAAATTGCAATGTAATTTTAAAACTAAAATTTGAAAAATCTTATAGAATGACGTCTTTTGAAAAGAGAATTTAGGATACTAAAAACGTACATTAAATTTTCTGATTTTTACAAAAACAAATCAAATACAGTTTCTTTTGGAGATAAAAAAATTCAAAATAAAATCGATGCTGTTTTTTTTGTTGATTTGTTTTAAGAGAGAAAATAAATTAATTACGAAAAAAAACATTTTGTGAACATTCGGAATTTAGAAGCATTTAAACTGTCAGATAAAAGTCATTTAAACTGTTTTTAACATTCTTAGCAAATCTTCATGTATTAAAAGATTGAAAGTTGTTTACATCCAATCTCACTTACTCGACTCATTATCCAGGTTTATCGTCTATGTTCCCTTTGACAAGAGGTTCGACGACGTTGTCTGGCTGTTCTTATGTAAGTCTCCAGTGATCACGATTGTGTGGAATGACTGTGTCCATTTGCCACTATTTACGGTCTTGCCTGATTGTTTCTTTTCATGTCTCCCTAGGACGCACAGCTTTCGTTTTGCTGTCCAGCCTTAGATCTCTGCATGTGCTGATATACCCCTTGCTTCTTTCAACATGGCCGAACCAGCAAAGACGGTTTGCCAGTATTAGAACATCAAGTTTTGGGATAGCCAATTTCTCAAGTAGAGTGTCTGACCTATTGTTCTGGATCTGGTCCGGCTTTACATTGCATATCCATCTGATCATTGCTCTGTCATTTCTCTGGAGTCGAGCAAGTGAGGCCTGGGTGAAGGCCTAACACTCACTGCCATACAACATCACACTTCTTACGTAGCTATCATAAACCTTATCCCTGGTAATAATTGGAATAATTTTATAAATAAAGATTAAAACAAAATTAGTTTAAGTTTTATAACAGTTTAAGTAAAGTATTAAAACCAAAACAAAAAAAAAACAAAAAATAAATTTTACAAATGGCTAAAAAAAAAAAAAAATGTGTTTTCATTATACTGACCTTCATGTTGGGAAATCTTCAATAAATGCAGAAGATCAGCAATTGTGGCATCAACGTCATAGGAATTCTCTATCAAACATTTCTGGATTTTTTCCCGGTCCTACAAAATATAAAATTAAAATAATTGAATCAAATCAAATCTATAAACGTGTGTTTGTCTCTATGTTCATAACAATACTGATAATTTAAGACCCCACACCCCTAGTTAGGCACACAATCTCACCGATGTCACCTGGAGAATCTGAACAATGTGTTTTCGAACGAGTATTTGTTTGGGGTTGCACAAATTCTGGTGAAATGACAGTAAATACAACGATGTTCGTGGTGTCCACAATTTTGGTAGCATCCATCACTTCAACCACTACACCCATTAAATGTAATGAAAAAATAAATAAAATTAAAAAATATATATACACC
>OY744549.1:40638683-40736183 GCA_963556195.1 Sepiola atlantica | reverse complement strand
TTTTGTATACTCATTGACAGACGATATCTGATCTTATAAGTTTATGATATAGATTAGTAAATAATTTGTTACAGTAAGTCGCACATAATGAAATAACGGAAGGGAAATAATTCGTACAAGACATTTAATTAATTCCCTTTAATACAACTCTTTGGTAAAATCAATAAAGAAAATGGTTTTTATTTCACATGTTGTCGGGGGGAGGGGGCGATACAAACATTACTTCCGGTCAATGATATTTTAAGAGTTAATATGAGTACCTACCAAAATAAATTAGCTCTATAAACGGTGTGGCTTAACGGTGTCCCGAAAATGTAGGTTTACCGAATTCTATTTAGCATTCCATGAAAAATAGCAGCATACTGAAATCATATGCCCTTAATAGGGTTAAGATGAAAATTCATATACACTAAATGTACAAAAGCAAGGAAATTCCCAAATTTTTACACTTTTATTGTCATTAAGGGCATGCGAGCACAAAAGGGCTATGTATTTTACTGGTAGGAATTTTTCTTCAGCGCACCTCACACATTTCATCCACTCATGCATAGAGATTTATACTGTAGTGATGTGATAATGAAATGGTTTGGTTGATATGTAGTCATACCCTTAATCAATGACAATAAAAGTGTAAAAATTTGGGAATTTCCTTGCTTTTGTACATTTAGTGTATATGAATTTTCATCTTAACCCTATTAAGGGCATATGATTTCAGTATACTGGCATTTTTCATGGAATGTCACTATTTTGTAAAGGCTATGCCTCAATACAATGCCTTCTCATAAGGTTTTTTGGAATTTTCTGGAAAACTAAGGTATATGATAAACTGAATTAAAATGCCATCAACTAGACCCTAGAACCTCTATCTCTGCCAAAAATCAGCTGAATCCATCAAATAGTTGATGAGATACAGGGTGGCACATACGTACGTACACACAGATAACATGATCTCATGATTGAACTTTCTGGATCTCTGGGTTGCCTTGACTAATGATGCTGAAATTCTACACACTTATAGAACCTATTAAATAAAAATTTCATAACTGATATAGTTGGTAGTTTGACTAATCAAGGTATATGGTAAACTGAAATAAATGCCATCAACTAGACACTAGAACCTCTATCTTTGCCAAAAATCAGCTGAATCCATCAAATGGTCGATAAGATATAGAATAAAGTGTATGAATACGGGTCATTTTTAAGGTTTCTTGGAATGTTCTGGAAAATTAAGGTATATGGTAAACTGAAATTAAAATGCCATCAACTAGACCCTAGAACCTCTATCTCTGCCAAAAACTAGCTGAATCCATTAAATAGTTGATGAGATACAGGGTGGCACATACGTATGTACACACAGATAACATGATTTCATGATTGAACTTTCTGGGTCTCTGGGTTGCCTTGACTAATGATGCTGAAATTCTACACACTTATAGAACCTATCAAATAAAAATGTTGTGAAAAGTTTTAACTAATTTGGTTTATTGGTTTTTGAGTTATGATTGATCAAAGAAATGAGATTTCCAGCATAGGCCATTCGTGTAGTCTATTAAGGGATAGAGTGCTCTCGCCCCTCCCTTGATTCTTTTTAATGGAAGCCTAATCAAGAACAAAGACGGGTTCTTTTGTAGAATAGTGACACATTTAAAAGTTACTCCCTATTCTTTTAGTTTAAACAAACTTAGCCGTTTTAATTCAAGTTATTAAACAACTGTTTAATCGGTAATTTCAAGTTTAAAAATATTACTTTCGAATAATACAATTCTCACCTTCTTTTGTGTGTACAATATGTACGATAACTTATTTTCTCCTGTCTATTCTGGCATTTCCCAAAATATGGGTAAAATACTGCCCCCACTCCATCTACACACATTAAACTGACCTTATGTTAAATATTAGTGGATACGCTTTAATACTAGCTAAAATATATTTGTTTTTTCACAGACGAGTCACCACTTATCAAGGCCCACAGGCCACTCAAGGATAAAGCTTATGGAGTTTGGCAGGTAGACGGTGAAACACAGAGGGGATTAGTAACGCTGGTTGTAAATGGTCAGAAAGTGATTATTTAAGAGGATGGCTCAACAAGAATTTGTTTACATTGGACTTGAAAATGGCAAAGTTAGTCGGGAAGCAGCCCCGTGGTACTGTGTTCCACAGACGGGCAGTTCTAGGAAAGAAACTTTGTTCATGGAAGTTCCGCTTAGTTCTAGGCACACAGAGGGAGAAAGGTTGTAGCTAGACGAGTTTTTGTTGTGAATGTTTTACATAGATTGGAGGTCAGTCAAGCACCTGCCATGAAAATAACGATAGAGTAGAGAAAGACTAGCAATGGCTCTGGTGTTATATTGTAAACAGGAAGCGTTTCAGACAAGGGGTCACAGGATTAATCCTGTGGAATCGTCGGAGCCGGAAGCTGATGAAGTTGGCAATGGAAAAGACCTAGAGGAAGGCCAAAAACTCGGTGGAGAGACGACCTTGATAGTCAATTAGGTCCTACTTGGCCACGCCTAGCCAGCGTTAAACAAGGTAAAAAGAAACCAAGGAGGTTAGGGTTCCTCCCCCAGGAGTGATATAAAAAGATTCTGATGATGATGATGATGATGTATTTTAATATCATTTTTGGTGTTTGGTTTGGTTGTTTTGTTGCATATCAACCCTTTTCAGATTATTTAATGCCGAATCTGATCATTTCGGTAAAACTTTTAATGCTTCAAGTTCTTTATATGTTAAAATATTTATTCATGGTGTTCGGTGTGGTTATTTTTGTTTTACAGCATATCAACCCTTTTCGGGTTATTTAATGCCGAATCCGGTCATTTTGGTCAAAGTGTTAATGCTTCAAGTTCGTTATATGTTTAAGTATTTATTCATGGTGTTTGGTTTGGTTGTTTGTAGGAGAAAATTGTTGTTTTTGGCTTTGCAGAACATGATTGAGTTTTGCAAAATGAATGAAAAAAAAAAATCAATGCTGGGTGCATCCTTGATCAGTAATCCAGTACCATTTATATCGGTAAAAGGATTTTATGCTTGAGGTTTATAATATTTTAAGTGTTTAACAAATTTGGATGAATTTCTTTTATATGTGCAACTTTCTTGAGTAAACAGTCTGCAATTGATTAATTTTTTCCTAGTTCCTTATTGAACTTATAGATATTTTTGGGGTATAAACCCACCATTTTCAGAAAGGACATTATGATTTCTACTCTGATGTCTTTAAATAATTCCTTCATAGTATCAACATAGTAGTGTTTTCGTCGCATGGGAACAAAATCAACACGTTCGAACAAAGTGTTTAATTGTGTACGGTACTTGACAAGTCGCACAACATGGTGGCTCCTTCTGCTCAAGCAGGAATGAACGCATGGCTTTTGTGTGGCCAATACGAAGTCGAGAAAGGATAACTTCCTCCCTTTGTGACTTTCTACAATCCTGTCTTCATTCTCCTAGATCAGGTTGAATTGTCCACAATTTATTGAATGTATTACTGCTCCATCTAGACTGCCATTTCTTACGGATATATGCATGGATGTTTGTCTTGACGTCTGTGTATGGAAATTTAAATTTGTTGTTGAGGGGATTTTGGGGTTGACGACTTTTTACTCAGAGATAATATCGAGAGTAAAAAGCAAAACTTCATTTGATTCTGCACTGAAAATAGATGCTTCTTTTGTTGAAGGGCTCTTTTTGGGCGGTTTTGGCTGCTGTGTCAGCCTTATCATTTCCTCGGATTCCTATGTGACTTGGGATCCAACAAAATATAATCGCTTTGGTGTTCAGCAATGATGTCATTCTACATCAGTGGGTTATCCAGATTTCGATTTTTAAATATTGTTAATCCTGATGTGGAGTCGGAAAGAATAATGAAGTTTTTCTTTTTACTGAAAATAGATGTTTCTTTAGGAAGATGTTGTTGGATAGTCTGGTTTTCATGTACAGCTGCACATCCTGTTGTGTTCTTGTCCTTAGACATATATTTGGGATAACAATCTAGGATTTTATTTAGTTTTTCTTGAAAAATGAGAGGATGTGTGGTAATTTTATTGAGTTTATTCATTTCCAAGTTTACTTTAGATTGTGTTATTTCCCACAGTGGTATTGTTGGTTGGATGGTATCATGTATATTTTTGAGTGGGATGTTGGTTTCTTTGATTATTTCCTCCATTTGGAGGCCAATATGTTTCATTGCATTTTTTTTATGGCCCATTTGCTTATTTTATTTAGACAGAGTTGGAGTTTATATTCAACTGTGGGTATGTATTTTGATCGATAGCATCTAAGTAAATCATCCACGTAGAGAGCGCAGTCTATCTCGGTATTCATGTTTTTAATGATGTTATTTATTTTTATATTGAAAAGGGTGATTGACAGGATGCTTCCTCGGTGTACGTCCATTTCTTGTTCTATTTGAGCTGAAAGTATGTTGCCCATCCGCACTTGAAAGTGTCTATCATTTAAGAAGTTGCAGATGAACTACCTTTAAGTCCAAGTAGGTCTCTTTTAATGCCATATTTCCAGGTAGTGTTGTATGCATTTTCGATGTCAAACAAGATTGCTATCAGGTACTCCTTGACGAATACTTCCCTTTACGAGTGTTTCAAGTCTAATTAGGTGGTCAATAGGGCTTCTTCATTTCCTGAAGCCTGACTGATATTCTGTAATCAGGTTTTTGGTTTCCAAATACCATGTTAGTCTCTCATTAACCAATCTTTCGAAGGTCTTACACACGCAACTAGTGAGAATAACGGGTCGATAATTTATTGAAGCTATATAGTCTTTTTTGGGTTTTGGTATTGGGATCGCTATAGGTTGCTTCCAGTTTTTGGAATGCTGTTAATCATCCATATTTCATTATAGATTTGTAGTTTAGCGATGGTTTTGGTAGTTTAAGAAATTGGTAAAGAATTTCGTCAGAACCAACTGCTGTATCATGAGATTTAAGTATTGTTTCTTCTAATTCTCTTCTGTTGAATGTTTGGTTGGATTTTTCTTCATTTTTTGACTTGAAATTATTTTTTTTCTTTTCTTCATTCTGTTTTATGATTAGACATTTTTGGTTTTGGTTTTCTGATGAAGAATTTATTGAAAATTGTTTGGATAGTTTGCAATGTTTTCCTTGTTGGTGATCTTTATATTATTGCAAATAAGATGTTTGATCCGGTCCTTGTTGTTCTTCCCTGACCATCTCCCATACTTTTTTGGTTTTGGTGTTTACATTTATTTTTGATTCATAGTTTTTCCATGCGTTCCGTTTCGATTCTTTGATAGTTTTTCGTGTTTTTGCTTTGCCGTTTTTGTATAGGTCCAAATTTTCCGTTGTTGGGTTATTCAAAAATTTTCTTAGGTTACCACGTCATGTTCTTACGGCTTTTTGGCATTCTTTGTTGAACAATGGTTTGTTGAATTTTGAAGAAGTGAAGTTTTTTGGTATGTTCTCGTTTGCAATGGAAAGGAGGGTATTGCTGAAATATGTAATATGTTCTTCAGTGTCGGTGTTAGCTTCTGGTATTAGTCTATATTGGCATGAGTTTTGGACTTTTTCCCAGTTTGCTTTTTGTAAGTTCCAACAGGGTATTTTGTCATCTAGTTTTGGATTCTCGTTTTCCAGTATAATAGGGAAGTGATCGCTTCCACATGTGTCATCAAGGGTTCTACAGTTATAGTCCATGTATACACTTGGGGCTATTGCTGAGAGAGTACCTGTTGCTGGATGTAGATATGTGTTCTCTTTACTATTGAGCAAACATAAGTGGTTTTGGTTTAGTATTGTTTCAATAATTCTGCCTCTTTTTTTTTTTTTTTTTTTTACTACCCCATAACTCGTTATGGCTGTTAAAATCTCCCATTAGTATGGAAGGCTTTGGTAGTTGTTGAATTAATTTATTTAGTTCTGTCTCATCCATTGTTTCATTTGGTGGTATATATAGTGAACAAAAGATTATTTCTTTATGTACTGTTGCAATTATTGCAATTGCTTGCATATTTGTTTTCAAGTTTATTTTGCTGTGTGGATTATTTTTTATTGATATATAATGATGATCCACCAGTGGCTATGTTTGATTTTTTGTTTATGTAGTTGTATGATGAGTAATGTTTTATATTGATTCGTGTCATTCTCTTTTAGGTGAGTTTCTTGTAGGCAGATTATAGCAGGGCAGGAAATTTTGATGATGAGTATTATTTCTTCCAAATTAATTTTTGTGCCTCTTATGTTGCATTGCAATATTTTGTTTGCCATGATTTATGTTTCCTTTTCTAGATTTGGATTATTGGTGTTTCTGTCAACATCCATGGATTCAGTATTTTCTTTTTTAGTTTTAGTTTTAGATCATGATGTTGTGTTGGGGTTTTTGGTTGTTTTGTGTGGGTTGTTTCTTTATCGTTTTTTATTTGTACTATCTTGATCCAGTGATTTGTGGTGGTTCTATTTTTGTTTTCTCTGATGTTTTGATTGTTTTGGTTTATCTCGTGTTCGTATTTGCAATGTTCATGATTGTGGGTTTGATTTCACTTATAAATTTTGGCCAGTCATTTGGACCCAGGTTTAGCAGCCACATAAACTGGGTTTACTTAAACAGCCACGTAAACTGAGTTTACTTAAACAGCCACGTAAACTGGGTTTACTTAAACAGCCACGTAAACTGGGTTTACTTAAACAGCCACGTAAACTGGGTTTACTTAAACAGCCACGTAAACTGGGTTTACTTAAACAGCCACGTAAACTGGGTTTACTTAAACATCCACGTAAACTGGGTTTACTTAAACAGCCACGTAAACTGAGTTTACTTAAACAGCCACGTAAACTGGGTTTACTTAAACAGCCACGTAAACTGGGTTTACTTAAACAGCCACGTAAACTGGGTTTACTTAAACATCCACGTAAACTGGGTTTACTTAAACATCCACGTAAACTGGGTTTACTTAAACAGCCACGTAAACTGGGTTTACTTAAACAGCCACGTAAACTGGGTTTACTTAAACAGCCACGTAAACTGGGTTTACTTAAATAACTATACACCAAAATAACAGTGTACTATCACATACCTTGTATGTATTAGATGTTTACAATAAAGAATGTTAATTAGTATTTGTTAAAAAAGCAAGTGTTTCTAAACGTATATTAATGTATAGAACATAATCCAAAATTATGACATTGATTTTACAACCAGGAAGAAATTTTTTTCAAACAATAGTAAAAAAAACAAAAAAAAAAAATTTCTAATTTACCTGACAACCAGTTGCCCCTATGACCTCCTGTTCAATTGTTTTGGCATCCCTGACCACACGAGCCACCCCAGACTTCTCGTCTCTGTAAATAGGTTTTGAAGAAATTTTTGTTTTGTTCGTTTTGTTCTTGTCATCGGTGAAAATCTGGAGAGAAAAAAAAGAAAATTATTTTTCATCAGCATAATCTAATCTAACAAAGTTATTTTGTATTTTCAAAGTTAGACCCAAATAGCATTTAAGCTGACGAATTAAACTTTGATTCTGACTAGCCAATTTTCATTTGTTATTGTTGTACCATGTTATTGGCAATATAATAACATTCTTCACTACAATTTATTTTAAAAAATTACTTAGTTCAGTCGACTGCTAATATGAAACATTGTTAAATAATTACTTAAAAATAAAAATCAGCAAGGGGGATAACTCATTATAAATTGAAGAATATAGGAGACACCTTAAGTTTAAAAATGTGCAAATAAATAAAAATTAATAACTAAAATGACTTCAGTGCATCCCAGGCAACGTCGGGTTGGTACAGCTAGTCATAATGATAATGAAATGCTCAGGTGCACGACAACTCATTAAAATGTATGTGTATGGGCATCAAGTGTAGCCTTGGCAAATTTCAGAAAACATGAGGGTTTTAAAGGATGCGATGTCTCGGCAGGCAGTTTGTTCCATGCTTCAGCAATTCTGAGTGTGAAAAAAGGTTTCCGGAAGTCATGGAAATTGTGCTGTTTTCCAACTTTGTAAGCGTGTCCACATGTGTTAGACACATGGAAAGCAAAAAGGTGCTCAGGCGTGTTAACAGTAAGGTGTTTGCCATGATTTATGTTTATTTTTCTAGATTTGGATTATTGGTGTTTCTGTCAACATCCATGGATTCAGTATTTTCTTTTTTAGTTTTAGTTTTAGATCTTGATGTTGTGTTGGGGGTTTTTGGTTGTTTTGTGTGGGTTGTTTCTTTATCGTTTTTTATTTGTACTATCTTGATCCAGTAGGGTATGGCAGGTGTCTGATGGAAGGTATTTGCTTGGTGGCATCTCTTTGAAGAGTCTTCAGGTGGTCAATGTTCTGAGCAAGATGGATGTTCCAGACTGATAATAGTAGGGGTGGGATGTAATGGTTGAAAATTTCAGATTCATGCGAGTAGTATTTTTTTGTGTTCATTTATACATAAATAACACTAAACAATCAAAGATTTTGAAAATTTTGCAAAATTCAGAAGGTGTAGGCCACTAGTTTTGGGCTATTTTACATTCATGAAAACCCTTTCACAGCCTGAAAATGGTCCTAAATTAAAGTACTATATCAGATTTAACCATCTCTATCCATTCATAGCTTTTGAGGATGTTTTAGGACCAGCAATGTCGCATGAAACCACTTTTTCACCGAAAAATGATGGATTTTGAGTCCCGTGGAACCCTAACGGCTATTTTTGGCTTGCACCTTCTGAATTTTGCAAAATTTTCAAAATGTTTGATTGTTTAGTGTTATTTATGTATAAATGAACACAAAAAAATACTACTCGCATGAATCTGAAATTTTCACCCATTACGTCCCACCCCTAACGAAATTTTCACCCATTACGTCCCACCCCTATTTTTAATAGTTTTGATTTAGATCACCATGTGTGATAGTGTAACCATCTGGAAATTCATTTCTCTTCACTGGAAAATGTTTTTGAAGAAAGATGAGGAAGACGGTTCAAACATACAATATATTTTATGTATCCGTTTTGTAATTTCCCTGCGTTTATTGCAGCCTCGACTCCTAGGAATTTGCCTTTTAACATATGTCTTCTATGTTGGTCATGGGGACAGACACCGAGATGGTCTCCATAAAATAACATTGCCTTAACACCAATAGATCTACGTACGTCTCAGAACTTTTGAGATGAGGATTGATGATTTGTATTATTTTGATTATTTCGACTACTAGTCTCATCTTGGTTGTTATTTTAACAACGTTTTGACCGATGTAACATCCAAACTTCTTCAGATTCATCTTTTTGAACTCGGAGGAGAAAAAAGAGATAAAAATAGGAAAGAGACTTCCTTTGATTTTACAGACATGTGCAATATCTGTCGACAGGGGCACATGGAGACCCCCCCCCCCCCCCCAACGACAGGGGCACAAAAAAAACGGATGAAGAACAGCTAAGCAAACCAAAGAAGAATTACCTTGAGTCTGATGTTGGCTGGTGATTCCGTGTTGTCATGGAGCCAACGAAGGCTGGAGTAGTGGTCGCCATTATGATAAGCAATGTGCAATTGAGGGCTGGTAGGATCTTTTGTGCCCTGGATCTGTTCAAAAACAAATTAAAATAAAATATTCAAATATAGGTTGTAGTTGCTGTTTTTATATTTGTTTCAGACTCTTAGGGTATTGGACCCTCATAACCATATATATTCTAAACCTACGTTGCACAGTATACTAAGATAGGTATATTTCATTTTGATCAAAAGGAGGTACAATATTATCATAGAGTGTTCATTCGCACTTGACATCCATAAAAAGGAAATACAATGTTTACTTTATCTTATTTGTAACTTGAAAATTATAGAAATAAAAAAATATGAATACACACGATGGTTAAATACAGATTCTCGACGAAGAGAACCAGGATTTAATATTCATGAAAAAATATCGTAAGAAAAGAAAAGGGATTTGATGAATGGAATGAGACAATTGAAGAGATAAGTGAACGTTATTATTGTTTGAATTCATTTGAAAGATTGAAAAGTAAAGTGAATTTTATTGCTGTTTGAACTTATTTGAAAGAACATTTTATTAATACTGTGTATTGGATTACTTCTTTTTCATTTTTCGTTGCTGCAATAAATGTATTTGTTCGGTTTTTTTTTACTATTTCTTTGTGTCGTTATTTCTGCAAATTATCTCATCCTTGTGTTGTTTTCCTTTTAATAATAGCATTATAGAATTCGAGAAATTTCCTTATCGAGCCAAAGCTTTCAAGCAAAAATATAAATATTTTGTGTTACCCCTGGACAATAGTACTGTGGCAAGGATAGTGTGAGAGCTGCAATCACCCACTTTCCATTGCCTTTTTGCCAGACTTTCCGTTGTCCTTGCGGGGAGACAAGAATAATCGTAATTACTCTGTACTTCAAACATGTCAGCACACCAGAGACTCGGTTATGTTTCAGAAAACTAAAGGTCAGTGTCAGATGCATATAATGGGGTCGAGAGATCAGATCGACTGTCATCCGAGATACATTGAAAACTGGAGACAGTGCTGACTATTTTCTGTCTCTTTGTAGCTTTCTTTCTACCTCTCAGCAGTCCAACTCAAATTCGGGTTTTAAATATGCTTTCTTTGGCATGAATAAAATGATATTTTGTATAAATAAAGTAAAATGCCTTGTTCACTCATTACAAGCCTTCATTTCCAGAAGCCGATGGTCCCAGCAGATGATTAATTCTAAGGAGAGAATTAATGAACCCAGCCTAATGACACCTATTGATGCTGCTCTGCAAACCGATCAAGTACCTGTTCAGGTATGAACCTCTTATGTTAAAGGGGATGTAACAATCATTTAGTCTGGAGAGTTAGTGGGTACCGTGCCAGGACGAAAGAGCTCTTCCAGAAAAGTCCTCACGGTGCGGACACACTAAGTTACACTCCCCAGCAAGCGATAGATCACATTTGGATGCCATTCCCAGGATCATCCAAACGGTCGGATCACAGTACGACATAATATCGCGCTTGTTCCGAGTCGTAACATTAATAAGGGTTCCATGGTTTGGAGCAGGAGTGTACAAGTGTCTCCATTAATTCCTGGAAACGCCCGGTGTGTCTCGAGGAGATTGAAAACATTAAAAACTGTAAATTTAACGAAATTTATTTCAATTAATGTTACTTTACCTACATTCCCTTCCACACAATTAATGCTTGGGCCCCACTCCAAAAATCTAACATTATAAAATGTAAACAATAAAAATGCAAATGGTAATATGGTGTTATAGGGTTCCTCATTAAATCCCGGTTAGATTCCATTCAATAAATTTGGCAAAGAATAAAACAAGCATGCTTCAGTTGCCATGTAGGGAATGGGAGAAGGGTAGAAATTTACATAGAAATTTGTATATTTCATGCTGGGTAAGTTTAACAGCTGTTGCATTGAATTAGTTTATGTTAACCTTTTTTAGGTTCTGACAATATAAATTGATCTGATGTCTGCTTGAGCTTGAACTCAGAACACCAGTAACCACTTGACCATTGTCACTTGACTTGAGTGCTGTGACTCTAATATTAAAGCATGTCGACCTTAGAAGTCAAAGAAATCACAAATGAATGAAAGTCTTATACTATAGTTTGTGTGGTGTTTTCACCCACAGAACATGCGAAACAGAATGTAGTTCAGTTACAGGCCGCAAATATCACATGGGGTTAACAAGAATAATGAAGCAGTCCTCTTTGCAAGTATTCTAAAGAATTGTCTTATTTGTAGCAGAAAGTGCAAGTCATTGGCAGGGCTAAAAACACACATTAACTCAATTTAATAACAAAAAGGTACAGAGGTATTTCAATAAAATGGATATAACAGATAGTGCACACAACATGTCCTGAACTGTCAGCAGAAGATGAGCCAAAATTTGATATGACTTGTCACAACCATCAATTTCTCTCAAAGCCAGACTCACCAACCCCCAACGCCACCACACAGACACATTATCTTGAAATCTAGCTTTCCCAATTCTTTTTAACATTTAGTGGCTAGCGTTTTTTTCTGGTACATCTCTGAGATGGGGGTCTTCCAGAGCAATGAACATTGTTAAATAAAGCCCATGTCAGAGTGTCAAAAATGTCTAAGGCACTTGATTTCAGCAGTGTCAAAAATGTCTAAGGCACTTGATTTCAGCAGTGTCAAAAATGTCTAAGGCACTTGATTTCAGCAGTGTCAAAAATGTCTAAGGCACTTGATTTCAGCAGTGTCAAAAATGTCTAAGGCACTTGATTTCAGCAGTGTCAAAAATGTCTAAGGCACTTGATTTCAGCAGTGTCAAAAATGTCTAAGGCACTTGATTTCAGCAGTGTCAAAAATGTCTAAGGCACTTGATTTCAGCAGTGTCAAAAATGTCTAAGGCACTTGATTTCAGCAGTGTCAAAAATGTCTAAGGCACTTGATTTCAGCAGTGTCAAAAATGTCTAAGGCACTTGAGTCAAAGGCAGTGTCAAAAATGTCTAAGGCACTTGAGTCAAAGGCAGTGTCAAAAATGTCTAAGGCACTTGAGTCAAAGGCAGTGTCAAAAATGTCTGACCATCTGAAGCAAATTAATAAGGTGGAAAAAGCTTGATAAATGGGTTTCAAATGAACTCAATAAATAAATAATCGTTTCTACAAATCGTTTATTACTTTCCAAACAAAAAATAATTTAAAATAAAATAGTTAAATTACATAAATATTTAGAAATGAGTTCATTCCATAGATGAGAATGGCTAGCATCCAAGTTTTCCTATTTTTTGAGGTCTCAAATTTATTAAAGAATCATTTTTTATCTATAACATTCAATAAAACTATAAAAATAAGCAAGCAAGCGGGGTACACACATATTTGCTATTTAATATAACGACTTGCAAAAATAACTTACCAGCAGGAACGGTGAGTTTAGTTGGTTAATCACAATGTGCACCTGATGAAGGCGGGCAAAGGCAGCTATGGCGTCATTTCCCGCATATGTACCTGGTTTCTTCAGGGTATACACTGGTAGAAAAAAAGAGAAAAAAAAATGTAGGAAAAAGAAATTATGGATCGCTATTTATTATAGACAATCATTTGATTTTTAGCCTAAAAATAACATTGTGGGCAAAAATAAGGGTCCTATTTTTAAAAATTCATAACTTTTTTATTTATTGATTTTTTTTTTTTTTTTTTAGAATAAGTAAAGGACCCCTTCCGAAGCAAGCATGAACCGTATTAGCCCTAAGGAACGTACCCTCATTTAGAAAACATTATTTTTGCTTAAAAAACTCAAAACAGTGTAAAAAACAATACTTTAGTTTTTGTAAGTTTTAAGAAGTGTTTTTCGGCTAAAATTTGTTTTGTTTATTTCAAAAAATCTCGGAAGGGTCAGTCTACACACACATAAAGTTTGGTGAGTTTAACTTTTATTTTGTGGAAGTTATTCAAATTCAAGTTATTCAAATTTAAAGATAGGACCCTTATTTTGGCCCACCCTGTATAAAAAAAACAAAATAAATGAATGAATAATCACTGAAAAGGAACCTAAATGCAGTCTTTATGTTCGGTGTTCATTTATGCTTTCATATTTTTCATATTTAATTGTTAGCTATGTTTATGTATATTAGTGAATAATCAAGGACAATAACTCTGAATTTAGGCGTTTTACCCCTCAATATTTGCTGAAAAAGATGTTATGTTAATAATAAACACTGAAAAATGTGCTTTTTTATTGCACGAAAAAGATTAAATTCTGTAAGTATTTCCTTTGTTCTTAAGAAAATTTTGATAATTATGAAATGTTTTTATATATTTTATAGATTATAAATTTAGTTCAGTTGGAAAATTTAAATTTTGTAAGTATTTCCTTTGTTCTTTTAAGAAAATTTTGATAATATAATTATGAAACGATTTTATATATTTTATGTTTTTATAGATTACAAATTTAGTTCAGTTGGAAAATTAAAATTTTGTAAGTATTTCCTTTGTTTTTCTAAGAAAATTTTGATAATATAATTATGAAATGTTTTTATATATTTTATATATTTTTTTATAGATTACAAATTTAGTTCAGTTGGAAAATTTAAATTTTGTAATTTTCTCAAATGATGATAAAAGTTTGAAATAATATTTTGTCTACCAACTTCTTCATTAACTTCTCCGAGTGCATGGTTCCAAAATCGGTCTTAAAAAGCATTAAAGCCGACATCAAGCTAGCCAATTTTCATTTTGTTATTGTTGTAAAATGTTATTGGCACTATAATAATGTACTTTGCTAGTTTATTCAAAAAGTTATGTAGTTCTGCCTGGACAACAGGTAACATGGAAATATGATCGAAAAATCAAAATGAACGAGACAATCCTAGATTCATGTCTGTTTTTATCATGCAAATAATAATTTGGTAAAAAAAAAAACATTGAAAGTATAAGCAATGTTAGTATATAAATAATATATCTATTATTATAACTGTTGCTTTAACATTTTAATTGCACAAAATACATGTTAAAATATTCCTTGGTTTGGGGATTGAGTTATGTTTGTAAAATAATCCATTTTAATTGTTTTAATTAATTGTAATTTATCTATCTCTTACTAAGTTTCTGTCTATTACTCTCACCCTCTCACTTTTTTTTTTATACAATGCCTATCAACCTCAGTTTAGTTACCCTTTGTTTAACAGTCATGGTAAAACTAACTATAAAACCGATTGGAATAGTCTATTATAAAAATAGGGAATATTAATACTAGTTAAACTAGAGCTGGCGATAAAGAGTAAACAAACTAATTTGGGATTTTGTCTTTATAAAAGAAACAAGGAAAATAAAACGGGCTTTGCAAACTCACTTTTTTGGATTCAGACAATTAAATCAAAACTCAACTTATTTCATACAATGTCTATCCACTCATTTCTGTGACTCTCTCACAGTCGAAGTTAATAAAGAAAGGAAAGAATAAAAAGATTGGAATATTCCATCATAAACAAAAGGGAATATCACAACAAGCAGTAATAATATTTAAACCATAGTTTGAGAGGAAAAGAGAGAGAAGAGTGGATATATCGAGCAGAAAGAGGCTAATTTTGGATTTTCTTTACTTTTTAAAATTTATCTGGCTGTGCAAACTCACTTTTTCTTAATTCAAACAACCTCAGTGGGTGATCCAACAGCTCACATTTTTGCTGGTATAAAAATGAATGTATATGAATGTATATGAATGGAATGGAAGAAAATTTAATGAGTCACAGTCAGACCATTTAAAATTTAATGAGTCACAGTCAGACCATTTAAAATTTAATGAGTCACAGTCAGACCATTTAAAATTTAATGAGTCACAGTCAGACCATTTAAAATTTAATGAGTCACAGTCAGACCATTTAAAATTTAATGAGTCACAGTCAGACCATTTAAAATTTAATGAGTCACAGTCAGACCATTTAAAATTTAATGAGTCACAGTCAGACCATTTAAAATTTAATGAGTCACAGTCAGACCATTTAAAATTTAATGAGTCACAGTCAGACCATTTAAAATTTAATGAGTCACAGTCAGACCATTTAAAATTTAATGAGTCACAGTCAGACCATTTAAAATTTAATGAGTCACAGTCAGACCATTTAAAATTTAATGAGTCACAGTCAGACTATTTAAAATTTAATGAGTAAGAGTTAAGCATTTGGCTACCGACTCCACAGTCCTGGCTGAAACATAGGAAAATCCACAACGAGAAAAAAATGAGACTCAGACAGGATTCGAACCTGTGCCTAAGGATAGGGACCACTTTAATCCAGCATCGTTTTAACCATTTGACCACCAAGAATCTCATGATTCGTTTGCGAAGATTGAAATGGTAAATAGTCATTTCCCTGCTTGCAGATCGTCTAAACTTTTGGTTCATATTTACCAGATATTATGAGGGATCCAAAACATATATTCATCTATTAACTAAATTTATCCCCCCCTCCCCCAAACAAAAATGCTTTTTTTTAAATTAGTGCCTTTATGATTCAATCATTTCTCGTACCATTAGGTTTTCTATAATCTTATATTCTAACTCTAGAAAGTGGAGGGAGAAGGTTGTGCCGCCCCAGCCAAACGCAGATTGTCTGCAATTGTCTAACGGGAACGCAACAGTTCAAGTCAATTGCTTGATTTCTGGAATTTTTTTTTTATTGTTGTTGTTGTTGAAATTGATTTCTCTATTCCTCCCTTCGAAGACTAATCATAAGAGTGCTGAGTCTTGTGGCTTCTTAAAAAGTTCCGACCTTTTTGAAGCAATTGTTTTATTGGATGGAGTGCTTCCGTTATCAGCCGTATAAAGTCATCAATTCAAAATTCTTCGAAAGTTACCTGAAGAAGTACGACGATAGAAAAATTGTACATGTAACAAATTTTAACATCTAATATATAAAATTAACATCTAATATATAAAATTGTGCCAATCAAACTTTCTGACATTTTTAACCATTGCAAGAACAAAAATGAAAAAATGGGTTAGTCTGAAACTAGTATCAACTAGGATTTAGACGAGTCTACTTTTTCATTTTTTTCTTCCAATACGCTAATGGCATAGATATAGTTTAGTCCGCATCAATTTCCTTCTGTTAATAATCAGGCCACCTAGGAATATTAATAAAATGGTGACATTTTACGTTTGTCACCATAAGCCTTGAATGAAAATAAAAATTTTCGACATTTGTCTATCTTTTTACATTATAAATACAAAATAGACTTTCATTTCTTGAAATTAGTTTTGTTTCAAAACAATAATTTTGCATAAAATAATTTGATCACTTTTAGAAACAAATACAAAAACGATTTGCAAATTATTTATTTCACATTTCTTTGCATTTTACTTTTTTTCTATCTAGATTGAAGATCCCATCAGATGTAAGACCCCCATCAGATGTAAGATCCCATCAGATGTAAGACCCCCCATCAGATTTAAGACCCCCCCATCAGATTTAAGACCCCCCATCAGATGTAAGGGTGAACCTTAAAATCAGGTTCTTTGACTCTTATCTCTATTTATATAAAGTTAGGCAGGGCATATGTTTATATATTTCTATGTATAGGATTCACGCTGCTAGGCGCAAGGGTCGTTAATGTGGGCTATATTTTATTTAATTTTATGCAAAGGAGGAAAAGAGGAGGTGAAAGCCCTTTGTGAAAATTCAGATACTTCCGATTTTGCCAAATTTTAACATCAATTAATAAATATTCCCCAAATGTCAATTTCTTATTTTTGGGGAGATTTGCATTCAATTTGATCTATAATCATTAGACACCAATTAAGCCAGATTCCCTGAATTTAAATTTCTTCTCAAGACCCCTCAAGCCTTAAATTTTAAACATTTTCTACACTGAAAACCATGTAATGGATTTTGATTAAAATTGGAATAAGGATTCTAGACATAAGGTTTAGTATCATTATATCTTGATTTTAATCTTTTTAAAGGGACATAAAAGTGGTGCAAAATTGTTGTGGAACAAGTATTCTTCTAGTTTATTATAAAGCACATTCAAATATGCTAAATATAGCACATTCAAACGGTAATTATGTGATTTAACTGTCAACATTTCGTAAGAGATCAGAAAGATTTACCATTAATCTTCTGTTGTTCATTTTTCACAGAAACAAAAAATAATTCATAAATACTCCTGAGCAACGCCGGATTGGGACAGCTAGTATTATAAGATATCGATATTAGTACATAATTGACCATAATAGATCCAATAGGATTTGAACTCTGCATAGCCGATTCCAATCATGCAACCCTGGGTGCCATTGCATTTGCTCTCATCTTCTTTAATCCTTTTGGTCCCCCGATTTATAAAATCGGGGGACCTATGTTTTGAGGCACTTCCGTCCGTCCGTCTGTCCGGATTTTTCTCTGCAACCATCCATTAAATTTCTCTGAAATTTTGCATGAAGTTGTAACTTTGGTCATGTTAGAAAGTGACATTCTCCAATTAAAAAAAAAAATCTGGTTAGCTCCCCAGGGGGCTAAAAGGCCCCGAAATGGCAAAAAATGACATTTTTTGCCCCATAACTTTTCATCCATCCATTCAATTTCTCTGAAACTTGACCAAAATGTGGAGGCAATTGTTCCTAATAGCAAATAAGTATTGCTGACCTTGGAAAAAATCTGGTTCGCGCCCCGAGGGGGTCAAAATCCCCCTACAATGGCAAAAAATGACCCTTTCCTCCCTTAATGTTTGATCCATCCATTCAATTTTTCTGAAACTTAGCCAAAATGTAGAGGCAATTGTTCTGGATATAAAATGAGCATCCTTGACCTCAGAAAAATTCTGGTTCGCGCCCCCAAGAGGTCAAAGGGGGGTCAAAAATGTCCCAAATTGCCCAAATTTATTGCATTTTACACTCGCCACATCGAGTCACATACAGAAGGGGACAACGCATGCGCAGCTTGTTTTGTTTGTTGTTGCTGCTAATCACTAAAGAGCAAGGTCACATGGTCTCTTCAAAAGTTCCAGCCTTCATTGCAACATTTAGTGTGTGTGTGTGTGTGGGGGGGGTACGCTCCTTCCGTATGACTCACATGTGATGGGAATGCACTAGTGTATAATACTAAACAATGAGATAATACTTATCTGCAGCAGTATGTGTGTGTGTGTGTGTGTGTGAATGATAATATAAAAAAAACAATTATTTTATATTGTTCAGATGGATTCTTATGGTAATCAGATTCCAGAGGAAAGTGAAGCTCAATATTCAAACCTTTTGAAGAAAATGCTCTAAAGACGGGACTTTGTTTACTGCCTCAATTTATTCAAGTATATTTGGGATAGAAATACGTGTTTGCTTTTCCTTGCTTCGAAACTGACAATAAACCACAGTATGATTTAACTTTGATCTGTAAATTTATTATATATATATATAGAGAGAGATAGATATAGACATATATATATCTGTTTATATATATATCTGTTTATATCTAGAGAAAGAGAGAGAGAAAGAGAGAGAGACACACACACACATGCTAAATGTACCCATGACCACTTAGGTCACAACCACTAATAACAGATTAGAAATTTACAGTCTATTTTTTTTAGAGTGAATGTTGCTTTTTAAAATGATACCTGCGTTTTTCACAGACAAATTCCTATCTCTATAAACGGATAATAATTTTAAAAAGTCCGATTCACTCCTTTGCTCTGACTCCTACTCTACAGCCTCGTAGATTATTAGTGTTAAATATTGATGTCGATATGCTTACTTGCAGATATTACCTCGTAAATATCTTGTGAAACATGAAATTATTCATGATTAAGCATGGCTTTTTGATAATATGGCAATGTACGCTTGCGTGTCTTTGTGTGACAATGTATGTCCGTAAATGGCGGTAGTGGGGCCAGTTTAGCAAGAGAGATGAAGGAGTTTAGATTTAGGATAAATAAACAGTCGTGTTGGAAAAGTCATGTCTAATCTCTGCTCATGATTCCTGCTGAGAATTGAGGTCAGAGGTTAGGGTCGTGTTTCTATCAGTTGGCCATGTGATGTGTGATTTGAATAGTTGTGTAGCAGTAAGAATTAGTTGGAAAGAATTGCACTAAAACATTCTGGAAAATTTTACTTCATCAGCATCATCATCATTATCATCATTTGATTTAACGTCCGTTTTACATGTTGGCATGTGTTGGACGGCTTTAAGAAATTGACTTCCAAACTAACGTATCTCTCACCAAGTCTTTATTTATCCCTTTTTCTCTCAAGTCCATTTTTTACCACTTCCTCCCATGTTTTCCTTGGCTTTCCCCTGTGAACTGGACCTGCTACCTTAACTGTTCTACATCGACTAACCCAAGAACTGTGAGGTCATCAGAACTAAGCCCGTCTTTACGATTCACATTACACATCCATTGTATCATTCTCATATCATTTCTTTCCATGCAACGCATGTCCTCAACCCTCACTGGCCAGGTTTCACTTCCATAGATCATCATACTGTGTACATATGCCTGATAGACTCTTTTTACTTAATAAATACAATAAACAGATATAGAAAAAGGAAGATAGATAGTCATTTCAATTACTGTTATGCTACAATGGATTCTACCCCCCCCCCTCTTCCAGATCCCAATCCAAGTTAGAATGTCGGATTTGAGTAGTCATTTAGCAAGAGGATAATTATTTGTAAAAAATTGCTCTAAATTTAGAGCAATTCTTTACAAATAATTATCCTATTGCTAAATGACTAGCAATAGGATAATAACAATAATAGCAATAGGATAATTATTTGTACAAAAATTGCTCTAAATTTAGAGCAATTCTTTACAAATAATTATCCTATATTTTCTGGCTAAATTTATTTGACATAAGCAGATATGAATTTGACTTATTGTTTTGATACACATACCCCCTCCCACCCCTCCTCCCAAATAGAATGATCGAATGTCGGATTTGGAAAGTTATTTAGCATTCGGACAATTAGTTAGAAAGAATCACTCTAAATTCTATGTAATCCTGGGTAAATTTACTTAATATCTACAGACAGAGATACAGAAATAAATTTGAATTCTTATTATCTGATCTCTTTAAAACCTCCTCCTCCTCCTCTTAATTCAAGAGTAGCAAATAAATTTAGGGATAGAAAGAAAACTGAGAAAAAGATATAGCCTATGTTCAAGACAGGCTTAGATCTGATGAGCTCAGAGAAACATTAAATCTGGACAGTATAGGAAGATGTGTGCCGAGCAGGAGACTTTAGTGTTATGGCCACGTTGAAAGAATGGATGAATGTTCTTGGGCTAGTAGATGTAGAACAGTTGAAGTAACAGGTTCAGTTCACGTGGAAAGGCCCAGGAAATTATGGAGGAAGTGATAAGGATGGTCAGAGATAGGAGAGTTTGGAAGTCAATTTCTTAGAGCCGCCCAATGCATGCCAGCATGTAAAACAGACGTTACACCAAATATGATGATGATGATGTTTCCAATAATACAATGCCTGTCCCAAATCCATAGGGCACAGCTAACACGATATATTACATAGGGTACAGCTAACAATATATATTACATAGGGTACAGCTAACAATATATATTACATAGGGTACAGCTAACAATATATATTACATAGGGTACAGCTAACAATATATATTACATAGGGTACAGCTAACAATATATATTACATAGGGTACAGCTAACAATATATATTACATAGGGTACAGCTAACAATATATATTACATAGGGTACAGCTAACAATATATATTACATAGGGTACAGCTAACAATATATATTACATAGGGTACAGCTAACAATATATATTACATAGGGTACAGCTAACAATATATATTACATAGGGTACAGCTAACAATATATATTACATAGGGTACAGCTAACAATATATATTACATAGGGTACAGCTAACAATATATATTACATAGGGTACAGCTAACAATATATATTACATAGGGTACAGCTAACAATATATATTACATAGGGTACAGCTAACAATATATATTACATAGGGTACAGCTAACAATATATATTACATAGGGTACAGCTAACAATATATATTACATAGGGTACAGCTAACAATATATATTACATAGGGTACAGCTAACAATATATATTACATAGGGTACAGCTAACAATATATATTACATAGGGTACAGCTAACAATATATATTACATAGGGTACAGCTAACAATATATATTACATAGGGTACAGCTAACAATATATATTACATAGGGTACAGCTAACAATATATATTACATAGGGTACAGCTAACAATATATATTACATAGGGTAAAGCTAACAATATATATTACATAGGGTACAGCTAACAATATATATTACATAGGGTACAGCTAACAATATATATTACATCGCACAAAATAATTTACTGAATAAAATTGAGTAATTCTCTACTTTTTGATAATTTAAATAAATCCGTGCCTCCCCCTATTCTATCATAGATTGCGTATATGAGAGAGTGCGTCCTAAGGGCCCTTAGCACTTGCACTGTTGTTGTTTAATTTATGGCGTTGTTTTTTTTGTATTGTTTCGTGTGCAGATTGGTATTTGGTTGGTATGAATGCGCCTACTCATCTTTGTTGACTTTTGTTTGTTTCTTTTTAATCACAAGTTAGAAGACACGCTACAGCCGTCCTCTCAGGTGCCACTGCGGTATTCAGGAATGTCAACTTCTGGGGTGGAGAAAAGTTAACCTAGTTTACTGGAAGATAATATATTTATATGCCTACCCGCATGGTGGGACACACACAATCAGCTAAACAGATTATACATGTATACACACACCTCAAAAAAAATTATAAAATAGTATTTTATAAATATACTTTCAAAAGTATAATGAAAAAGTTCCTAAATACAATAAATTTATGCTCAATATTGGGAATAGAGCATTATTATAGTTAGAAAAACGAGTGATAATGATGCCAAATATCTGACGTGGAGATTAATTATGAGGCCTGTCTAAAAAGTATCCGACCTTAGGCCAGAAATAAATATTTCAAATATGTGACGGGGTTGGGACCCTAATCCCCTTCAAAGTAGGCCCTTTGTGCTTGCACACACTTAGCTCACCGATTCATCCACTGCCGGAAACACCTCTGGGAGTCTTCTTTTGGAATGGTGTTCATTGTTGCCGCCGCGTTAGATTCAGCAGGTGTTTAGAAAAGATGTGATGGGTGTAACACAAATTAAGGAGTGGTTCAACCAATTCAAAAATGGCCGCACATCAGCGGAGAGACCAGCGTTCTGGCAGGCCCCAGAGTGCAGTTGTTGTTGAGAGGGTGCGAAAAAAGAGATAATGCGGTAGCTACTCCATTATCTTCATTCTGTAAAACTTTACGCTAAAAAAATTAATGGATAACCATAAATACAGGAGAACGAATAAATATTATCTTGTATAAATACAAACTTTTATAAAACTGAGAGGCTAGAACTTGTACGATTGAAAGAAAGTCTGTTCCATGAAACCTCAATAGTTAGTACGGTTCAGTTTAACTATTTCACCGATTTGTCTAATTGTGAAGATGCGCAATGCTGCATGTTTAGTGAGGTTCACAGGTGCATGCTGCATATTTATTAGTATTTGTCGCTCCTCTAAAAGTAGAGCACTGTAAGTGTAGTATTAACACAGCATGACGTCACTAGCCCACCGATAAAATGTTAAAATTATCACCGTTTATTCGCTATTTAAAATTGGCCGAATGGTTAAAGACGTCGGATTTGAGTTGCAAAATACTTGTAATCCGGGGTTTTGAATCGCATGACCGGTAGTGAATAGTCATATCTCTATGCTGATGAGTCCCGATTATAAAGGACAAAACTTATACGTACATAGATAATAAATAATAACAAATATTTATTATATATATATATATATATATATATATTTATAGAGATTCCAGCAGAATGAGCAAGGGCAGTCAGTTGGGTTTCTGCAGGTCTCAGAGACAGACAGAACTTTGCGCCTTAAGCTGATGGCTTTGTGTTTGGTTGGCCCTGTTTTGATTCGGTCAAGTTCAGATTTCTGATTGCAAGTCTATCGTTTGGTAGAAAAAACGAATTATCAATGTAACGTCTCAAAATAAAACATAGTTAAACTTGAGTTATGATTTAGTTTGGAAGGAAAATCTTTTTTTTACTGCGGCGACTGAGATTACATGATTGACACTACAGTCAGTGTTGAAACCAAGAACTGAATTCAGATGAAGACAACGCGTGGACAATCACGGTCTGTGCAGTGAACACACACAAATGCAGGTTCACAAAATTATCTCCCTTGTTGACATTTCTTTCATCACAAAGGAATGTATTTCTTGAAACTCAGTAGTTGTGGGATCTTGAATGCCTCAACTCCATAACACGGCTGGACACCTAGGCACATTATGGAGTGTGTTAGACCAAGGAAGACCTGGCTTGAGTACGTCAAAAGTGATTTGACTGATATCAATCCTTTGAGACGTTGCCTAGTGTTGCCCAATCCGGAGTTTGGGACACTTGCATCACATTGAATATAACAAGACAAGCCGCGCGTGTGTGGTCCCCCTCTGTATGTGATTCAATGTGGCAGTGTAAAATGCAATAAATTTGGGCAATTTGGGGCATTTTTGACCCCCCCTTTGACCCACTGGGGGCGCGAACCAGAATTTTTCTGAGGTCAAGGATGCTCATTTTATATCCAGAACAATTGCCACTACATTTTGGCCAAGTTTCAGAAAAATTGAATGGATGGATCAAACGTTATGGGAGAAAAGGCTAATTTTTGGCCATTTCGGGGTCTTTTTACCCCCCTGGGGGGGGGGGGGGGGGGCTAACCAGATTTTTTTCAAAAATCGGAGAATGCCACTTTCTCACCTGACTAAAGTTACAACTCCATGCAAAATTTAAGAGAAATTCAATGGATGGTTGCGGAGAAAAATCCGGACGGACGGACATGCCTCAAAACATAAGTCCCCCGATTTTATAAATCGGGGGGACCAAAAACTAGATAAGGGATTTACCTAGAAATTTCTTGACAATTTCTCCCAATTTGTAAAATAATTTTGTACTTTTTGACTGTCAATTCCAGCCTGTACAAAGATCTGGTCGAAATTGTTTTTGTTCGCTTTAATTAATGTTTATCTTGAGAAGGAAAGTTCTTAAAGACCTTTGCTTCTCGTTTTCAAAATAGTAATATTTTTAAGATCTTTCTTTTACAAAAAAAGTACAAATGAATAAGTGAGTTAAATACTAGGAAGTACATTTGCTAGTACAAATATTAACTAAATGTTCTCTGCAGGGGCCTCGCATAGATTCGCAAACAGGATATAAATTAGACAAGAGGTCACAAAGAGGTTATGTGGATAACCTTTAACTAGCATGGTTTTCGCGAAAATAGGAGGCAACAGAATTTAGGTGAAAGTAACATCAGACGGATGATTGAGAAAAAAGTGGTTGCAATCAGAGAGTGTTGTGTGGAAGTTTCAATAGATCACATGCTCAAAGATGATCTGCCGAAACATTACAATAATTAAGCCATGTACTTCAAATAAGTTCGACTGACGCCCCCCCCCCCCCCCCCGATATGCAGCTTAAATAAACGATCAACAGTTGATGAATAAACCATCCCTCTTTCAAAAGATCTTGTGTCATATTATTTAATTAAATAATAGCATGGGATGGCTTTTATTACAGCCCAAAAAACTATACTCAATCCTTGGAGGTACAGCACACATGCAAGACCGTTGAGAAAACAAAGTATGTTAATTTTAATAACTATATTATAATAAGCTCATTTTAGAATAATGTTTAGAGTGTTCGCTAATAAGACTTAGGTTCAATTCTTGGTTAAGTCAAACCAAAGACTCAAAAACTGGTACTTGATGACCCCTTGCTAAACACTTAGCATTATAATGTTAGGATCAAGGGTAAGTGGTGTAGTAGCTTATGAAAAGGAAGCCTTTGAGTCGCCTTCGACTATGGTCAACCACTTAATTCTTTTCTTTTTTATTATAAGCAAAAGGTTACTATGCAACAAGAACCAGAGAAAATACATATGTATACATTTCAGCTGAAAACTTCCGGTAAATTAAAAAAAAAAAAAAGAAAAAAAGACATTTTTCGAAAACAAAAAATATGACATTGGTCCATTCTGTTAAATAGTAAAGAGTATGTTCGCTCGTATTTATCTCATGATTTGGGTCCACAGAGCGGTGTTCACATGTACACAGGAAACCGGGTTATGGGGTCAGTGAGTATTCACTCAAATGTCACCTCAACCTGCTGTAGCCTGAAGCAGACATGCCGTCACATTGCTCGAAGTGAGAGGAAACAAGAGAGGTAAAGCAGTTTGTTGGGAAGCTTTGGAGTGAACATTACGTGTAAATAATGACTTGAGAATCGATTGTAAACTAAGTGACCAAAGGCCGCAGATGTCCGTAGCCCGGAACGTCCTCAGCCACTAGCAGAAAAGGCGGCGATGTCAACAGCTAAATAAATGGCCATTTCTCCAGAATTCAGAATATTCGCTTTTCTTTGGTGGTTGTCAGACTTTAATTCCAGGCAGGAATGACCTGGAGATGAAATGCGTCAGTCACGGGAGAAGTGAGACGGCACAAGATAGGATTTAATTGTGCCGTTATGATTTGTGATTTGCATTCGGTAACTATCCATGTATTTTTATTTGATTGTGACTACGACATATAAGTTCTCCCCTCAGAAAGGAGGTATATGCAGAAATTTGAACACTAAACATTTGGGTTGTTAACAAAAACGTTAACTAATAAGTCAATTCAATGAAATGAAGAATGTTAGCTAGTCTTGTTTTTGCCAACAAATCAAAATGCACAATGTTAGCTAGTATTGTTTCTGCCAACCAATCAAAATGCACAATGTTAGCTAGTCTTGTTTCTGCCAACCAATCAAAATGCACAATGTTAGCTAGTATTGTTTCTGTCAACCAATCAAAATGCACAATGTTAGCTAGTATTGTTTCTGCCAACCAATCAAAATGCACAATGTTAGCTAGTCTTGTTTCTGTCAACCAATCAAAATGCACAACGTTAGCTAGTATTGTTTCTGCCAACCAATCAAAATGCACAATGCTAGCTAGTATTGTTTCTGCCAACCAATCAAAATGCACACTGTTAGCTAGTATTGTTTCTGCCAACCAATCAAAATGCACAATGTTAGCTAGTCTTGTTTCTGCCAACCAATCAAAATGCACAATGTTAGCTAGTATTGTTTCTGTCAACCAATCAAAATGCACAATGTTAGCTAGTATTGTTTCTGTCAACCAATCAAAATGCACAATGTTAGCTAGTCTTGTTTCTGCCAACCAATCAAAATGCACAATGCTAGCTAGTATTGTTTCTGCCAACCAATCAAAATGCACAATGCTAGCTAGTATTGTTTCTGCCAACCAATCAAAATGCACAATGTTAGCTAGTATTGTTTCTGCCAACCAATCAAAATGCACAATGTTAGCTAGTATTGTTTCTGCCAACCAATCAAAATGCACAATGTTAGCTAGTATTGTTTCTGCCAACCAATCAAAATGCACAATGTTAGCTAGTATTGTTTCTGCCAACCAATCAAAATGCACAATGTTAGCTAGTATCGTTTCTGTCAACCAATCAAAATGCACAATGTTAGCTAGTATCGTTTCTGTCAACCAATCAAAATGCACAATGTAAGCTAGTATTGTTTCTGCCAACCAATCAAAACTTATGATTTGCATTCAATCAGTCAAAGCAAGAAAAAAATCTATAACATTTTAAATAATCTAAAGATATAGATGTATATATTGTTATATATGATATTTGGCTAATCAGTTTAAAATTAGCGTGTAACCTTTCCGAGATGCAAATGTCATTATGCAAATAATTCTGTGAACTAGGAAATTTCTCCCATAGTTATTTGAGAAATCTTAAGAATTTTTCTGAAGTTCTTCCCAGGGGTTCCTCTTCAGATTAACCTCCTGGTGAGACTTTATCTAAAGACATGAGTAATTCAGGCACGTGGTTGACCGTGACATTCTGATGAATAAATTAACAAAGTTGTTTTATTCGTAGATATGCAAGACATGTATCCATTGAAACTAGACCCAAAAATTCGCAGCTTTGAGCATTATGATTAGTATTGTGATACCCTGTCCTCACCAGCTGCTAACTAGGGTTGGTTACAGTTTCAGTGACAATGGCAATACTTCCACGCCTGGCAAAAACATGTTTGATAACATTTTAAGTAAGGGAACAAAAAATAAAACTGAACCAGGAGGTTCGGAGGTAGTTTGATTGTTAGGTTATTTATTGGTATGTCAACCGCATCTTATTCTAAAACTTCATGTTTTGTAGATTAAATTGTTTTATACTAGCTATCGCAAACCAAAATTTTATTTTCATTAGTAGCTATCGCAAAACAATTTTATTTTTATTAGTAGCTATCTCAAAACAATTTTATTTTTTATTAGTAGCTATCTCAAAACAAAATTTTATTTTTATTAGTAGCTATCTCAAAACAATTTTATTTTTTATTAGTAGCTATCTCAAAACAAAATTTTATTTTTATTAGTAGCTATCTCAAAACAATTTTATTTTTATTAGTAGCTATCCCAAACCAAAATTTTATTTTTATTAGTAGCTATCCCAAACCAAAATTTTATTTTTATTAGTAGCTATCGCTACCTAAAATTTTATTTTTATTAGTAGCTATCTCAAACCAAAATGTTATTTTTATTAGTAACTATCGCTACCTAAAATTTTATTTTTATTAGTAGCTATCTCAAACCAAAATGTTATTTTTATTAGTAACTATCGCTACCTAAAATTTTATTTTTATTAGTAGCTATCGCAAACCAAAATTTTATTTTTATTAGTAGCTATCGCTACCTAAAATTTTATTTTTATTAGTAGCTATCCCAAACCAAAATTTTATTTTCATTAGTAGCTATCCCAAACCAAAATTTTATTTTTATTAGTAGCTATCTCAAAACAAAATTTTATTTTTATTAGTAGCTATCTCAAAACAATTTTATTTTTATTAATAGCTATCTCAAGACACTTTTATTTTTATTAGTAGCTATCGCAAACCAACATTTTATCTTCATTAGTAGCTATCCCAAATCAAAATTTTATTTTCATTATATCTAAAAACTCTTAATGTGGACACATATATCGTTGCAAAACATAAACAATGGTACCAAGTTTATTTTGGTAGCACAATTAGCCACCGAATTATGACCATTCAAAATTAGCTTGAAATTAGAAAATTTGTCTGTCATTGAAAATAGTAACCTAACTTTAAGTAACTTTCAGAAAAAAAAAAAAAAAACTGTTAAAGACAAGAAAAAAAAATATACATAGATTGAATTTTTTTACATCCATTTTTTTTATCAAAATAACTCAAAAATTAAATAGGTTGAAATTGAAAAGAATTTTGCTATATTTACACATTTTCACACACTAAACTGGCTGGTTTGTCATACCTATTTATAGGTGCATATTTTCTCAATAACTAACCTGTACTTAATAGATTCTAGTTAACCCATGAATTGGATCCTGACAGATACTACCTGTCCGGATCTAGTACTCCCTAAAGTATCAACCAGTTAGAAGTAGTTCGATCCAGCTCTGCATCTAAGTGCTTTGTAGTGAAACCCAAATTCAAGATGGCCACCAAAACTTCTTCATAATTAACACATATTTGTTTCATCTTCTTTATTCTACTCAGGCTGTCATTCTAAATTATTAATTGTTTTAGCCGTATTTCTTTCATCTTAAGATGTAACATTTGGCAGGTAATCAAAGGCAAGCGTAAAAATGTATTCCGTATTGACACTACATTAACTTGTTTGGCACGGCTTTATCTAATGTTATTGCTCGATCTTTTGTATCATCAGTGTTATCCAGTATTGTTATTAGATGACTCATAGCCGGTCTATAATAATATCTTGCCAACTTCTATAATTTGCCTTCAGTCAGAGTTGATAAAGCATAATATTATTTTTCGTTTTTTATTAGACTAGTCAAATACTTGTCGTACAGACAGAAAATAATAATCTATATAAATAAAATATGACGTCTATGTTTGTCTGTACATCCATAACTTTCTCAGTTGAGCAGCTATGGAGTTGACATTTGGTTTGCAGATTCACATCGATACAACGTACCAAGTGATGTAGGTGGAGGCGTCGGCAGTGACCAGGATGCAGTCCAAGAAGAGCATGCAGAGTACTCTGACCAGTTCTATCCAAGTCACCAACTTCAGAGAACCCAAACTTCATAAGAATAATGCGGTGTTAAGAAAAATAGAGCCAAAAAATTGTTTTTAACTTTTTTTTTTAATGGAAATCGTTTCAAATAAGGCATAAATGTATATAATAAAAAAATACTTCAAGGTCAAAAACATGCCAACTATAAGTGTTAGATTCAGACGTAGAAAACAGCAATTCTTCTCCCTTTGTCAGAAACATCGTTCATGGACTGCGAGGACTAAAGGACAAAATAAGGAAAGCAAGAGTTACAGGGCTGCTGAAAGTAAACCCAAGGCCTACTTTTACATATATATGGCATCCACAGACAGATCGTTTTGCTGTATCACAGCTTTTCAGTATGACTAGATAGGCAAGTGCTCAAAGCTGAGATTGAAACCCGACTGTTTTTCCGACAGCCGGAGATTCTAACGTTAGACAGCAAGCAACATCAAAGAGAAGTCTTACGTCTTACTGTTAATATAAACGATACGAGCCATTGGAAAATGCTTTATTTAGTTTTACGAAGAGAAAGATGAACATCTGTGTCGAATTTTCAACAACTGCTTCCACACGAAATAATAATAATAATAGTATATTATTTAAACTAATATCGACTTATATTAAATACAATAATGTAGTAGATTTACTATTAGTCGCTGAATTTTCTGCTGAGAACAAAGATGGCTGCCATCGGAAAAATACGGATAAAGTATTTTCTGGACGGAAATAAATCAAAATAATTTTAATTTTTTTTTATTAACATTGAAAAAAAGAAAAAAAGGAAATGGCCAGTCAGAATCAAATATCGATTTGTCAGATTCAAGACTATTGCTGTCTAACTTTGAGAATCCGACTACTTTATTTTATATATATATATGTGCGTGTGTGTGTGTGTGCTATTCACCTGGCATTGCCTGTGTAGAGATATATTGCTGGTCAGAATTAATTTCAAATATAGTTATGTTTGCAAGTTTTGCCTTGAAAAGTTAATAACATTTGCAATATAAATAATAAAGTTAAAAAATAAAAAACTTAGCGCAATGGTGGTTACTAAAAAAAAAAAAAAATTTTTTTTAAATACTTGTTGACGCTGCGTTTCTTACAGACAGCTGTAAAACGGCAAATGGCTTTAACAAATGAAAACATAAAAGAAAAAAAGAAATTCATTATTTTAAATCTTAAAAAATATCAATAAAAAAAATAATTATTTAAATGTTTAAACCTTTTTTAAATACATCCTTCACCGAGATATTCTTTGTTTAATATAGTGTTTGTTTTATGGAACGAGGAAAATCTATTTAAAAAAATTGAATTTCGATTCTTTACAGTCTAATATATTTCAGTTATTTTATAGACCTAACCGATAACTGACTCTAGTGATCCCAGATGAAATTGAAAGAAAAATTTCAATGGTGTCTTCACGTTCTGTGAAAAATGTAACCTTTATTGAAACTTATTTAAATGTTCTGTTAACATATTGATTTCTATGACCCACAGACAAACATTCACACACACCGAAGATTATGAACTATTTCATTCGTATACATAAATGTTCCACAGTTGTTAATATGTAATCTGTTATTTAATGTTATCTAATGTAAATTAATTGATTAATAATTTCCTAATTCTAAAGGTATACAAATGTTATGAACGCTGACTTGAAAAAATTAATTAAATAGTAATTACTCGAGCCCCCCCCCTCTCTCTTACGTTTACAAAAATTCTCCAGGGCGGACAGACAGACAGACAGAATGACTGACAGAATGAGACAGTGCTCATTATATTATGTACTTTCAATAAGTTTGTAGTAAAATTTTTTTTCCTGTCTTCTTCAGCTTCACCCTGAGATCGTTTGGCATCTGGAGTTTACTATTTGGCAGGTTCTGTTCTTCTGATTGATTATCATACCTTGTCTTCTAGCTTGGATAGTTTGTATTTCCAGAGAATTTATAATGTATTTTTTTTTTTATTATAGAATCCATGTTATTTATAATAAATAGCTTTCAATACACATTTAATTTCAGAATTAAAGAAGACACCCCAAAAACGGTTGATATGCAATACACCAGGATAAAAGTAAACACTTTTACTGAATAACTGGAAGTCTATCAAATTAACTTACATATCTAAGAGAGCTATAGATAAAAATGGTTGACAACCACAGCTTTAAGGAATTAAAGGTTTCAAAATAATGGAAAGAAATCTTATTATATAACGAGATGAATACCCGTCCCAGGATGGGTAAAATTCTCTATAACAAAAAAGTTGAGCACTACTTTTATATCCCTTTGCAAAGATAAAATGAAACTAAACCTCATGTCTAGAATACTTATTCCAATTTTGATTAAAATCCATTAAATGATTTAAATTCTAAAATTTAATGCTTAATCTTAAGTAGTCTTAAGAAATTAATGACTATGAATCAAATTCAATGTAAATCTGAAATATTTGAATTTTTAAATAGGAGGTTGTGCTCACATTATGCCCCCTAATATACCCCGAAGTAATAGAAATTTGGAGAAATATTTATTTGTCTTATTAAATATTCCCAAAATTTCATTTTTTGTTTAAATTTCAAAAATAGGTGGTATCTGAAGTTGCACGAAGATCCTCCTCTTTGCATAAATTAAATTAAATATAGTCCACATTTGACCCCCTTACGCCTAGCAGCTGTGTTCCCAAATTCATAATGATCGGTTAATTAGTTTAGGAGGGAATACTATACATACAAATATATAAGCATATACACATAACTAACTTTATATAGAGATAGTTATCACAGGGTAAGACTTTGTATATGAAAAATAATTAATAATTTGTTTTATAGTTGAATCGTAATCCAAGATGGCTGCCGAACTTCGTCATAATTACATTTTTACATTTCAACTAATTTCAGTTACTGTTCATAATTTCTTTTACTTGTATTTCTTTCATCAAGTATGTTTAACTGCTGATGTACATATTTTTAGTTGTGTATCATTACACAAATTAATTAATAACTTGGGATTCTTCATAGTTGAATATTTGTATTCATTATGAACTCATCATAATTGGATTTTCACATTGCGTTTCTTTCATTGTAATTTCACTTGCTGTTCATAACAATTCGTCTACATAACGTTTCTTTCATTGTAATTTCACTTGCTGTTCATAACAATTCGTCTACATAACGTTTCTTTCATTGTAATTTCACTTGCTGTTCATAACAATTCGTCTACATAACGTTTCTTTCATTGTAATTTCACTTGCTATTCATAATAATTCGTCTACATAACGTTTCTTTTCTTAGCATTCTTATTTTTAAGTTAGACGAATGATATAAGTATTTTTAGGTGTGTGTACCAATAGACAATCATATTCGGTTTCACGTCCATTTTACATGATCGGCTTTAAGAAATTGACTTCCAAACTAACCAATCCCTGGCCAGGTCTTTATTTATCCCTTCCTCCCATGTTTTCCTTGGCCTTCTCGTATTAACTGAATCTGCTACCTCAACAGTTCTAATTCTACTAACCCAAGAACTCTCATCCATTCTTTCAAGGTGGTCATACCATCGAAGCCTACTCTTCTGCACACATATCTCTCAGATTTAATCTTCCTCTGAGTTCATCAGAACTACGCCCGTCTTTAAGACTCACATTGCACACTTTTTGTTGGAGATGGGGCATCCTACCAGATGCCAGAAATTCACCGGCTATTTCAGAGACTCCAACCGAGAGATCTTTTTAAGATTCTAACCGTCCTTTTAACTGCAATTGTTTGTATCTCTCTTGCGCCTGATTCACCGGGTATATTCACTAGATAGTTTCAGAAGGTGTGTGTGTGGGTGGGTGTTCCTAATTAGTCGTAATTTGTAATTAACTCACCAAGTGACCCATCTCTTGCGTAGTTTCTATCTATCGCTCTCACCCCTTCTCACTGTATTTTGTACCGTTTCTATCACACTCGCTTTTGTAACTCCCCCCCCTTTATCTGTCGCTTAACAGCCGAATGTAATAAAGAATAAAACGACTGGAATAGTTGTCTATTAGAAAAAAAAATGAAATAACACTACAAGTATAAAAAATATGTAACCTGTAGCAGAGGGAGAAAGTGTGGGAGAGAGAGAAGGAGGGGGAAAGATGAGAGGGAAGAAGAATGGGAAGAAAGAGAAGTAGGGAGAGCAGAAAGAGACCAATTTGGGATTTCGTCTTTATTTTTTTTTTAACTGGCTTTGCAAACTCACTTTATCCTGATTATCTAATGGTTAACTAGCTTAATGTGTCGCCTTTTTCTAGTATTTATATTAACACTTATTTTAATATTTGGATACTAATTCAAGATGGCCGCCAAACTTCCGTCATAAATAGATTTTCAGTTAGTACTTCCTTCATGATGTTTCAATTATTGTTCATAACAATTTCTTTTACTTGTATTTATTTCATCCTCTTAAAGGAATGATATGCATATTTTTAAGTGTGCATAATCATAGGCCTGTGGGTGTTTTATAACCAGAAGATCAATTCAAGATGGCGTCTGTCAGGTTTGCGAAGGGTGAAGATTATCCTTCCATATTATTACAAAGCCAATGTTTACATAAAGTAATGAGATAAACAGAAATCAATAAAACTCAGCATTCCTCGTTCCTCCTCGGCATCTGAGAAAGACCACCAACTGACCAATTGCCCAGGGAGTAGCAATCAACTGGCCACCCAAGTGAATAAAGAAGAAAACCAATAAAACTCTTCTGGGTGAACACACTCACACACACGGAAGGGGGGGGGGCAGACTGCAGGAGCAGGGGAAGGATCTATTAAACTGAAGTAGAATTCAAGAAAATGGATTTTGGCCAAAGATTTAACTTTTTATTCATACAGGCATTTATATACTATTAAAAAGTTATGCTGTTTTTTTGGAGTTTGCCTGTTCGTACGCAAATAGAAACACGTGATTGGTTGACAAAATAGGAATAGGCAGAGTGCACATTATTACGGCAATAGTTTTTACAATGTCAATACCACAGTTCGAATCTCACTTCTGTTTAAAGGATTTTCTTTTTTACAACTGGATACTATTATTATTATGTTGTCTCCTGGTCTCATGCTTGAGGTTAGACGCTTCATGAATGACTTCCAACTTTTTCTGTCTGTTGCCATTTTATCTTGTGCCACCCACCAGGATCAGGTAGTCATCAACTGATCCCCTTCATGTCTTATACCCAGGACCGAACCATGTTTCGTACCAATACAATAGTATAGGTACGTGTTCTATAAATTTAAACAAATTAACATAAAAAAAAATTTCATAAATATTTTTTTTTGAAACTAAAAATGTAGACATTCGGCATCAGTTCAAATTTAAAGCAAATTAGTTTTGATTAAAAAACATAATTTTTTCATGTTTTTTAAGCAAAAATATAAACAATATGCAAATACATTCATTATTCTCTCATGCAAAATAGTAAGTAGCATATTTTTCCACAAAATTTCACACGTTTTCTTCGTATTAATTATAAAACAGTAGAAGCTAAAGATGGCAATTGACATACCCAGCTACTGTACCGACACCGTGCAAGGAGCAACTATAAACTAGTAAAAACAATAGGCAAACAGACATTTACTCCCGTCGTATATCCAAAACGTTAGTACTAGTTGTAATATCTGCCTCACGACGGGTTCATAATAGTAGTTATCACAAACCAGCCTAGTTTAGTGCACGAAAATGGGTAAATAAAGTGAAATTCCCTTTCGATACCTCGTCTATTTCGGGGATTATTTTGATAACATTTAGGTGTAAACAACATTTAATTGTTTCTATTTAAAAATGTATAATTTTTTCTCTTCTGTCATTAATAGTTTTTTTTTTTTTCTCTTCCTTCATTTTTTTCTCTGTCATTAATAGTTTTGTTTTTCAAGTTAGGTTACTATTTTTAGTAACGGGGTATTTATTTTTTACATAAAAAAAAAAACAAACAAAAAAAATCGTTGGTGTTTTTCAAGTTTGGTGCGCATGATATTGTGTGTCCCTATGCATATAAAGAAATTCCCATCTTAAAGAAAAAAAAGTATGGTGGGGTTAGGGTTAATACAGAGTTTTAAGTTGTTTTTCATAAAAACAAAATCCAAGTTGAAAAACTTTAGTGAATGAAATACCAAATAAATGTTTGCCCTATTATCAAATTGTGTTTCCATGGTTCAAATCTGAGTTCTTTTTTATTATTATAAAATAAATTTCTAACTTGATCACTAATGTGCTATGAATCATTAAGATTCAATGTGTTAAAATTGCACTTCTGTGTCATTTTTTTAGGTTTTCTTTTTTTTAAAACAGTTTTTATCTCATTACTTTATGTAAACATTGGCGTTGTAATAATATGGAAGGATAATCTTCACCTTTCGCAAACCTGGCAGACGCCAATTTTTTTTTTTTTTTTTTTTTTTTTTAGGTGTAATGGGATTTTGCCCAATGTTGGTTTGATCTAATAATTATCGCTTCCATAAATTTTCATTTACCACAAGATGATATTACATTTGTTAGGATTTTTTTTACTTATTCAAAGCCTGCGTTTTTAGTTATACACTAAAAATTGGCCTTCTGGACCAATAGCACAAAACAGCAAATTTTCCAATTTCCAACAAACTTTGATCGGTCATACTTTGGTGGCTAATTTAGCTACCAAAATACATTTGCAATCATTGTTTATGTTTTGCAAAGGTTTATGTCTTTGCATTAAAAGTTTTTAGATGTACTGAAAATAACATTTTTAGTTTCGGGTATCTAATAATAGTGAAACACACTTTGAAGAACAATGAACAAGTTCAAGAAACGAGATTCACAGAATACTTGAAAGTGATCGAAAAACATTGATCTGGTAAAAAACTGTAAAACTATACCTTCTTCAAATATACAAATCCGAAGAGAAAATAAAAAGGTTTCCACATCGGAGATATCTTTCCTTATGTATTTGTAATTCTCATTGACAGAAGAAGAAGAACGACAAAGAGGGAAGGAAATGAGAGACATTGGTTTCTGGGGACCTTTTCGTTGTTTTAAATTTTGAATCTAAGTGTGTGTGTGTGTGTGTATATATATATATATATATATATATATATATATATATATATATATACATATTTAATATTTTACCTACGTACAACGTCGTTTCAAGCTTATGGATCTCATCAGTGCAGGGAAATAACAATCTCGTATGGTCACAGGGCGTGAACCCGGTTCACAGAAACACCTTGAATCTCTAAGCATTCGCTTAAGTCTCATAGGCCACAGGAGATTGTCACGTGATAATGGAGAAATAAAGTTATATTTATACTGAAAGTGGTGAGTGTAAATACAAAGACATTCGATAGAACTCGACAACAGAGCCGGAGTCTTGCACTGGGGCTTCAGGTGAATGTCTATTTTTTTGAAAATCTGTTCAACAGTGCTCTTAATTTAATTTTACTCAAAGGAACTTCTAATAATATTAAATTATATTTTTGATATTTTACCTACGTATGACTTAATTTCAAGCTTTTTTTTTTTTTTACATGATTCACCCCAAACAAGGCAGGACGCCACTGTAAACGTAAGGGGCTACTGAGAAAAAGGAAAAGGGGAGAAGGATTGGTGGTTCAGCTTAAATTGGGATCTAAGCAGCGAGATGTCTGTTTACATTAGTTTTAAATTTCTGCATGTCAGTACTGTCGGGGAAACAGGGGGCAAGGAGGGAGTTCCAGAGGCCAGCAGCACGAGGAAAGAAGCTATTTGAGTAGAATGCTCTCTGGCATCTGGGGACCTCTACAGTGAATGAATGAGATTTAGTAGAATGTCGAGTTAGTCTAGTGAATTTACGTCGAGGAGGCACCAGAGTAGCCAACTCATTGGAGCATAATCCATTGAAGTATTTGTAAAACAAACACAAGGATGCCACATTGCGGCGATGGGACAGGGGCTGGAGCTAAGCTGACAGTGAGGAACCTATTAGGTTGACGACTCTTTTTTGGACTTTGTCAAGGAGGGAGAGACTAGTAGATGATGCACCAGCCCAGATGTGGCAACAATACTCCATGCATGGGCGAATGGTGGCTTTGTAGAGATACAGGATAATGTCAGGTGTAAGGAGTCCACTAGCACGGTAGAGGGAGCCAACCTTCTTTGCGGCAGCCTTGGCAATGTCTTCAATGTATGTGTTCCAATTCATGTTACCTGTGAAGGTTAGGCCAAGGAGTTTGAATGATGAACTCTCAGGTAGGGTGTTATTTGCCATGACAATCGGTGGTTGGAGCTTATGGCTCTCATCAACGCATATATATATATATATATATATATAAACATACAGTATTGTATTAATTACTGTATTCTTAGGCGAGTACTCAATATGTCTCATAGAGCTAATATAGATACAAGATTATAGACTTTTGATTAACAGGTGATTGGTTGATCAGATGTCTAAAAACTTGGATATGTGTGTCATCCATAGGCAGCTGTTTCAGTGCCGTGAGATGTAATGAGTTTTTTCAAGCTGAAATTTGAAACCCGACTCTTTGGTTGCTGACAGGTTTACCCAGCGTTGGCTGGGCATATCAAAAAGGTTAAACATAACAAATAAGACTTGAGAAATGTATGAATACATTCATTCCGCTTATTTATGGGTAAAATAGTGCAACTACCGTTTTAACAATTCGTTATAAAAAGTAAAACATTTTAGAAAAATAGTTCCCAGCATTAAATAAGCATAAAGATTGATTTGTCGTTAAACAAAATGACCTCACACTTTATTTTTTTTTTTTAACATAGTTCACCCCAAACAAGGCAGGCCGCCACTGTAGACGTAAGGGGCTACTGAGAAAAGGGGTGAAAGTTTTTTTTTGGGTGGGGGGGGGGAACCTAAATTGGGAGCTGTGCAGCGAGATGTCTGTTTACATTAGTTTTAAATTTCTGCAGGTCAGTACTGTCGGGGAAACAGGGAACGAGTTCCAGAGTCCAGCAGCACGAAGAAAGAAGCTTTTGGAGTAGAAAGCTCTTCGGCATCTGGGGACCTCCACAGTGAATAGATGGGATTTGGCTAATTGTCGAGTTGGTCTAGTTAATTTACGTCGTGGGGGCACCAGAGCAGCAAGTTCATCGGAGCACAATCCATCAAAGTATTTGTAAAACAGGCACTTGGAGCTTGGTGGATAGTGAGGGACTTATTAAGTTGGCAACTCTATTTTTAACCTTGTTTAAGAGGGAGAGACTAGTGGATGATGCACCAGCCCAGATGTGGCAACATTACTCCATGCATGGGCGGATGATGGCTTTGTAGAGATATAGGATAATGTCAGGAGTCAGAAGTTTACTAGCATGGTAGAGGAAACCCACCTTCTTTGTAGCAGCCCTGGCAATGTCTTCAATGTATTTATTCTAATTCATGTTATTTGTGAAAGTTAGGCCGAGGAGTTTGAATGATGAACTCTCAGGTAGGGTATTATTTGCCATGACAATCGGTGGTTGAAGAGGTTTCTTGTAGTTATTGAAGGAAAGTAGCTTTGTCTTTGCAGCATTAAGAGTTACCATACATTTTTTACCCCAATCCACTACAGACTGGAGGTCATTTTCTAGGGATTCAGCCATTGCCTCAGATATGTGCGCATCGGTTTTGCTGACATGACGAGAGTAGAGCGTGGTGTTGTCAGCAAATATTCCTATCTCAGTCTCAATGACATCAGGGAGGTCATTTATGAAAATGAGGAACAGTAGAGGTCCAAGGATGGATCCCTGGGGTACACCAGCATTTATGTCATGTTGCTTAGATGAATGGCCATCGAGGAAAACCTGGATCTTTCTTTTTGTTAGAAGGATTTAATTATATTAAATATTTGTCCAGTAATACCATAAGAGTGCAGTTTTAGGAGAAGCCCTTCATGCCAGACCTTGTCAAAGGCCTTGGATATATCAAGCGCTACTGCCCTAGCTTCACCTGCCTTGTCCAATGCATGATATATGCGTTCAGAGATGACTGTTAGGACATTTGCGGTAGATCGTGCTTGTCTAAATCCGTATTGATGATCAGAAAGAAGTCTAGCATTAACTAGGTGCCGGACTATCGCTAGATTGATTAATGATTCAAAGATTTTAGCAAAGATCAGGAGTAGACTGATTGGGCGGTAGTTCAGAGGATCAGTTCTATCTCCAGAATTCTTGAAGACTGGTACCACAGAGGCAATTTTCCAACTATCAGGGAAACAAGATTCAGCAAGGCATTTATTGTAGTTTGGAGAGGACAGGGGCCAGCTCAGCAGAGCATTTCTTTATTACTATTAGTTTGGAGAGGACAGGGGCCAGCTCAGCAAAGCATTTCTTTATTACTATTAGTTTGGAGACAACATTATTATACACGAGCAGGCGTCGCCAGCTCGCTATCGCTTTGCAATTTAATTCTATTCATTACTTGATTGGTTCGCTTTATTTTATGGCATATCAACCATCTATGGGTTATTTAATGCCGAATAAAGTTGTCAAATGTAATTCTATAGGTAAGATATTTATTTTATATTTCTAGGAAACATTACTCTTAGAAGGAAATTTTAGAGAGGGTAGGGGCATAATTCTAAAAAAAAAAACAAAAAAAAACATTACTCTCAGAAGAAAATTTTACAGTAAGAGTGGGAACATTACTCAGAGAAAACATTACTCCTTGGCAGTAGTAATTTTTTTTCTCAACACGATTGACCCGCAGCCACCGCCTTCTAGTATCTATTTGTGAAGAAAATAAAGAGGAGAAATAAGGTTTTGATTTTTAGAAAAATCAGATCGAATAATACGATTGGGGGTGAACTTATGGATGCTAAGGCATCACGTGACTAGCCGATTGATCGGATTGGGCCTCTCTGATCTCCCGTCTAGCTGAAGTAAAGGCCGAAGTGGAGTGTTGTAATCACCCCACGGACTGCTCAGCCAGGATCGCCACCCATACCCCTCTGAATGAGGTTGCAGTCAACGAATTCATTACTTGAAATCATTAAAACAAAAAAAAATTTTTTAATCGATAGAGTTTTCTCTCTATCGATTAAAAAATTTTTTTTGTTTTAATGATTTCAAGTAATGAATTCGTCGACTGCAATTTCTCTCCCTTTGTTCTGTTTAAATAAAGGAATATTTTTGTATCTCTATTAAAAGTGAAATAAATTCTTTCCTTTCCCTTTTTTTATTATTATCAGATATTATTAAGATTAAGCATCTCATTCTTTGTTCATAAAATTTAAATTTGCATACGTGATTATTCTTTCCCTTCTTTTTATTATTATTAGTTATTAAATTCACATACATGATTATTGAAGCGAGCTGGATACATGTACGTTCACTTTTGTTATTCATTATGCATTCGGTTCTTACTAAAAAAAAAAAATGATTTTTCATTGAATTCTAAAATAAAAAAAATAAAACTTTAAAACCAGGCTGAATCATCTGCAAAAAGCTGCTGATTTCTAATTTGCCATTGATGACTTGTGTGGAGAGACAGACACAAATTATATATATATATATATATATATATATATAGATATATATATATATACACACACACACAAATTTATATATATATATACATATATATATATATATATATACACACACACACATACTAGATAAATACCGGTCCCAGAACGAGTAAAATTAATTCCCAATCAGAACAGTTTTTCACCACTTTTATGAAGATTAAAACCAAGATATAATTATACTAAACCTTATGTCTAGAATCCTTATTCCAATTTTAATCAAAATCCATTACATCATTTTGATTCTAGAAAGTGTCTTAAGCTTCGGAAGAAATAGAAATTAAGGGAATCCTGCTTCATTAGTGACTAATGACAATGGATCAAATTCAATGCAAATCTGAAATATTTGAATTTTTAAATGGGAGGTTGTGTCCATATTATGCTCCCTAAAAACCTGTTAAAATACTCCAAAGAAATTGAAACTGAGGGAACACTTATTAATTGATATCTCATACCTATTGTTAAAATTTCACAAAAGTCGGAGGTAACATCTGAATTTTTACGAAGGGCTTCCACCCCTTCTTTGGCCCCTTTGAATAAAACTAAATGTTAACATTACCCACTCTTACATCTATCATAACGATCGGTTTATTAGTTTAGGAGTGAATCCTATACATACAAATATATAAGCATATACACATACCTCACTTATAGACATACACCGTGTAAAAGTTAAAGTATCCAAAAAAGAATAATGTGCCCCTGTTACTCACCGTGTTTCCTAGAATATATACTCCAAAATTCATAATGATCTGGAGATTATCATGTACATAGAAATATATACATATACACATATCTAACTTTATATAGAGAGTAAAAGATATATAAATATAATCATCCACAATATATAAATATAGTCATCTACAAACAGCTGTGTACTATTGATTTCCTGGAAACGCCGGGTGTGCCTCAAGGGGGGAGGGGTTAAAATTTATTTCAATTAATATAACTTTACTGAGTATACCCTTCAGCTCCCACTTCAAAAATTGAATGCCATAAAATGTAAAAAAAAAAGGGGGGGTAATATAATTATGGGCTGGGTACAAAAGGACAGTTTCTCATTCAATCCTGGCAACACCAGATTTTCTTGATCGTATTTTATATACACACAAAACAAAAATATCATTATTTTTTTTATTGAACTGGCTATATTAGTGATTACTTTATAAGCATTTTTCTTTGTTTTTTTTCTTTTTTCTTTAAATTTTATCAGAAAAACAAAACAAAAAATAGATGAAACTCTCAAACATTAATTGCCAATAATTCTTTAATTTCTTTGAAAACTGCTCCCAAAAGTTGGAAATATTAATTTCCTGTCATTTATTTTCACCTCATTTTCGCCTTTTATTGACCTCGAATCTGTTTGTGTTTATGCATATAAAAAGGGATGAATCGATAAGTCCATCGTCTGACTCATGGTTATTAACTACATCTGGATCGGCTGTTTTCTCAATATAAAGTCTAAATTGGGTATAACGGTTGACCCCAAAAAATTATCTGTGGGGGGAAAAAATGGGTCATTCAAAAACGAAAACGAAAAAAAAGTAGTGCAATAAAAAATACTTTTTTTTTCTGTTAGCTTTTGCACAGTTGATCATGGCTTTCTATGCATGATGGATACATACAACCCTCATCTTTTTAGAATATTTTGGTTTTCATCTGGTGCAGTTTGTTGTAATCAGGTGTAAAATAGTGCACTTGAGGTTGCACATATTTTGGGTCTGAGTTTGTATGCAAGGATATCACCCCCACCCCCCTCACCGGCATTGACATATTTTTTTAGGGCCAGAGTCTCACTTTCTGTTTGATGCTCTTCGAGTGAAATGTGACTGGCTCACTACTCCTGCTGACACCTGGGAAGACAATGACAGCTACAGGAATGCACAGAAGTTTGTGAGGTCAGTGAAAGTGACCAATGATGTGGCTGAGAGAGGTGTGAAACTAATGAGTGACTTTGCAACTCAGATCACAAGTGACCCAGAGCAAAGAAGCTGCTTACTACAAGTTGTGGAGTACCACAGGAAAAAATTTGACAGTTTCAAAAAAGCCACATTGAACAAGTGATAATACATGTATTAGTAACATCCTATCTGACAGTTTCTTATGCAATATATGTGTCAGTGCAGTGCTATCATACTACCAAACTGATTTTTTGTAGTGTCCCAGCTGTTTGTGCATTAAAATTAGTTAAAATTTACACAGGTGTTCATGTGTTTTATTGTGCTTACTACCATATGCAAGAAAATGTTATTAGCTTTCATTTGGTACCACTTTCAATGCTATAGCATCAACCTCTGGAAAGCTACAATGAAAATAAGGACATAATATCCCATATTTTGCAGCGTTTTTGAAAAACGTCAACAATAAAATTACATGGCTCTTGAGGCAGGCATAGCCAAGGTCCAAGATCACAATAACTGGTATATTTAGCTAATTTAGACCTTGGAGAATGGGAATAATATCAGTTTCCATATGTTTGAAGAAAAAGGTCAATTTTGAAGAGGTCTAATGATAGATACATATAACCCTCATCTTTTTAGAATATTTTGGTTTTCATCTGGTGCAGTTTTTTGTAATCAGGTGTAAAATAGTGCACCTGAGATTGCACATATTTTGGGTCTGAGTTTGTATGCAAGGATATCACCCCCACCCCCCTCACCGGCATTGACATATTTTTTTAAATGCCACTCCAAGAGAGAAGACTGGATTCTTTCTTAAGAAAGTAATGTTCACTTCTTGGGTTATATTTTAATATCCCAAATCCAATTTAGCGCTGAGATTACATCCTTTCCTTCGTTCCTTTGATGTCAGCTGACATTTCAAGAGACACTGGAGATTTTTGGGTGAGATAATTGAACACAGATGACAATGTCTACATAAGGCCGGATTTTGAAGAAGCTGTCAGACAGAATCTGGTTAGCTACTAGGGTCTTGAAGTCTTGGCTTTTGGACAGACAAGCTGAGTTCTGGGTTAGAGCTGGTGAATGGCTGCCGAAATGGATTACTTTTTGACTCCTGCCTGGCAAATTCTGTTGTCTAACATTTTTTATGGGTATCTTTCAGTGTTATAAAGCACAAACTCCATGGATTGTGCTAAGGAATTTCAACAGAAAATTTTTAATAAAATTGTGTGACCACTTCCCATGAAGTAAAATTATGAAACGACTTTGTGCATCTGTATTTCATGCAACTTTGATAATTACATTTTTATCTACTATTAATAGAATATTTATTTAAAATCAAAAAATGCACAAAATTTAAATTTTTGAATAGAAAGTTATTTTTGGCTGTAGAATTCCTTTGGAATTTGGACAGAAAAGAAACATTTGAATTATTGGAGATTGCGTGACATCATTACATAAGTTTGAGAGCATAAGTTGATAATTTGGACAGAAAAGAAACATTTGAATTATTGGAGATTGCGTGACATCATCACATAAGTTTGAGAGCATAAGTTGATAATTTGGACAGAAAAGAAACATTTGAATTATTGGAGATTGCGTGACATCATTACATAAGTTTGAGAGCATAAGTTGATAATTTGGACAGAAAAGAAACATTTGAATTATTGGAGATTGCGTGACATCATCACATAAGTTTGAGAGCATAAGTTGATAATTTGGACAGAAAAGAAACATTTGAATTATTGGAGATTGCGTGACATCATTACATAAGTTTGAGAGCATAAGTTGATAATTTGGACAGAAAAGAAACATTTGAATTATTGGAGATTGCGTGACATCATTACATGAGTTTGAGAGCATAAGTTGATAATTTGGACAGAAAAGAAACATTTGAATTATTGGAGATTGCGTGACATCATCACATAAGTTTGAGAGCATAAGTTGATAATTTGGACAGAAAAGAAACATTTGAATTATTGGAGATTGCGTGACATCATTACATAAGTTTGAGAGCATAAGTTGATAATTTGGACAGAAAAGAAACATTTGAATTATTGGAGATTGCGTGACATCATCACATAAGTCTGAGAGAATAAGTTGTGTGTCAGTTACATTCGGTTTAATAATCCTTGTAACATTTTCAAATCAAATCTAAGTGCCTCAAAATATCTGACATCTTGATAAACAACAACATTAACCGATTCTTTTCAAGAAACAGATCTTTTCAGCACCAGTTGAAAACCACCATCGACTGATGGAATTTTACAATTTATTCTAAATACATAGTTTGAGAGGTTCTCTGTCATGCTAGAGTTTGAAATAGCATTGTTTTCAGTCTGTCACGCTCAAATTTGAAATAGCATTGTTTTCAGTCTGTCACGCTCAAATTTGAAATAGCATTGTTTTCAGTCTGTCACACTCAAATTTGAAATAGCATTTTTTTCAGTCTGTCATGCTCAAATTTGAAATAGCATTGTTTTCAGTCTGTCATGCTCAAATTTGAAATAGCATTGTTTTCAGTCTGTCATGCTCAAATTTGAAATAGCATTGTTTTCAGTCTGTCATGCTCAAATTTGAAATAGCATTGTTTTCAGTCTGTCATGCTCAAATTTGAAATAGCATTGTTTTCAGTCTGTCACACTCAAATTTGAAATAGCATTTTTTTCAGTCTGTCACGCTCAAATTTGAAATAGCATTTTTTTCAGTCTGTCACGCTCAAATTTGAAAAAAGCATTGTTTTCAGTCTGTCACGCTCAAATTTGAAATAGCATTTTTTTTCAGTCTGTCACGCTCAAATTTGAAATAGCATTGTTTTCAGTCTGTCACGCTCAAATTTGAAATAGCATTGTTTTCAGTCTGTCACGCTCAAATTTGAAATAGCATTGTTTTCAGTCTGTCACGCTCAAGTTTGAAATAGCATTTTTTTCAGTCGGTCACACTCAAATTTGAAATAGCATTGTTTTCAGTCTGTCACGCTCAAATTTGAAATAGCATTGTTTTCAGTCTGTCACGCTCAAATTTGAAATAGCATTTTTTTCAGTCTGTCACGCTCAAATTTGAAATAGCATTGTTTTCAGTCTGTCACGCTCAAATTTGAAATAGCATTGTTTTCAGTCTGTCACGCTCAAATTTGAAATAGCATTTTTTTTTGTTATTTCTTTTTCTCTATAAAAAAATTTGCAACTAAAAAGACTTCACTGTATCCCAGGTAGCACCGGGTAGGGACAAAATCGGCAAGGGAATTGACTCATATTTTTTTAATTGAAGAGTATAAAAAAATGTTATTTCTTTTTCTCTATAAAAAAATTTGCAACTAAAATGACTTCACTGTATCCCAGGTAGCACCGGGTAGGGACAGCTAGTCAAAAATAATATTGGATAAATTCCTAGGAATTTATATGCGACTAGCAGCATCAAATAAATTATGTTGTGAATATTCAGTGTTTTTCTGCTGCATCCTAAGTTATCTGTCAGCTTCCAACTAGAAGGAATGAAATTAAAGACATGTACGAGTCCAGATAAAGTCACTGAACATAAAATGATTCCAATATGTTGCAGTGACCAACCACTTATTTAAGTAAATGAAAATTAAAATTTTTTACTTACGGTAATGTTCAAATTGAATATTGTCTTCTACAAAGGGTGCAAAATCTTTCTTATTTTTGGACATGTAGTCGACTACTTTTAGTCGATGGCTGTAATGATTTCGGCCATGACCTTCCAGTTGATCCCCCAAAGCACGAAATAGACAATTCCTGAAATGAATGAAGAAAAATAATAAATTAAAATTTTCAATCAAATAAAATTATAAATTACTAGCAATAATATGCTTCCTCCGCTGGTCACATACTTTTTTGATAGCATATATATAATGTAAGCGTTAAGTTTGCCCATGAAGAGCCGATTGTGACAATTTCTAGTTGACGTATGTTATCCCACCCCCACCCCCCACAAAAATAGGGGGTAATGCCTGAGAGGAGGATATACCGAACAACTATATACTACACTTCCCAAATGGAGGAGGTAATGCCTGGCAGGATAGTCTGATAACAACAGAACAGCTACTACACTACTATTCCCTGAAGCGAACATTGAAAGATAGTACAATATAAACTTTAGATATAGAAGTAATAGTATAATTTCGTCTTCAGAGAGACACCAAATCTCCATTGGCATTAGTGAGGACAATAGAGTTATCTCTCACAACAAAAATTTTATTTCTTTTTCTATATAAGTTTCAAACACACAAACAAATAAAAATTTACAACTAAAATGACTTCACTGCATCCTCAACAAAATAATGTTAACATTTATCGTTTCAATTAATGTGCTCTTCAGCCTTCAAAAATCATGTTTTGACACCCGTAGGTGGCTGGTTTAGATGTTGGGTGTAAACATGTTGGGTACTAATATTAGTTAAAAATGGAAAATTCCTTTACGTGGAATTTTCCATTAGAGGTGAAGTTAGAATTTAGGCTGACGTGTACCAAAAGTGGTATCATGGGAGGAAGTCTGTGGCAGAGAAGCTGGAGAGTTCCTGTCTTTTGGAAGTATCAAAGTGACGCTGTATTATTTGGATTATTTGGACTAATGTTCTCATCTTGGATATTATTCTAACAAGGTTTCAGCCAATGTAACCTCAGACCTTCTTCAGATGCATCTTATGGAACTGTACAGAATTTTCAGCGGAACCCTTTATTTAATCCACGAGGGTAGTTTGCTCTCGTTCAGTCAGCCACGACCGGTAGAAGTCTTAAGAAATTTGTAATTGTAATCTTGGTATCGCCCGCACCGAGAATTGAACCTTCAACCTCCAGAAGATTCATTTTCAACTGATTATTACTTAGCACTTATATCCATTATGTCACAGCTGTTTTCAAGGCATCCACTACCTTCTCAGAGTGGAAGGGGGGACTGGATGTTTATTTACTCCTCGTGGAGTTAGGCACAAGGCCAGTTTTATCTTACTCCCACAAGTAAGATGTGACCCAAGATCAGGTCGAGCAAGTGGGGTTAAAAGCCAGCGCTCGAGAGGTGAGCACTCTGGCCATTTAAAAATTGCCTAGGCAGCCCCGTCGGCATTCCCCGGTAAGGGCGCCTCAGACAGTAAGCAATAAACTTACTCCTCCCCAAAGAGGGGAGGCGAAGCCTGGGAGGGTGGACCTCCTAGAACTGCACAGAACAGGCGTGCAGTATCCATCGGAACAGATACTACACTTTGATCTTAGCCAAAAGGCCGAGATTTGGATGTACTTGCTGTAAATTGCTGATAAAAAGTAAACCCAAATCCCAGAGCAAAGAATGGATTTCTTTGCTGTTCTTTTTAATTGATTTAATTGTAATCTTGGTATCGCCCGCACTGAGGATTGAACCTTTAACCTCCAGAAGATTCATTTTCAACTGATTATTATTTAGCACTTATATCCATTACGTCACAGGTCCTTGAACAGATGCAGTTTTCAAGGCGTCCACTACCCTTTCAGGGGGGAGGAGGGTCTGGAAGATGCACTCCATCTGGATGTACTTGCTGATAAAAAGTAAACCCAAATCCCAGAGCAAAGAATGGAGTTCATAGCTGTTCTTTTTAATTGATTCAATTTTTCCAGCAACAAAGAGACAAACAGAAAAAAAGATCAAAATCTCTATAACTGTGATTGTCGCCGCTGCTAAGAGACGTCTCTATTCAATCAGACAGCGATTTGGTGTCAAAGAGACTGACAGCCGTTTCTCCGGACGATGAGCAACTGGTGGAATAGAAGAAACTCTCCACACTATGTTACTGCATTAAAAATTAAATTGGTATGAATACACATGGTACGACTTTTTTTGGATTTGGTTTGATTTCTGTTGTCGCTAGTGGTTTCCTGCCTGCCTCTTTTAGGAATAATGAAAATGTTTGCAATTTTTTCAGTAATTTAATAAGCAAATTTTTTTCTTCATAAAATTTAGACCCCCACCCCTGCGACGATACAATGATATTTTTCTTGTATTTAAATTTTCCACTTGGGACGAAGTAATGCACCCTGAGAAGTTGGGGTAAAAATGACACATAAGTTTGAAAACAGAGAATAGGATTTTACAAGCATTTTGTTGCCCAACTCTCTGCTCAGGTTACCCCCCCCCCTATAAATCTGACCCTGAGCACAGCAGGCCCTTATGCTTCAATGGCCCCTTATGCCTTGTTAGAGGTGAAAAAAAAATAAACTTGTAGTAAATGCATTTTCTTATGACAATAAAATGTTATTTTTAACAATCCCATTATTGCTGTATATTACTTAGCATTAATATACTTTTGCAATTTAGTTATCAGGTGCAATGGTAGTTTGGTAGTTTTGTTTTATGGCATATCAACCCTTTTTGGGTTATTTAATGCCGAATCCGGTCATTATAGTAAAAGTTTTTATGCTTCAAGTTCTAAAAATAAAATAAAAAAGGGGAGGGAGAAAGGGAGAGGGGCTGTTGTTTTTGTTTTTGGTTTTGTAGAACATAATTAAGTTTTACAAAAAAAAAAAAAAAAAAAAAAAAACCGTCAATGTAGGTGAATTTCGTCTCAGGGAGCCACAGGGCAGCCTGATCTGGTATCACCAGAGGTGCAATGGGTTATATGGTATGAGTGATGGAGTGTGAACTTGGGGTCAGCTAGAGTAAGGAAAAAATAGTTGGCTAATTCAGTTGCTGGAAGAATTTTAGTGAAGCTAGATGTATTTATGGTTCTGCTAAATAGGGGGGCTAAGACATCTTGCTTTCTTTAAATGCATATCAAAGAGAGACCATTAAAATGTATAAAATTGCAAAAATAAATATTTTTAAAGAGCAAATAAAAATGCAAAACAGACAACGGAAGAAGGTCGAAACATATTTTGATCAAAATGTGATAACACAAATTTTGAGACCAGTTCAATCATGAATAATAGAAGTCACATACCAAATTCTAGAAAAGTGTACCGATTCTTGATGCCAGTTCAAATGCATTGTCCCGTCATGAAACACTGCTTACCCATAAATAAATTACAAATTCCCAAAGGCCACATTTGGTGAATGCATCACTTTATTCTAATGCCAACAACTGAAGCACGAAAACCATTTGTCTGCTGGTGCTTCATTCATTTTTCATTGGTTTGACAAATGGAATCATATGATGCAGACAAGGGGGCGACACTGGTTAGAAACAACACGGACAAGGACATCTAAACTCAAAGCCATGTATGAAAATATAATTTTAAAATAAATGGAAAAACACTTTTTTGAAATATTTTTGGAGAGAGATTGGAAATCAGAACATTGCTTTATCCATGACATAAGGCGAAATAATGGACAAAGAAATACAGATTCATCAAAATGTTTTAAACGGAAGATGATTTAAAATTCTTACAAAAACTGGACCACAATGGGATGATTAAGTATCTGGTCAGAAGAGCAGACATATGATGTAAGCAAGTATTATATAAAAAAACAGACAGTAAGATCGATGGGCTAAGATTTTACGCAAAAGTCCGGGTTGTCCGTCCGTCCGTCCATCAGCCAGTCACAATTTTTTAAACGTAATAAATATTACGAAATAATAGAGAATACTGCATTTAGCTAATCTAACATTCCAATCTAATCTAAATCTAAATAAATGCGAATCTAAGTATATTAACATAAAAACCTTTAAGTCTTACTTGGTATTTATCTTCCTCCCACAGCGGTAAGATGTGACACAAGGTCAGGAAAGTGGGATTGGAAAGCCAGCATCCTAGAGGAAGAAGAGTACTCTGGGCGTCAAAAATGCCTGAGCAGTCCCGTCGGCATTCCCCTTGTAGGGGCGCCCCAGGCGATTAGCAATAAAGGAACCTCTTCTCAAAAGGTGAGAAGGCAAAGCCTGGGAGAGTGGACCTCCTAGGGCCGCACAGGACAGTACCTCAGACTGGTGGAATCAAGACCCGAAGGCCTAGACAATACCGGAACAGATACTACACTCTGATCTTAGCCAAAAGGCCAACGAGGATTTTGTGTAAAACCTTTAAGTCTTACTTAAATATAATGATACAGTATATATAGTAATCTCTAAACTCTGTCAAACAAAACCAACATTTGCACATTTGCATATTTATTTTCTGTTTAAGTTTCTAATAAATTAATATTCTGTAATATACATTTATAATTGGTATTGTCAAATTTTATTATATATTTATGATATTCTCCTCGATAGTAATATTATTATAATTATTAATACAATTAAAGAGATTTTATTAAAAAACGATAGCGTTTTAAAAACATTTTAGAACTTTCAGTTTCAAGGGAGATAATTACATGAAAACTTCCGGCGCTGATGTTAAGAGAACAGATACTACACTTTGATCTTAGCCAAAAGGCCAAGAAGCAATAAAAAGTATTCTTTTGTGACTAGACATTTTTAAATGAATGAAAAAAAAAACTCGATTTAATCGGAATTTAAAAGTGTAGTATCAGTTCTGTTGCCATAAGACTGTCCTCCCAGGCTAGCAAAAATTGCATTATACATTTGCATATGTAAAAAACAAACAAAAGTGTCATCATTTTTATAGCAGTATTTCTATTAATTGATTTATCGAATGAAGAAGCCCCATTTTGTAGAGAGTCGATTAATCTCGCAAAAGGGAAACCGTTTCTTTTTATTCGAATATATGTATCATCAACGAAACACACATCGGAATGGAGTGCATGAATATTTTATAAGCAGCTGAAAAAGCAATAAGCAAATAGAATGCCAACTTATAATAGGAAACTTGTAATAGCAAAGTCGGAATTAGCCAAATCAATCAACTGCGTCTATAGTAAAGATAAATAATTTGTTACAGTCAGGGTTTGGATTATTAATTAAGGAGCTTTTTAGTGAACCTAACTCGGAATTGATGTTAATTACTTGAAGTAGAGGACACAACGAAAGAAGTATATGTCAACATTATATATATATATATATATACAGGGTGTCTCAAAAAAATGTACTCACTCGTAGAATGACGAGAAAACTTTTATTTATGAACATAGAGTGAAATGAAATAGCATCGAATACATGAGACAGATGTAATTGAAGAATCATGTTCGCAAATGTTCAAACTGATGACCATTATTGTTCAAACAAAGCTGATAACGCGCACCAAGGGATTCGCAAACGTCTCGTCATTCTAAGAGTGAGTACATTTTTTTGAGACACCCTGTATATATATATATATGTATGTAATCAGTCGATGAAAAGTCATAAGTACACAATTGGATGAAAAAAAAATAAATGTGTAACTTACGATTTCGTATTGAGTGTTTTGGACGATTTTAGAAGCAAAGTAAATCCCAATTTATTTTCGTTAGGATATTCAATAGGATAATTTTCTGAAACCTTTTCCTTTTTAAAGCCTTCAATGAAGTGCAAACAAAGATTTTGAAAATGGTGAAGTAAAAATAATCGATATATATACATATATATATATATACATATCTCGAATTTTGTCTGATTTCATGATCTCAGAACAATATTCCACAAAGGACAGGATTTTTCAACATCTGACACCATAGCTAAAAAAATCCTCTTTAAAAATAATCATAAAAAATACGATAATGGATGATTTCAACTGTTGCCCATATTTTTATTTTTATTTAATTTTGTGCTTGATCTATTTTTTCAACCAAGTGTTATTTTTCCGAACACTTCTAAATCACCTCCCCCTCCTTTGCTTACCCCTCCACCCACTCCTTCCTCATGCATCTGGCTTACCCCCACTACTTGCCACCTTCTTTTCACACACCCAACCTACTACATACAACCTCTACTTCCATCCTTGGATTACCTTTCACGCTTCGCTGTATAACATGTTGAGTTCTGCCTAATAAAGCTTATTTATACCAAATAAATATGGCTGAACAAATCGACCGAAATAGCTTTAATGATGTTTGTGTGTTCATATTTCTACTAGTCTGTTGACTTGCTTATCCACTACTATCCATAAACTATATATAATAGAATAAATTAAGTGTTTTTTTAATCAGTCATAATCACTGGTTTCATGTGGTGAGCGATACGTCATACAACTAACGTTTTTTTTACTTCAAGTTCTACATAACTGTTTCGCACAAAATTGCTGCAGGACACTCGCACTCTAGTCAATAGTTTATTTCTTATTTGTTCTCTGATCAGACATAAAACAGCAACTTTTATGTATTCTAATTATGCAAGTAAATTTAATAATAGTAGTAATATAGATAGATTTGAGTTTGATGTTATTTCCCTTAGAATTGTCTACATAGCCTTGAATTTTGTAATAAGAAAAATGGCCATGGACATCGAGGAGACAACACTATGAAAACTAGTACAAAAACACTCTGATGTGTGTCTGCACAGGTAGACGGACACCTCGACCCGTCGTCTCCATAAGCGATACATAAAGCAATTTAGAGAGTGGGTGAATCCAAAAATAAACTTTAACAAGATATCTTTGTAAACAGTGAGAATAACGCAAGCCAATACTTAGCTCAAAATAGTGGCATTATTTTTTAACATCCACTGATGCATTGTGGGTATACGTCGATCTAACTCAAGCCTTCTTTTCTATCAATCACACACAATGAAAAAAAAATGGCTTCCTGATTTATAAAGTTGGAAATTAAGACATTAATCAGAATTTTTATTATTTGTGGCCACTTGGCCATTAAGTGAAACTAGTGAATACAGCTAGGCAGTCCAATCTAGTTTTAACTCCTTTAGTTTTTTTTTTATAGTACCTGTTATTTAATGGCTAGGGTTCATGTAATAATATCTGGATGATAGTAAAGCACTCACCCTGGAGCAATTTTCATAAAATTAAAAAAACAAAACAATATGGCCGCCGTGATCAATTACAAAAACCTCAATGACCATTTATTTGAGCTTCAGACACCATTTTTATTTTTTTTTTGATTCTGAATTTTCCTGCCCAAGAAATCCAATGGTAAAGAATAAAATGTATTTTGAATGATATTTTTTTTAGAAAATACATGATCCTTAATTGAAAATATCAACCAATACACAATCAGATTTATTTGAGATGAATTATTAAATCCTATTATCCCATAACAATATAATTTTAAGACATGATTAATACATGATACCTTACAATGTGTTTCTTTTTTTTTGGGGGGGGGGGGCTTACGAAATATCAACCACCAATGGGTTATTTTAATACCAAATCAAATTGTCGGATAGAATCCTATAGGTGGGATAATTTTTATTTATTTATTTCTTTTTAAGATAGTTTAATTTAAATTTTGATGGAGAGTCTTATTATTTTAATGAAGTTTAAGATGTTGCCCAGGTTAATGGGTTTTTGTTTTGGCTTATCAGCCCATTTAGAACTATTTAATGCCGGATCCAATCATTTTAATAGTTTTTATTATTTTAAAATATTTATTCATAGAGTTTGCTTTTAGCATTCATTTAGGATATAAAGTTTTGTTGCTGATCACAGTTTCATGGTTTTCTCGGGAGATTCTATTTAATCCATAGATGGTACCCTGACAGTTACTACCACTCCTGGGAGCAGTGGTAACTAAGGGGAGGCTCCACACTCCCCAAAGCTCCCAAATTGGGGCTTCACCACTGGGTGCAGTTTAATGTCTTCCCAGAACATATTTTATTTCCAGTTTATTATATATTTTGATATTCCTCAAAAATGATACAATTGTTTCGATATTGCCTTTTTCAAATAGATCTTCCATGCTATCATCATAAATAGTTTTCTAGTGTGAGCGAGATCACCACATTCCATCACGAAGTGCTTAATAGTGTATCACATTTGACACGCTATACACTCTGGATTTTTTTCTCTTGTTTTAGAATAAACAAAAGTGTTAGTCGTGTGTGGCCGATACGTAAACGAGATATTATTATAAGCTGATTTGTCGGGACCGTTTATTCCCATGCGGATAGGGATCCAACATAAGAGAACACATGTTTCAGGTGAACAGGATTTTCTTTCAGTATTACATCGTGACGACTTTTTGTTTGTTGGTCTTTTGGCCAAGATCAAAGTGTAGTATCTGTTCCGATGGATACTACATGCTGTCCTGTGCAGTTCTAGGAGGTCCACCCTCCCAGGCTTTGCCTTCTCACCTTTTGAGAAGGGGTTAGTTTATTGCTAATCGCCTGAGGCACCCCTACTGGGGAATGCCGACGGGGCTGCCCAGGCAATTTTTAAATGGCCAGAGTGCTCACCTCTCGAGCGGTGGCTTATCTAATCCCACTTTCCCGACCTTGTGTCACATCTTACCTTGTGGAAGGTAGATAAATCAATACATCGTGACAACTTTTTTTAACATACTACTACCAAGAAGATGACTCGACAAGTATTTTTTTACATTAGACTTGAAGACGACCATGCTGTAGTCGGTTGGGAAGCATATTTGTGGTATCTTATTCCACAGATGGGATGTTCTAGGAAAGAAACTTTGTTCATGTAAGTTCCATTTGTTTGGGGGGTTTTTTTTGGGGGGGGGGAGAGAGATAGACAGACAGACAGGCAGAGACAGAGACAGAGACACAGAGAGAGAGAGAGAGAGACAGACAGACAGAGAGCGAGGAAAGTTCTCTGCTGTGGTTGTAACTAGACGAGTTCTTGCTGTGAATGTTTTACAGGGAGGGTTCAGGGATTGGAGCTCAGTCGAGCACCTACCATGAACATAATAACACAGCAGAGAGAGGCTAGCAACATCTCTTCTGTGTGAGAGAGGCTTTAGGGATGAGAAGATAGTTCTATAATAGGCAATCTGTCTGACCCCTGAACAAGGGAAAAGTAATGTTAAATGAAGAGAAAAAGGCCCCCGGTGTACTATGAAGTGACCTGTAGTATAGAATGCTATGCACAGAACCTATACTATTATTATTATTAAAAAACAAAACTAATAGAGAATTAATAAAATTGGATTCCTCATACAATTTTACTTGCGAAAAGTTGGTTGATCTTGTGTATAGAGCTTTATTTTCAATTGCATCCTTGAACAGAAAGAAAGAAACCACATCTATGTGTTAGTTATATTTTATAGCTTTTACTATTTTTCAACTTTCATATTCTTATGTCTAATATAGAAAGAGTAGCAAGCAGACACAGACAAACAGCAACTATGATGATCCTTGCACTGGCTCATCTGTCCAGGTGAAAGTTTAATTGGCAGATTAAATAGAGGAATCATTATGTTGATGAAGAAACTAAATTTTTGTGGATATCTTCAAAAAAAGAAAAAAGATTCTGTCTATTTTGAAAGAAGTAGACAGAATTTTATCAGCCATCTTGAAACGCTGACAAGAGAAACTGACCAATCGTTGGCGAGATGCCTCAAATTATTTATTCTTTGACATTGGCACAAACTTTCAATTGAAAACAGAGAGAGAGAGAGAGAGAGAGAGAGAGACAGACAGACAGAGAGAGAGACAGACAGACAGAGAGACAGAGAGAGAGAGAGAAAATATTTATGACAGAATCAACTGATTCATGCTTTTTAATTACCAAATTATCAACATTATTCACATTATTCAAGAAACTGCTTATCCCACGTGAACTTCTCTTCCTACTTTCCATTTCAAAGTCAATCGATTAAGACGGGGGATTGGGGGGGGGGGGTGCATGTAATGGATACCGAAGAGGTGTATAGAATGGACTAAGTTGAATCATCGATCACCTACAATGAACATACCAATACAGTAGAGAGAGGTGAGCAACATCTCTTCTGTGTGAAAGAGGTTGTAAGGACGAGAAGAAGATATTCTCGCATTGGGAAAAGTTTCCAATCATCATCATATTTGGTCTGACATCCGTTTTACATGCTGGAATGTGTTTTGGACGACTTCCAAACTGACTTCTAAACTAACTTAACTCTGACCAGGTCTTTATCCCTCCTTCTCTCAAGTTCATCTTTATCACATCCTATGATTTCCTGTGAATTAAACCATAAAATTCTACCTCTCAGTGGTATGCGCTGCTGGTATAGCTCTATACCAAACACCACACAAATAACCAAACCGTAAAAAAGAATTTTTTTTTTTTAAATACCATCTTTTGCAAAACAACCCTAAAACATTATCATTCAAAAGTTGCGATGTTTACTTTCGTTTGTAACTAACTCCAACTGTTCTACATCTACTAACGCAGGAATTCATCGATTCTTTCAATGTGACCATACAATCGAAGTCTCCTGTTCTGCACACATCTCTCTATACTGGCCAGATTTAATCTTCCTCGGAGCTGTCTTTAAGACTCACATTACACATCCGTCCTATCAGTCATATCATTTCTCTCCATGCAACGCATGTCCTCAACCTTCACTCGTCAGATTTCACTTCCAGACATGATCACACTGCACATGCATATCTGCTAGACTCTTCCCTTGGTCGACAGTGGTAACACTCCAATAAGGTCAAATAAATAACCTAAAAAGGGTTGATATACAAATTTATAACTTGAAGTATTCGCCATCCTTTAGCGAATAAACAAAATTTCTTATGTATATATATATGTATATATATTAGTATTTCATGTATCCACATAAAATTTTATAAGGAGATATAATTTTTTTATGTATCAATTTTCAGTATTTACTTCAACAGTGCTCGATACGTAAGTAGAGCCCCTGTGTAGCTTAATTGCCATAAATATATTTTTATAGCTTATATATATATATATATATATATATATATAGATATCTATTAATAATGGAGTTAATGTATCTGTCTGTCTGTCTGAAGCCGAAACTCCATTAAAGTTGTATAATAATTTACTAAGTCAGCTAGCTTCATTATATACTATGAAAAAAACTGGTATACACACTATGGGCATTTCGCAATTTATATAATCAATTGCTTTTGAACTTCTAATAAATTAGTATTCGCAAACATACACTCAGAATCGTTTCATTCAGATTTCATCATGTATTTAAGTAATTTTGCTCGCTACTAATCTTACTTATAAATTATAATTAATGAATCAAATTGTTTAATTAAAATAATAATTGATTTAAAAATTAATCAGTTACGTAGTTATTTTATCTACGTCCAATTGATTAAACAGCGTGCAGAACGTAAATCCATTGAAACAATCTCCCTCCGTGAACTCAGTTTGGACGCAATACAAGCGCGTAATTTGTAAACAAACGCTAATATTACCGTTTTACTTTAACTTACGCTGTTAAGCTTTTATTCATAAACTGTTCTTATTATTCCATGTTTTATTTATTAAAATAAAAGATGTGATTTTTTTTTCTTTTCTGTCAACAACAAAAATAATATAACTGATTTTAGAAACAAATTGTTTAATTAAAAAATGTCATTAAAAACACACACGCACGCGCACACACACACATAAAAGAGTACGGATTTTTACATTGTTTCATTTTATAAACACTTTTCTTCCGATTCGAAAAATACTGTTCGCTGTATTTAGTTGGTTTTTTTTTAATTGTTGATTTTAACAATTTTATTGAATCAAATTGTTTAATTAAAATAAAAATCGATTTAAAAATTACTACTAAAAAAAACCACAGACACACACACACACATTCTAACAAATTTAATTAGGTAAACTTTCTTTCCGAGACCATTTACATAAGTAACCATGTTCACTATATTTGATTTTTTGGTGCTTTTACACTTTAGGACCCGCACTAACTTTGACTCCATCGTTAGGGTTAGGGTCAGATCAAAGTGGGTGTTAGGGTTAGTGTTTGGGTCGTCGTCAAAGTCAGCACAGATCCTACAGTACAAGAATACAGATTTTTTATTGTTTTATTTTATGTACACCTTTCTTCCGATCCAAAAAATACTGTTTGCTGTATTCAGTTCTTTAAATTGTTGATTTTAACAATTTTACTGAATCAAATTGTTTAATTAAAATAAATATTGATTTAAAAATTATTAAAAACATTTCTATTTATGGGGAAGGTTAATACAAAAATCGGGGTTGGTCGAAATTTCTTTTTTCATTATTTACATCTACAACTATTTTTGGTCATAAATAAAGAATATCAACGTATAACCACCCAAGAAATATGACTGAGGCTAAATCAGTTTACACGTAAGCGTTAATTTCTGACGCGGCAGCCAAGCAAAAATATGCGACCGGAGGGAGCATATATTTGCTAGTATTAATAATGGAGTTTATGTATCTGTCTGTCTGAAGCCAAAACTATACTAGTTAAGACTATTAAATATGAATAGTATATACTATTTCAGACTAATGTACTATATTTAAATGCTCAATTCAGGGGCATAGTGTAGTGTAGTATATGTTCTGTTGTCATGATACCATCCTCCCAGGCATTTCCTCCTCCTTTTTTGAGAAGTGTGGAGGTAGTGTAGTATCTGTTCTGTTGTCATAATACCATCCTCCCAGGCATTACCTCCTTTTTTGAGAGGTGTGGAGGTAGTGTACTGTTTTGTTGTTTCACATTATCATTCTTTATTTTCATTACGTTGTTAAGACAAGATGTTTTGTTGTAAATTGAAGTTAAGCAAGGTATATCCCGGCCATTAGTAAATTAGGTGACCATTTTGAAAGAATTAATTGCTGACTCATCCTTCCGGAAGTGACGTCATTGTAAGAGGATTTTTTCACATTATCATACTTTATTTTCATTGTTGTTAAGACAAGGTGTTTTGTTGTAAATTGAATTTAAGCAACAAATATCTCGGCTATTACTAAATGGATAACCATTTTGGAAGAATAACAAAACTGGTTCTTTGATATGACGTAGGCGCCTTCAATAGCATATTTAAACATGAGTTCTTTGATATGACCGAGGCGCCTCCTAATTTTTTTTTTTCTAACTATGTATGGGGGAGGGTAAAAAAATGGGGGGTGGGTAAAAAAATGTTTTTTCTTTTTTAACTGAAAATATTACTATGTATGGGGGAGGGGAAAAAAATTGGGGGGTGTAAAAAAATTTTTTTTTTTTTTTTTTTTTTTTTAAACTAAAAATATTTTTATTTATGGGGAAGGGTAAAAAAAAATTGGAGTGGGGGGTCGAAATTTTTTTTTATTTTTAACTAAAAATATTCTTGGTTGGAAACAAAGAAAATTAATGTCTAACCACCCAAGAAATATGACTGGGGCTCCATCGGTTTACGGGTGAGTGTTCATTTCTGACGCAGCAGCCTAGCAAAATTATGCGACTGGAGGGAGCATATATTTGCTAGTATATATAATATATAAAGTTGTAAGATTTTAAAATTGGACCCAAATAGCAATGCATCTGACATATCGGTATTTGATTATGACTAGCCAATTGATCTTCATTCTACCACGTTCCTTGCATGAAAATAATCTATTTCACTTAGGTTTCTTTAAAAAAAAAAAAGAAAAAGAAACTTTTCCAACTAGGAAGATTGTTAAAATGGAAAAACTCAAGTAATATAAGGGACATCATTTTCCACTTGAATGTTCAAAAGGGAGTTAGCTCCATTTCCCCATCTCTATATTAATACAATTATGTGACTACTTCATGTGTTTCCGTGTCTGTGTTTCTCGCCTTAAAGCGGTGTATGGAATCGGCTAACCTGAATTAAAAATCAGTCAGACCTACCGCATTGGGAAAATTTTCTGATAGGTATTGTATTTCGGTAAAATGGATAACCCCAAAAGGGTTTATATGCTGTAAAACAAACCAATGAAAATCGTTTCCAATAGGTATTCAGTTTTATCATTAAATAACAGAAAAAGGATTGATATGCTACAAATGGAACAAAGCGGCACAACAGTGATGTGAGTAGACAATGACCAAAAAAGCTAGAATTAAGATGAATTTCCCAACCTGGAAGGCCACGCCCCCCCCCCCCTGGTGTGTGTAGAGAGGGCTGTGCAAAAAGCAACAACTAAAAACAACTTGGATAATGTGCTAGTTATAAGTAGTAAAAACACATTTAAAATAATTTGAAAAATGTTTAATTAGTAAAATATTAATCTTGGTAAACAAAAGAGTCAAAATTAAGAGAAATACACAGTGTTCAGGTGAGAGGGGAAGGAGACAGGAAGTCATTCTTTGATGAAACAAAAAGTCTCTTCTACATATCATGAGGAATCGTTTAAAGTCATAGCTTTCATGGGCAAAATTAACATTTTCAGTTTTCAGAGAGAACTGTCATAAGAAGGGAAAGGAAGGCAAGAAAAGACAGAGAGGAAGAGAAAAAAACAGGAAAAGAGAAAAAAAGATAAAGCGAAAGAGACAAAGAAAGAGAAAAACAAATAAAATTCAACCAAAAGCAATGAAAAAATAGGGAGGTAAGGCTCTAGCGATTTAAATAGAAATCAGTTTTTTTTTTGTAATAAAAATAAAAATAAAATTTAAAAAAATAAAACAGATTTTTACCAAAAACCGAAGAACTAACATCCATGGGAGGATCTATCGATTTAAGCAAACTGCTTTTTATGGATTAAGAAAAAGAAATCGGAATTCCGCTAAAAGCATCTCTGGGTAAAAAGACATGAGATGCGCATGTTACTTATATTTGTTAAGTATTTAAAAATTATTACACAAGTTACTGTTGCAAAGTTAGAGGGCAGTTTAGGTCGGGCGATCTGGATCCCCTCTCCCCTAAAAAAAAAAAAAGGGGAGCACTCTGGATGGTTGAAAAATTTGTCATGATTGACCCCTTTGGCATTCTCAGCAATCAGTGATAAACGAATCCCCCAAAATCCGAATGAGGTAATAATGCCTGGGAGGAAGGTCTTCAAGGACCGAACAGAACCATGTTTTACTTAATGTCCAAGATCTGTGCCAGGTAGACGAAAAATGACTCGAGAGAGGCTAGGGGTCATTTTAAAGATGGAGCAAGCAGATCAGGGTTTTTTTCCGGGGTGAGGGGGATAGAGAGTGAAATAATTGTGTAAAGTTAGGAGATGAGAAGGATAATGGGGATGGGGAGGGGGGAGAAGGGGCAGACAGAAATGGTAGAGGGGGAAGAAGGGAAAGAGAATAGACAAGAGGAGAAAGAGGAGGTAGAAGAGAAAGGGCAAACTAGGAAGGAGACAACAAAAGCAGGGGGAAGAGGATGAGAAATGAGAAGAGATGACAGCCGGAATAAAGGAGAGGAAAACCAGAAAAAGAAGATAGTTAAGATGACAAAGAAGAGGAGGGGAAAGAAGACAAGGAAGGAAGAGGAAAATAAAAAAGAGTAAAAAGAGAAAAAAAGAGAAAAAGGAAAAGAAAAATTTTTTAAAAGAAAAAATTTTAAAAAAGAAAAAAGAAAAAGAAAAATTTTAAAAAAGAAAAAAGAAAAAAGAAAAAAAGAAAAAAACAAAGAACAAAAAGAAAAAAAAGAAAAAAGAAAAAAAAGAAAAAAGAAAAAAAAGAAAAAGAAAAAAGGCAAAAAGAGAAAAATCATTGCAAGTGTAAAATTATATTCTTTGAAAGAGCGAGAACGAGAGAGCCGCGGACAGATGGTTGGACACATGGTCTCGTATCCACAGCAACCGGGCAATTTTCTCAGAAGGCACTTGTGGCATTAGGCCAACAGGCTCTGGTAACCATAGAAACCGTGAATCAGTCAACGAGAGAGCACTAGTTGCGGCAGCTAATAGAATAATTCATAGCAAATTCATCCCTGACTTTCCATTTTCCACTCCATTGGTCCGTTTCAATTGGACACACTTCTTTTCTTTCCCCATCCCTACACTTAAATTCCCCAACCCCAAAATCCCCATCAAATTTTTCGACACCCAACCAAACTTTGATGGAAAAACGTTTCATAGAACATTCTATCGTTAAAGCATGAAGCAAAAAAGCTGTGATTAATATGACTAGGTTCAATATTGCTAAAGATAGTTTTAAAAAGCTCACGATAACGGACTAATTGTAATCTATATTAATAAAAATTACTAACGGGAGCCCGTGGAAATTCCACGGTGCTTTCCACATCAATCTGTATAATTCACTGTTAATAAGATTTCTTTTGAAATAATAAATGTCAGGGTCATTACTATTAAAAAAAAAATGAGTCTTCTGTAAAAATAATTGTTAGCTAAAATTTATTTAAATAAATAAAAACGAATATGTCTTTTCTTTTTTTACTTATTTATTTAAAATTTCGACCATGACCTAACAATCTAGGTCATCTAAGATGCAGGACTTAATTGGCTACAATATGGGTCAAGTAGCAAGTCTCTACAATGAATAGAACCAAAGTTATCACCAAAAGTGTTAGACCATGACCAATATTTTGACCAAGTTTGGTGACAATTGGTCAAGCGCTGTGGACGCTAGGCTGTACGCAAACAAATGAGACTGAAAACAAATTCCTCCTTGGGGAGGTAATAATAAATAATAATAGTAAAATGATAGATTTTAATGAAAGTATAATTTTGTATAAATAGCAAATAATAATATTTACGGCACAATCACGTTAACACGCCAGTTCCCACAAGATCACCGAAGTTAAGCGACGTTGAGCCTGGCCAGTACTAAAATGGGTGATTTGAGAATACCAGGCGCTGTATGTGGACACCTAGCTATGGGCAAATAGCGTCGCCAACCCGCAGTGCCTAGTGTGGCGACTATGGTAAAAAACCCTGAATGACTGTCGCCAATAAGGTTTGGTTTGGTAGTTTTGTTTTACGGCATATCAACCCTTTTTGGGCTATTCAATGCCGAATCTGGTCATTATAGTAAAAGATTTATGCTTCAAGTTCTAAAAATAAAATAAAAAAGGGGAGGGAGAAAGGGAGAGGGGCTGTTGTTTTTGTTTTTGGTTTTGTAGAACATAATTAAGTTTTACAAAAAAAAAAAAAAAGAAGAAAAACAAAAAACGTCAATGTAGGTGAATTTCGTCTCAGGGAGCCACAGGGCAGCCTGATCTGGTATCACCAGGCCAATAAGGTGGAGAGGTTCCTCCTCCAGGAGTGATTTAAAAACAAAAGAAAAAAAAAACTGATGGTGAATATATACCTATAAATTATAAGCATACAATTAGTGTGTAATATATATCTATATACCTATATCTATATATATATGAGAAAGAGAGAGAGAGAGATAAATTGATTATTTCTTCATGTATGCTTGTATTCGATTCTTTGAAATATTAAACTGTAATTATGACCAAAATAGCAGCTAATATTTATTTTAGTATTTATTTTAAATAGTTAACACTAAAAATTACTTCAATATCGTATATAAATTACCCGGTTTTAAGCACTTGTTTTGTTCTAAATTTGATATATTCCTTATAACCTGGTACAGTTATATTTACCATTCTTTGATCATAATATAGACTTGTTTTGTTCTAAATTTGATATATTCCTTATAACCTGATACAGTTATATTTACCATTCTTTGATCATAATATAGACTTGTTTTGTTCTAAATTTGATATATTCCTTATAACCTGGTACAGTTATATTTACCATTCTTTGATCATAATATAGACTTGTTTTGTTCTAAATTTGATATATTCCTTATAACCTGATACAGTTATATTTACCATTATTTGATCATAATATAGACTTGTTTTGTTCTAAATTTGATATATTCCTTATAACCTGGTACAGTTATATTTACCATTCTTTGATCATAATATAGACTTGTTTTGTTCTAAATTTGATATATTCCTTATAACCTGATACAGTTATATTTACCATTCTTTGATCATAATATAGACTTGTTTTGTTCTAAATTTGATATATTCCTTATAACCTGGTACAGTTACCATTCTTTGATTATAATATAGACCTGTTTTGTTCTAAATTTGATATATTCCTTATAACCTGGTACAGTTATATTTACCATTCTTTGATCATAATATAGACTTGTTTTGTTCTAAATTTGATATATTCCTTATAACCTGGTACAGTTATATTTACCATTCTTTGATCATAATATAAACTTGTTTTGTTCTAAATTTGATATATTCCTTATAACCTGGTACAGTTATATTTACCATTCTTTGATCATAATATAGACCTGTTTTGTTCTAAATTTGATATATTCCTTATAACCTGGTACAGTTATATTTACCATTCTTTGATCATAATATAGACTTGTTTTGTTCTAAATTTGATATATTCCTTATAACCTGATACAGTTATATTTACCATTCTTTGATCATAATATAGACTTGTTTTGTTCTAAATTTTATATATTCCTTATAACCTGGTACAGTTACCATTCTTTGATCATAATATAGACTTGTTTTGTTCTAAATTTGATATATTCCTTATAACCTGGTACAGTTATATTTACCATTCTTTGATCATAATATAGACTTGTTTTGTTCTAAATTTGATATATTCCTTATAACCTGGTAGTTATATTTACCATTCTTTGATCATAATATAGACTTGTTTTGTTCTAAATTTGATATATTCCTTATAACCTGGTACAGTTATATTTACCATTCTTTGATCATAATATAGACTTGTTTTGTTCTAAATTTGATATATTCCTTATAACCTGGTACAGTTATATTTACCATTCTTTGATCATAATATAGACTTGTTTTGTTCTAAATTTGATATATTCCTTATAACCTGATACAGTTATATTTACCATTCTTTGATCATAATATAGACTTGTTTTGTTCTAAATTTGATATATTCCTTATAACCTGATACAGTTATATTTACCATTCTTTGATCATAATATAGACTTGTTTTGTTCTAAATTTGATATATTCCTTATAACCTGATACAGTTATATTTACCATTCTTTGATCATAATATAGACTTGTTTTGTTCTAAATTTGATATATTCCTTATAACCTGATACAGTTATATTTACCATTCTTTGATCATAATATAGACTTGTTTTGTTCTAAATTTGATATATTCCTTATAACCTGGTACAGTTACCATTCTTTGATTATAATATAGACCTGTTTTGTTCTAAATTTGATATATTCCTTATAACCTGGTACAGTTATATTTACCATTCTTTGATCATAATATAGACTTGTTTTGTTCTAAATTTGATATATTCCTTATAACCTGGTACAGTTATATTTACCATTCTTTGATCATAATATAAACTTGTTTTGTTCTAAATTTGATATATTCCTTATAACCTGGTACAGTTATATTTACCATTCTTTGATCATAATATAGACCTGTTTTGTTCTAAATTTGATATATTCCTTATAACCTGGTACAGTTATATTTACCATTCTTTGATCATAATATAGACTTGTTTTGTTCTAAATTTGATATATTCCTTATAACCTGATACAGTTATATTTACCATTCTTTGATCATAATATAGACTTGTTTTGTTCTAAATTTTATATATTCCTTATAACCTGGTACAGTTACCATTCTTTGATCATAATATAGACTTGTTTTGTTCTAAATTTGATATATTCCTTATAACCTGGTACAGTTATATTTACCATTCTTTGATCATAATATAGACTTGTTTTGTTCTAAATTTGATATATTCCTTATAACCTGGTACAGTTATATTTACCATTCTTTGATCATAATATAGACTTGTTTTGTTCTAAATTTGATATATTCCTTATAACCTGGTACAGTTATATTTACCATTCTTTGATCATAATATAGACTTGTTTTGTTCTAAATTTGATATATTCCTTATAACCTGGTACAGTTATATTTACCATTCTTTGATCATAATATAGACTTGTTTTGTTCTAAATTTGATATATTCCTTATAACCTGATACAGTTATATTTACCATTCTTTGATCATAATATAGACTTGTTTTGTTCTAAATTTGATATATTCCTTATAACCTGGTACAGTTATATTTACCATTCTTTGATCATAATATAGACTTGTTTTGTTCTAAATTTGATATATTCCTTATAACCTGGTACAGTTATATTTACCATTCTTTGATCATAATATAGACTTGTTTTGTTCTAAATTTGATATATTCCTTATAACCTGGTACAGTTATATTTACCATTCTTTGATCATAATATAGACTTGTTTTGTTCTAAATTTGATATATTCCTTATAACCTGGTACAGTTATATTTACCATTCTTTGATCATAATATAGACTTGTTTTGTTCTAAATTTGATATATTCCTTATAACCTGGTACAGTTATATTTACCATTCTTTGATCATAATATAGACTTGTTTGGTTCTAAATTTGATATATTCCTTATAACCTGGTACAGTTATATTTACCATTCTTTGATCATAATATAGACTTGTTTTGTTCTAAATTTGATATATTCCTTATAACCTGGTACAGTTATATTTACCATTCTTTGATCATAATATAGACTTGTTTTGTTCTAAATTTGATATATTCCTTATAACCTGATACAGTTACATTTACCATTCTTTGATCATAATATAGACTTGTTTTGTTCTAAATTTGATATATTCCTTATAACCTGGTACAGTTATATTTACCATTCTTTGATCATAATATAGACTTGTTTTGTTCTAAATTTGATATATTCCTTATAACCTGGTACAGTTATATTTACCATTCTTTGATCATAATATAGACTTGTTTTGTTCTAAATTTGATATATTCCTTATAACCTGGTACAGTTATATTTACCATTCTTTGATCATAATATAGACTTGTTTTGTTCTAAATTTGATATATTCCTTATAACCTGGTACAGTTATATTTACCGTTCTTTGATCATAATATAGACTTGTTTTGTTCTAAATTTGATATATTCCTTATAACCTGGTACAGTTATATTTACCATTCTTTGATCATAATATAGACTTGTTTTGTTCTAAATTTGATATATTCCTTATAACCTGGTACAGTTATATTTACCATTCTTTGATCATAATATAGACTTGTTTTGTTCTAAATTTGATATATTCCTTATAACCTGGTACAGTTATATTTACCATTCTTTGATCATAATATAGACTTCTAAGATGTGAAAAATTTTTGAAGAATAAGTATCTCTTTTAGCTACTGTACGTTGTGCTGCATGTTGTTGTTGTTATAAGGTAGCCATTTTGGAAAATTGACCGCACTAGCTCTCTTTTTTGGGTAGAACTTATTTGTAAGGAAATCGCCAACTGCCATTAGCTTTAACGCATCGCTCATTGGGTAAAAATAATTCGAGCTCCTGGCACTTGACAATGTTTACTTACATTCAGTCAGTGTCATATGATAGCGCACGGGTTATTAAATTCTCATCCATAGACACATGTGTTTCAACCTTTTTACCGGGAATAATCAGTGTGGAGGGTGATTGGTCTGCCAGTCACACGATCCGAAAGTCAATATTTTAATTTTTGTCTGAACGATTAGGTCAATGCGGTCACCAAACGTTGAAGGAAGAGAATTAAGATCTATCTATGTCTAAGTAAGCAGACACACGTAGAAAGCTGTCAGCAACAGTGTTCAACAACTCGTTGGCCGGAACTTAGCATTACACTTTTAAATTTGACAGCCCATTTTTATCATTCTCTTGAAGCGCCCATCTTAGTTTAAAGGGGCTAAACAATATTACGATAAATATTATTGGTTTGGTTTGGTAGTTTTGTTTTACGGCATATCAACCCTTTTTGGGTTATTTAATGCCGAATCTGGTCATTATAGTAAAAGTTTTTATGCTTCAAGTTCTTTATATCTTCAAATGTTTAATCATCGTTTTTGGTTTGGTAATTTTGTTTTACGGCATATCAACCCTTTTTGGGTTATTTAATGCCGAATCTGGTCATTATAGTAAAAGATTTATGCTTCAAGTTCTAAAAATAAAATAAAAAAGGGGAGGGAGAAAGAGAGAGGGGCTGTTGTTTTTGTTTTTGGTTTTGTAGAACATAATTAAGTTTTACAAAAAAAAACAAAAAAAAAACAAAAAACGTCAATGTAGGTGAATTTCGTCTCAGGGAGCCACAGGGCAGCCTGATCTGGTATCACCAGTAAATATTATTAAATTCTTATATACATATAATAAGTGAAGTCAGTGCATCCGTAAACTGAATAAGGATATCACTGAACCTAGCTGCACAATATCTCCCTAAGCCTCCGAGACTCTTTGCAGATGAGATCACAGGTAAATTTCCCATACTGGCATACTTGCTGAGGAGCTTAGATTTTGCAGAGGGTAATGTGACATTTCAGGCAATACCATGTGAGAGAGATTGCAAGCTGACAGTTATATTGATTATCAGCTGATGATGTAAACTTGATTGTAGGTAAACATACATACAATTATCTATGAATTATATATTGCAGATACAGAAAAAGGCATTTCTGCTGACATACCCGGATGTTACTCAGATGTACACCCAGTTGGTGAAAAATCCTGGCATGCTCGGCAAAACAAACCAGACCACAGCAGACAAGCAGGAAATCATCTAATTACACGAACCACAAGATGCCAAACAAGTAAAACAAGCAGGGAATCACAAAAGTAATGAACCACAAAAAAAAAGGCAGTAAAAATAAAATTTAAAAAAATAAAAAAATTCCTGGACTTGTGACTAAAAAAGCAAGAATAAAAAAGGCATTGCGATTAACTAGCTGAATTAATAGTCTGCATTGGTCTTTTAAGTCTTTTTACTTTCATTAAACACCTCACCCCCACCCCCACCCCCACTTTAAAAAAAATCTTTTCGCTGAATATCATGTAAGAAAATACATATATTTTTGGAAAGATAATTCAATGAAAATAAGTTATTAAAAAAAAATCGATTTCAAATCCCATGAATACTTGTTTTTAAACCAAATTATTATCACTTTTTTTTGTCTTTTTGCTGAATGTCATGTAAGAAAATACATATATTTTCAATGAAAATAAGTTATTAAAAAAAAATCAATTTCAAATCCCATAAATACTTGTTTTTAAACCAAATTATTATTACTTTTTTAGTAAGATTTTGATAGTTAAATTTAATTATTACAGTATCGTTTGATCATTAAATTATTTATTGAACCAAATTGTTATAAAATTATAACTAAAATAGTTTTGACAATAAAACCTATCAACCACCACCATGGAGTAAAGGAAATCTATAATGCTTATGTATTTGCATTATCTAACATATTTGCAGGTTTTCAAAGTCAGACCCAAATAGCATTTAAGCTGACAAACCAAATTTTGCTTGTAACTAGCCAATTTTCATTTGTTATTGTTGTACTGTAATATTGACGATATCATAATTTTCTTTACTACAATTTATTTTAAAAATATTTAGTTCGACCCAGACGACTTCTAATATGAAACATGCTTAAATAATCATCTAAAAATAAAAATAAGCAAGAGGATAACTAATTTTAAATTGAAGAATATAATAAGAGTTGTCTACCGTACAACTAAAATGTTATTTCTTTTTCTGTTTAAAAAATTTGAAAACAAAAATCAAAAATTAAAAGGACTTCATTGCATCCCGAGCAACGCAGGGTAGATACAGCTAGGTATATTGATAAAAACAAAATAGTCTATGTCTCAGGAAATTTATATTACATATATGATCCCATAATGCATTTTAAAAAAAAGAAAAAGAAAACTAGTTTCAAAATTTCAATTAGCTAATTGACTCTTGCAGACATAAACAGACATGCTGCATTTGAAAGCATGTCAAAATAAATAAATAGAAGTAAAACATTTTCTCTTTTTCTCATGTAAATGAATTGTTAGAAGAATAGTAGTTGTACTATTTAACCCATAAGCATATAAAAGGTCAGAGTACATATATCTACAATGTATACATAAGAATTGATCCAGTCACTGATCTTCCAAATGTTATATTCTTTCTCCTGGGAACAGCTCAATAGTTTCAGCTAGTATCTGGACTACATGTGGTGAACTAAGTCACCCCCTCTCTCTCTAAGTCTCTCTATCTCTCTCTCTAAGTATCTCTAAGTCTCTCTATCTCTCTCTCTAAGTATCTCTAAGTCTCTCTATCTCTCTCTCTAAGTATCTCTAAGTCTCTCTATCTCTCTAAGTATCTCTAAGTCTCTCTATCTCTCTCTCTAAGTATCTCTATCTCTCTCTCTAAGTATCTCTAAGTATCTCTAAGTCTCTCTCTTTCTCTAAGTCTAAGTCTCTCTCTAAGTCTAAGTCTCTCTCTCTCTCACACACACAATGGCTTGAAATAATAGATGGACACGCTGAATATTCATAACATCAATTTCTTTCTGTATATTAATCTGTGACCAGGTTAGGGTAAGTTGTTTCAAAGATTAAGGAACTTCCTGTTACCATGCATCCCTGGGACAAACCTCGCCCCCCCCCCCCACACACAGCTTCAAATCTCCTCTCTTTTTCAATAAGCGCTCATTCTCTACCAATCAGAGCCTCTAGCATCTCTTAGTCCTCTAAATCTAACACATTCGCCCTTTTAATTTCTGAAAAGGGTTGAAACTCGACCAGGACATTGTTTACACTAACTTCAATGGGACCTTTAACTTGTTGCCAGAGTCAATAAAATAATGCGACTCACAAATCACTGGACGTTTTCTCTCATTTCTCTCCTTTCTGCGTCCCCCAAGTCAGCAGATTTCAGACATTAAATAATCGTATTTAATTGTTTTTAACCAATGAGAATACAGATAATTGTTTTTAACCAATGAGAATACAGATAATTGTTTTTAACCAATGAGAATACAGATAATTCTTTTCAACCAATGAGAATACAGATAATTCTTTTCAACCAATGACAATACAGATAACTCTTTTTAACCAATGAGAATACAGATAATTCTTTTCAACCAATGACAATACAGATAACTCTTTTTAACCAATGACAATACAGATAACTCTTTTTAACCAATGACAATACAGATAACTCTTTTTAACCAATGACAATACAGATAACTCTTTTTAACCAATGACAATACAGATAACTCTTTTTAACCAATGACAATACAGATAACTCTTTTTAACCAATGACAATACAGATAACTCTTTTCAACCAATGACAATACAGATAATTCTTTTTAACCAATGACAATACAGATAATTCTTTTTAACCAATGACAATACAGATAATTCTTTTTAACCAATGACAATACAGATAATTCTTTTCAACCAATGACAATACAGATAATTCTTTTTAACCAATGACAATACAGATAATTCTTTTTAACCAATGACAATACAGATAATTCTTTAACCAATGACAATACAGATAATTCCTTTTCTTATTGGGGTGGATTTACTTATTGCAGTGCAAAAACCAGCCGTCCTGTTTCTCACCGGTTATGAGTTTGATCCTTACTAGTAACCTATGATTTCGACATTTCCTTCATTTTAAAACTACACACCAGGTAAAGACAGCACTTTTATAGCGGAGATGAGGCAAGTCAAGGCCACTTCCACTGCTTGATCCACATACAGGCTCAACACGTCCATTACAGTTTCACCAGCCTGATCATACAGTTTGACCCGGACGTCATGTTGTTGGTTCAGGGAGAGGAACACGCTTCAATAAAACTCTTGTTTATTTACAAAGGGTTTGTGTTTCAGTGGCCAATAAGATACGCAAGTCTATCAAATAAAGGATTTAGTTTTCTTTTTTTGTACAGTTTTCAGTGATTTTTAACGATTTTAGCTTTTCTATCAACAGAATATAAAAATCTTTATCTTCAATTAAAAAGAGTTATCCTCCCTTGTCTCCCTTACAACTAACATTTCATTTCTTTTTCTGTATACGTGTAAAACAAGGAAAAACAATAAAAATTAAAAACTAAATTGACTTCAGTGCATCCCAGGCAACGCCAGGTAGGTACAGGTTGTGTGCAATAAAGGTTAGTTTGTTTAATGGAAAATCAATCTTTATGCTTATTTAATGCTGGGAAGCATTTTTTTAAAAATGGTTTACTTTTTTAAACAAATTGTTGAAAGAGTAGTAGTTGCACTATTTAACCGATAAATGAGCGGAATGAAGAGATACACGCATTTCCCAAGTTTGATTAGTTTTATGCTCAAAACGTTTGCTGGTTCAGGAAATAAAACCGCGACTTGAATTTATATTTCGCTCTGCCTAGTTTTATGTTATTCAGTATTTTTTTTATATTTCTTATTTTTTATATTTCTTATTTTTTATATTTCTTATTTTTTATATTTCTTATTTTTTATATTTCTTATTTTTTATATTTCTTATTTTTTATATTTCTTATTTTTTATATTTCTTATTTCTTATATTTCTTATATTTCTTATATTTCTTATATTTCTTATATTTCTTATATTTCTTATATTTCTTATATTTCTTATTTCTTATATTTCTTATTTTTTATATTTCTTATTTTTTATATTTTTTATATTTCTTATATTTCTTATTTTTTATATTTCTTATTTTTTATATTTCTTATATTTCTTATATTTCTTATATTTTTTATATTTCTTATATTTCTTATATTTCTTATATTTCTTATATTTCTTATATTTCTTATTTTTTATATTTCTTATTTTTTATATTTCTTATTTTTTATATTTCTTATTTTTTATATTTCTTATTTTTTATATTTCTTATTTTTTATATTTCTTATTTTTTCAGCTCTCTAGGTCATTATCTTTTATTTTCAGAAGGTTGTCTAAAATTTTATCTTATAAAACTTGATATTTATAGATGATAGTATTTACTGAGGCATTTGCTGACTTTTTTGTGATTTGGTTCTTTTTTTTTGTAGAATTTTAAACTTTTTTGGACATGTATATTGAATGTATTTTTTTGTATGTTATTTATAAAATTGACAGAATGAGGGAATTCATAGCTTTTGCCTAATTTAATTATGTTGAGCATATTTGATGCCCAGGCAATGCAGCAGGGTTCATCTGCTAGTATTGTATGTTATGGCTTTCTCAAAATTCAAACCATCAAACTATAGCAATAGGAACAATGCGAATCTTTTACCTCGTGGAGTGAAGCCGCCTCACACTTGTCTGGCACGTAGGATGTTTGGCAAAAGAAATATGGCCACTCCTGATATAGCAAGTTATAAGAAAGCTGATGCTGTAGACAACAACAGAAATCTTGTGATATTAAACGTTAATTTCTGCTACTTGCATCAATAAAAAAAGGTGCGTCACCTAAGAAAGAAAATTTTCGCCTTTGGAACAAAAATATTGAAAGATCGTATTGTTTTCAAACTCGTACATGGCCAATATTTGACTTTTATTGTTCACTTATTACCAGTTTTAGATTTACAGCCATATGGTCTGGCAGAGACTTGCCGCACAGATACAAATTTAACTTCATTTTGCTATCTTGGCAATATGCTCCGCGTTGGTGGTGATCTTGCATGTACGGGCTGGCATGGGGGCAGGTTTTATGAGCTTCTTCTCATCTTAACCCGTCGTTCACGTTATTTATCTACCTCCCACAGCGGTAAGATGCGACACAAGGTCGGAAAGTGGGATTTGAAAAGACAGCGCCCGAGAATTTGAGCACTCTGGCCTACAAAAAAATGGTTGGGCAGCCCCGTCGGATTTCCCCGATAAAGGCGCCTCAAGCGATTAGCAATAAACTAACCCCTTCTCAAAGGGTTAGAAGGCAAAGCCTGGGAGGGTGGACCCCCTAGAACTGCAGAGGACAAACCCATAAACCGGCGGAAATCAAGCCTCGAAGGCCAAGACGATACCAGTATCCATCGGAACAGATACTACACTTTGATCTTAGCCAAAAGGCCAAGAAGTTCGTTCACTCTCGCTTGTCACTCGGAGTCGAGTTTACAACAGTTATATACATAGTGCCACGTTACATGCGAGTGAATGCTGGGCTCCCCTTTCTGAGGATGCAGAGGGATGATATGACTGTGTTTCGGTTGATTTGTGGTATGCGCTTTGACAACAAAGTTAGTTCAGACTCTCTGCTATCGAGACTGAAGGTACCCAAACTGGAGTCAGCTCTGCATTACAACTACCTACAGTGTTGAACGAAGCTTTGGTTGGATAAACAGATGTACACATCCAATTGAGAGTAAGCGAAGAAAAGCCAGACTGAGAAAGACTTGGAATGACTCAGTAAAGGATGACCTCAAGCAATGGCCCATTGAGATTAACATAAATGATAAAATTTCATGAAGAAAATCACCATGGTCAACGTACAACCCACATCTGATGTGAAAGAAACATGTTATATGAAGAAGACACATTTTTTTTTTTTTTAATTTTTTTTTTTAATTTTATTTATTTATTTATTTTTTTTTTAAATCAAGATACAAACAATGATTGTTGTATTATTTGGATTATTTAGACTATTGTTCTCACCTTGGATGTTATTCTCACAACGTTTCAGCCGATGTAACCTCCGACCTTCTTCAGGGGTATCTTATTGAACTCTGGAATCTTTGTTGAACTAGAGAATCTGTATGGAATTTCGAACGGAACCCTTCTGACGGTTGAAGGTTCAATCCTCAGTACGAGCGATACTAAGAATACAATTATGAACAAGCCGTGCGTGCGTGGTCCCCCTCTGTATGTGACTCGATGTGGCGAGTGTAAAATGCAATAAATTTGGGCAATTTGGGGCATTTTTGACCCCCCCTTTGACCCCCTGGGGGCGCGAACCAGAATTTTTCTGAGGTCAAGGATGCTCATTTTATATCCAGAACAATTGCCTCTACATTTTGACCAAGTTTCAGAAAAATTGAATGGATGGATCAAACGTTATGGGAGAAAAGGGTCATTTTTTGCCATTTTGGGGGATTTTGACCCCCTGGGGGCGCGAACCAGATTTTTTCCAAGGTCAGCGATACTTATTTTCTATTAGGAACAATTGCCTCCACATTTTGGCCAAGTTTCAGAGAAATTGAATGGATGGATGAAAAGTTATGGGGAAAAAAATGTCATTTTTTGCCTTTTGACCCCCTGGGGGGATAACCAGATTTTTTTTCAAAAATCGGAGAATATCACTTTCTAACCTGACCAAAGTTACAACTTCATGCAAATTTTCAGAGAAATTCAATGGATGGTTGCGGAGAAAAATTCGGACGGACGGACGGACATGCCTCAAAACATAAGTCCCCCGATTTATAAAATCGGGGGACCAATTACTCAAGACTTCTACCCGTCGGTCATGGCTGACGGAACAAAAGCAAGTTACCCCCATGAATTAAATAAAAGGTTCCATTTGAAATTCCATACAGGTTTCAGAGTTCGACAAGACGCACCTGAAGAAGGTCGGAGGTTACACTGGCTGAAACGTAAGAATAACATCAAAGATGAGATCAATAGTCCTAATAATCCAACTTATCAATCCTCATCTCAAAAATTTCTAAGCATAAAACTATGAATGATTCAGTAAATTTACTTGAGAAGTCTCTCTGCATATTATCAAGATATTTAAAATCAATCAGCTGTTTTATGGCATATCAACCCTTTTTGTTTATTTGATGCAAAAACAAAATACCATAAACAATTTGTTGATTGACTTCGTTTGTCTGTTTTACAGCATAAATTATTCTGGAGTTCCTATTCACTTGCCTCCACACGAGGGAAAAGTTAGGCACAAGGTCGGTTTTGAATTGAAAAGAGGCACCTATGATTGGAACAAAAATAAATATTGCCTCAGTAAAGGAGAAGTCCTTCCAGACTGACGGAGGACAGAAAAGATGAAGTGTAGTATCAGAACAGATACTATAAAAGGCCAAGGATTTATTTACCTCAAATTTTACAAAAAAGTTGTTTTTTAAAATAAAACATGAAGATGTGGCACAAGGCCAAAGTTGGGTGGGTATGGGATGGGGGTCAGCTGTTGTCAGCCTAGTCTATTCTCTAAACTAGTTCCAATCACTAAAATACCACATTCAAATGGACAAACCCTAGTTAAAAGGCCAGGGAAGTTCATTCTGGAGTTATTTAATTAATTATATTACATTAAACTATTTAATTAATTACATTAAACTATTTAATTAATTACATTAAACTATTTAATTAATTATATTACATTAAACTATTTAATTAGTTATATTACATTAAACTATTTAATTAGTTATATTACATTAAACTATTTAATTAGTTATATTACATTAAACTATTTAATTAATTATATTACATTAAACTATTAAATTAATTATATTACATTAAACTATTTAATTAATTATATTACATTAAACTATTTAATTAATTATATTACATTAAACTATTTAATTAATTATATTACATTAAACTATTTAATTAATTATATTACATTAAACTATTTAATTAATTATATTACATTAAACTATTTAATTAATTATATTACATTAAATTATTTAATTAATTACATTACATTAAACTATTTAATTAATTATATTACATTAAACTATTTAATTAATTACATTACATTAAACTATTTAATTAATTACATTACATTAAACTATTTAATTAATTACATTACATTAAACTATTAAATTAATTATATTACATTAAACTATTTAATTAGTTATATTACATTAATGTAATATAATTAATTAAATAGTTTAATGTAATATAATTAATTAAATAGTTTAATGTAATATAATTAATTAAATAGTTTAATGTAATATAACTAATTAAATAGTTTAATGTAATATAATTAAACAGTTTAATGTAATATAATTAATTAGTTTAATGTAATATAATTAATTAGTTTAATGTAATGTAATTAATTAAATTGTTTAATGTAATGTAATTAATTAAATAGTTTAATGTAATGTAATTAATTAAATTGTTTAATGTAATGTAATTAATTAAATTGTTTAATGTAATATAATTAATTAAATAGTTTAATGTAATATAATTAATAAAATAGTTTAATGTATATAATTAATTAAATACTTTAATGTAATATAACTAATTAAATAGTTTAATATAATTAATTAAATAGTTTAATGTAATATAATTAATTAAATAGTTTAATGTAATATAATTAATTAAATAGTTTAATGTAATATAATTAATTAAATAGTTTAATGTAATATAATTAATTAAATAGTTTAAACTATTTAATTAATTATATTACATTAAACTATTTAATTAATTATATTACATTAAACTATTTAATTAATTATATTAAACTATTTAATTAGTTATATTACATTAAAGTATTTAATTAATTATATACATTAAACTATTTTATTAATTATATTACATTAAACTATTTAATTAATTATATTACATTAAACAATTTAATTAATTACATTACATTAAACAATTTAATTAATTACATTACATTAAACAATTTAATTAATTACATTACATTAAACTATTTAATTAATTACATTACATTAAACAATTTAATTAATTACATTACATTAAACTAATTAATTATATTACATTAAACTAATTAATTATATTACATTAAACTGTTTAATTATATTACATTAAACTATTTAATTAGTTATATTACATTAAACTATTTAATTAATTATATTACATTAAACTATTTAATTAATTATATTACATTAAACTATTTAATTAATTATATTACATTAAACTATTTAATTAATTATATTACATTAAACTATTTAATTAATTATATTACATTAAACTATTTAATTAATTATATTACATTAAACTATTTAATTAATTATATTACATTAAACTATTTAATTAATTACATTACATTAAACAATTTAATTAATTACATTACATTAAACAATTTAATTAATTATATTACATTAAACTATTTAATTAATTATATTACATTAAACTATTTAATTAATTATATTACATTAAACTATTTAATTAATTACATTACATTAAACTATTAAATTAATTATATTACATTAAACTATTAAATTAATTATATTACATTAAACTATTTAATTAATTATATTACATTAAATAACTTCAAAACGAACTTCTGTTGCCCGGGATTCATCCATGTCATTTTCTGTTCTAGACAAATGGATCTGGTGGATCTGGGCTGTATATTGTGATACTATAGGAAAAAGACCATCCTAAATTAATATTCGATCGGATGGAACCGCTTCAGTAGATGCTTATCGTTTGTTGTTTCGTTGCCGTATCATGTGGGTGTAAAAATATTCAGCATCAATAGATTTTCAACTGAAGATGTGAAAAGATTTTTAGCACAGGAACCGGAAAGAACTGAAGGCCACAGATTTGGAAAGGGAGCGACAAGAAGTCGAAAAGTGAAAAGCCAGTTACAACTGATCGAACGTGTGGGAGATAGTATCACATATGCCTCTGCAAACACAAAAAGTCACTTTTTAAAACATCACAGTATTGTGTTTTTCATTCTGCTCGAGGATTTATGGGTCCACAGTATTTTGGTGATCCGAAACGATCAAACCACTTGTGCCATTTTTATTGGTAAGAGTTCTGTAATAAAAGGTGTCATAACTGGATTTACTTCGAACCCTAACCCAAGCCATGTAGCGCTATTGGATTTGGGTGCATACAAATAGTATTAAAAACGGGAATTTCCATGCAAGGTTAGAATAAGAAAAGTGAATTTTCCATTACAGGGTAAGTTAGAGGTTAGGCTGACGTATACTGGAAATTGCATCATGGGAGAAAGTATGTGGCAGATAAGCAAGATCGATTCTTTTCTTTGGATGTTCAACGTCAAGGCAAACAGACGCCTGTTTTCGAGACACTTTCATCACCCCGACGGGGGTTGGCTGAAAAGATGCAATTTACTTGCTGTAAAATGTAAACAAAATCCGAGAGCAAATAATGAAGTTATTTGTTGTTCTTTTTAATTGATTCCATCATTCCAGCAAGAAAGAGGAAAAAGAAAAAAACGACGAACATCTTCACGATTGCAAACCATTTTTACAACTAAACGTTTCTACCTATTGAACCAATTACTTGCAGCACGGCAACGAGATACTCAGCTGTTTTGTGTCAACAAAAATATTACGGGCCATCTATTGGTGATCGAAGAACTGCCCACGTTACAGCCATTTTGCTTTTTCCATCAAAGCAGGTTGCAAGATTTTTGGTGGTGTTAGATTCATAGAATTTAACACCTCGATAAAATTAGGTATTTCTGCTTCTAAATCAAAATAATGTTTAAAAAGGAAAAGGAAAAGTAACAACAAAAACAGAATTCTTAATCGTGCTTCCTTGTCGCCGAGACTGACAGAATTAGCGTGCGGATTATCAAACTCTAAAAACCCTGAAGACAATTGGAAGCTGGTGGAAAGTTGCGATAATTTTCCTGTGACATTTACAACAATTAGAATACAAATGCGATGCACCAGAAACTTGGAATTTTCACGCAACCCTGTTTTCTATTAAAAACAGTCATTGATATTTTTTTAAATTTAGATTAAACTTACCAGAACAAATGAAAAGAAATGCTAGAATAATAATGCTCAGGACTTGAGCTCAACAGTAAACATTAAAATTACTTGATTAAAGAAAGCAAAAACATTTTTTTCTAAATATCTGTCTATATTCATAAAATTAGGAGACAACTTCACAGGTGCATGTGTGTGTGTGTGGGGGGGGTATCGCTTCAACAACGTTGATAAATACACATTGAAACTTATCTACTAAGAATCAAATATTTATGGAAATCAAAAATACAATAGTGTAAACTAAACCGAATTTTTTTTTTAAATCCCATGCAAGCAATGCTGACACTACATAGGCAGCCCCCTCCTGCATTCGTCATCTAATCAGCCACCTCCCTTCTCTTTAGCCCGCTTGCTGAGTTGGCTTCTTAATTATATAAAACAAGTATTTGTGTGATTTCAAAAGGGGGAAAAAAGGGGAACAAATTTAAAAGTAAAGACACCCAGGCAACACCAGCTATGTATAGCTAGTAGTAGTAGTAGTAGATGATCATGATCATCGTGATGATCATGATGATGATGATGATGATTATCATCATCGTGATGATGATCGTGATGATGATTATAATGATGATGATGAAACTTTAATCTAAACATAAGTCGAAAAACCTAAAATGATTTGCTCAGTTTCTGAACCATTTAAAGTATGTAAAAAACTTTTTAAAAGTAACTTTCATGGACACCAAATGTATGCAGCCATATTTGGGGGTTCAATCCTGAGGAAATCAGTAGAGTAGATCAGACCCTTATCCCTTGATACAGCAAAAATAATATGCAAGAAGGGAAACTCTTGAAATAACACCTGCGATCAAGGAGGTCTATGAATAAGTGGACACTGTGCTTATCATCACTTGCCTGGTAGAGAGAGTAGGACTTGTTCTCCAACATGAGAAAATCAACTTTATATTGCAAAAGATTCATTTGCTTGGTCTCTTCCATGACATACCAACTTTTTTTTCAGTTATTCAATGCTGAAACAATACCTTACGTAAACGATTCATCTTATACAAACACAGGTTTACCCAAAGCAACCAAGAAGGAAATTGGAGTTTCATGCTTTTCCTAACAAGCTTTGCAAACTCACTTTTTCTTGATTCAAACAATTTAATCCAAGCGCAATGGGTGGCCTAACGGGTCACAGTTTTTCTAGTTTATAAGCAAATTTAAAACAAGATGCCAATTCGCACCCGCCACTGCCGCATAAGCATATATTATATTACATATTTATACTTAATTTATGTAATGAATAAAACCTTTGTTTGATGAATAACACTTAACACCTGCATCTACGTTATTAACTAGATAAATGTATATCAAATATCTGCACTTAATTTGTGTAATGAATAAAAAGCCTTTGTGTTGAAATAAGATAAAAATTGTATATTGTCTGAAAAAAAAAAAAAAAAATGGTTGACATTCCAGAACATAATGGACACCTTAAGATGGACAGAGTGGAGACATTGGCAAAGTGGTTAAAAAAATAAATAAATGTGTCCATGTTCACCGTATGCTAATTCATCCAAGAATAAACATGAGATTCTACTTTTTTCTTTTCTTTTTTTAAACGATTACATGTAAACAGCCTGAAAACTTGGCGGCAAAAATAAAAACAAAAAAAAACATTTTAGAATTTCGAGTGGGGGGATCAGTTTCATATATAAATGTAATGTAAAATAATCTCTCATATTCGGGTCACCAGGCAGTAATGACAACTCATTTCCTCAACGGATATCGTTTTAACGACATAACCAATTTTTTTTTTTAAAGGGAGATAAATTTTGTGTGAGATAGAAATATTGAACCTATGCACATGACTAAATCATGTGAATAAAAGGGACATTTCTAAGAAATTTTTATGGTAAGAAAAAAAATGACATTATTAACGCGACCATTAACTTTTAGTCCGGGTGGCAATACATAGCCCTCTCCCCTTAACACACCCACCCACAATTGATTTTTTTAATGGAAATCGCTCCATACAAGGCATGAAACTACTTGATGTAAGGAGCTAAAAAAAAAAAAAAAAAAAAAAAAAAAAAAAATACCATTTCAAAGTTCAAAACTAGCCAACGATCAATTCTTCCCCCTTCGTCAGAAACATCACTCATGGAATGTGAGAACTAAAGGACAAAATAAGGGAAGTGAAAGTTTCCAAGATATTAAGAAAATGGCTAAGATTTAAATAAAAACAAAAATTGGTTACATATCCTTAAATATGCTATCTGGTAGGAAATGGGTGATCATGTTATATTAAATTTATATGCGAAACTGATCCCTCTCCCCACTAAAATAATAATTAATTTTTTCAGGTTGTTTACATGTATTCGCTAAAAAAAAGTAAAATCTCATTTTTCTTTTTGGGTGAACTAGTGTAAGTGTACAATAATTCCAACAAAAAAATAAAATAAACCAACAAACAATGGATCGATTATTAAAATGCGTCTTTTCAATCTGCGTGTTTAGTGATCAAATATGCGCGTTTCGTTTTCTGCAGTAAAAATATGTTTTCAAAAAAGATGCAAAAATATGTGAAATGATATCAGACCAGAATTCAGAAGAAGGGGGTTAGGGTTCTTGAAAGACATCTTTTCCGAGTCAGGTTTCTCATGTAAGAAAAAATGACTAAGGACTGTTGTATGCCTTTCACCGCATTGTTTTGATTTATAGAATATTAATTCTATTCAGGTTATTTAATGTCGAATCCAGTCAACCTGGTAAAAAGTTTTTATGCTTTTTTTTTTTTTTTAATTTTAATATCTTCAAATCTTCCTCACATTTTACTATGGCCTAACGACTCGTCTTAAGAGAAAAATCTTAGTAAAATCAAATTGATAATCGAAATTGACAGGAATTGCCAAAGTTACAGTACAATGTCTTTCCAACTGATACAGCAAATAAAAGAACTTAGGAGCGCAGCCATTCATGGGACCAAATTTGTGCATTTATCACTTATGGACCCTAATTCTAATGATGGATAATGATTAAATATATCATTATTCATAGTAATACTTACTCCAGAAAAAGATTTCATGTAAAAATTATTTGTAAAATGAACATAGAACCTGAAGATGGCACAGTTTGAGTAGGTGTTGTTCGTACTATTCCGATAATGGACTTGTTGCTGTCGGAATGAGCTATGGTTCTGTTCAGTCCTAGGAGGTCCACCCTTACTGAGAAAAGGTTAGTTTATTACTAATCTCCTGAGGCGTCCCTACCAGAGAATGTCGATGGGGCTGCTCAGGCATTTTTGTAGGCTAGAGTGCAGTTCACCTAGTGCATAGACTTTTCTAAACTTCATCTGACCTTGTGTTTAACCTCCTGCAGAGGAGGTAAATAAACTTAATTTCCTTTAAAAATATAATACACACTAGGGTTTCTTATATATTAAAATAAACACATGCTAATACCTCGTCTTACAGCAGCTCTTTCGTGCTCTTTGAGATCAGTTATGACAAGGTCCCATATATGGGTTAAAAAGAATTTGTTTTGAACAGGACACAAAACTACATCGGGGGGGGGGGGGATTAAATAGAATCTATCATTTACAGAAAATTAACAAAATATGCTTACAAAAAAAATTAATCTACAAACAATTTCCATACAAAACATGGGCAATATTAAGAACTTTCATGATGCAAATGTAACAAGTTTCTAATTTATTGCTGTGATCACCATAGAACGAAACATATTTAATTTGGTGCTGTGACCAGGATTTTATTTTGAAAAGGTAGAAACTGACAATAAAGATTTAGTAAAAAAAAATTAAATTTTTAAATAAATTAAAAAAAAAAAACAAACAAAAAACAGTAACACTAACTAATCTAAAAAAATTCTGGCATACAATGCAAACATTATTACATGGAAAAAATAATGTTATATAAAAAAAATTATATGTATATCTTGTATACATATAAAACCAAAGATGATCGCTGGAAAAGAATATTCTAATTTGTTGGCATTACTAGCATAGAATGCCACACTCGTACAATAAGGAATTTTGTTAACATTTTAGCAGGAAGGTGTAGAACGGAAGGGCAAAAAAAATGTGTTGATTTTGTTGCTAACCAAACAATGAATTCAATAATCTGAACAATTATTGGGATAAAGAATGTTTACCATAATTATTGAACATTTCTTTGTACAGCTAATAAAGTCTATAGAATAAGCTGTTTGAAACACTAGAATAACAAGAATTAAATCAATAGTTGCCAAACATTTCTAGCTCATGGTGGGTGGGGGCTTGGACATTTTTAATTCTCCTGTAGTCCATACCCTGACATTATTAGCGTCAAAAATACATCAATATTATAATACCTTCAGTGTGTACTAATTGCATATATCTATTATACTAAATACGAGTTAATCAAGGTTCGTTTCCCTAAGGCTTTTTCCCTAATTTTTATAACATAAAATACATGCTAAAATATACAGTAGTTTTGGGATTGAGTTATGTCTAAAAATAATCCGGTTTAAATTGTTGTGTAATTTATAACTGAACAAGTCCTCAATCTCTCTCTTAGCTATCTGTGTATTTCTTTCGCCCCCCAACCCTCACTATGCTGAGCCAACCACTCTAATATTTACTATTAATGTCTCTAATGTGAGCATTTTGAGAAAGAGCGATTCTTTTTCTGGCATCATCAGCTAATTTACATATTTGTTTCTGTACACACCACAAACATGTATGTAAAAATTAAGTCGTTTTTACTTCTTAATAATAAGAATACTTCTATACCTATTACTAATGGAGATTTGGTATCAGTCTGAAGCTGAAACTTATCCTGTAATGCTCAATTCAGTTTACTATATTATTTCAGACTAATGTGCTATCTTTCAATTCAGAGGGAATGGAGTAGTGTAGTATATGTTCTGTTTTCATGGAACCATTCTCCTAGGCATTACCTCCTTTTTGGAGGGGGTACATCATAATACTAGCAAATATATGTGACCAAAGCGAGCATCTCTTTGCTCGTAACAATAAGGATAATATAGAAGTAAAAAGACCGGAAGTGGATCTTAATGGATATTTCACAGTTTATGAATTTTCGAATTAAATCAAAGTCGAATAAATAGTGCTTGTGACTCAACGGGTCACGGGTATGTCTAGTATTCTCTTATTATAGTGTACCAAAATACTTCCATTGATACCCAGGAAATTAATAACATTTAAAATTTAAAAAAAAAATGATTAAAGTGACATTAATTTAACTAAATTTTGGTAAAATCTTAAAGTACCTCTATGAGGCACACCCGGCGTTTCTCAGAAATCACTGAGGATCCATGTGCACTCTTACTCCAAGCCCTGAATGCCTTATTACCATTTCTATTCTTTTTCTTTAATTTCTATAATTTTTAAGTTATACATAAAATAAAGTAAAACATTGTAATTCCCTTTCATAGATGTCTGGCGCAACCGCAGACCCCACTATATTATTTTACCTCCTTTGCTCAAAATCAAATATACTTATGCAAGTACTCTAGTTAATGTAGTTTCAGTATATATGCGTAACATAGCAGATGAATCTTCACCATGTAAACAACTATGGACAGCATGACAGTTGTTGTTGTGACGTTTGATAGCAGTAGTGAACATAGTTGCATCTGTGTTTCATCGAGGTGACGTTTGATAGCAGTAGTGAACATAGTTGCATCTGTGTTTCATCGAGGTGACGTTTGTGTGTTGATTTTAGTCGCAGCAAGTGTAGAGTTGCCTGTCTCTCTTTCTTTCTTCATAGCAGCAGTTGTAAACACTCTTTCATATAAGAAGAGTTGACAACAAGTCTATAATAACAATAGCACATTTTCACTTTGGATTCTAATAATTATACAATCTTAATGCACAATATTAATCTCTCCGCCCCTCGTAGGGGAGAGGGAAGAAGACCTTCGAAATACGTTTGCTTCTTGCTGCACACAAAACCCAAGAGTTTGTGAACAAACAGATAGGAAAGATAGAAAGATTCAGTGAGATTTATGTAGCTGGTGCAGCTTTACAAGGTCTTTTCAGTATCTATATATTTTTTTAGTTCTTTTATTGCAGTGTTTATGCTAATCCACCCCCTTTATTTCCTTTTTAGATAGTCAGACAGTATCATCCTTTAGGTTTAGTGTGTTGTGTACAGTCATTAGTTTCCTAGTTTTTTAGCCATTTCTTCTTTTGTTCAGTTTATGAATGGTCCAGAGTATCTTACTAGAAATACTTTTATATGGTTGTTAGAGACAGACAAAAATCACTCATTTCTAAGCTCTTAATAATAACTGAAATACTCAGCTCAATAGTTAAGACGTTGGAAAGGGGTTAGGGTTGTAGCTCTGTGTCCCCTTTCATTGAACCTGTGTGCACTCTCTTCGATCCCAAAATCGAACGTGCGGACCTCCTGAAATTTGCCTCGGTTGCTTTGAGGTCATATGACTCCCAGATTGGGAATAACTGATCTCAACAAGTCTTGGAATTGCATTTATAAGTTTGTTTTTCTATTATTTGAAATGTCACTGACAGGTGCCAAGTAATAAAAACTCGCTGAACTTATCTAATGTGAAACCCTGCACTCGAAACTAGTTTGCTTTTTTTGTTTTTTGCTTTTATTTGGTAATTTGTGACCTACATTACCCCCCACCCCCACCCCTCCATCTCACCCAATCATCTGTCATTATATAAGTGAGAAATGCAATGACATCATTGGAGGATAATCCTAATGACATAGGTAATGTTTATCTGATTATAAAAAGTAAGTAATTCACCTCCTCCGTAATAATATATATACAAGCAGATTTTATTAAAGATGTTTTATTTGATTATTTTTTTCCTGATATTATAATAAGCTTACGAAAGTTTATGAATACACGTTTTCCAAAAGTCGGATTTTCTTGATTTTCTCTTTGAGTTTCCGATTAATTGGAGGAATTGTAAACATGTGCATAGAGTTTGGATTATTCAAACTACCATTCTTATCTGGGATGTTATTCTCACAACGTTCTGGCTGATGTAGTATCACCCACACTGAGGATTGAACCTTCAACCTCCAGAAGACTGTCACTTTATCGGTTACATTATGGGTTTTTATATCCGCACAGATAAAATGCTAAGTAACAATCAGATCTAAGTGACAGTCTTCCAAAGGTGGAAGGTTCAATCCTCAATACGGCCGATACTAAAAATACAATTATTAATTACTTAAGACTTTTACCCGGTCATGGCTGACAGAACAAGAGCAATCTACCCACGTGGATTAAATAAAGGGTTCCGTTCGAAATTCCATATAGATTTCGGAGTTCAACAAGATACACCTGAAAAAGGTTGGCGATTACATCGGCTGAAGCGTTGTGAGAATAACATCCAAGATGAGAACAGTGGTCCGAATAATTCAAATACTTCATATTATCAACCCTCATCTCAAAAATTTTGAAACATGTGCATAGAGTCCGATCAAATATAGAAAGTTTGAAAGTCTGCTACAAAAAGTAAACGTTTATATTCATAATGAATCTTTGAATTTGCAAAAAATATCTTGTTTACAATTTTTTTACTAATACACGTTCCATTATTAACAAGACCGCGAACATTTTGCTGCCGTTGGCCTCAACTCTATCTAAATGAATAAATGTGAAAGTTGGGCTCATTTCTCACACTAACGATAAAGTAAAACGCCCTATTTCAAATTCAATTCAATTAATTTGAAAAAAAAAAATTAAACAATCATGCTTCAGTTGCCATGTAAGGAAAGGTGGTAGAAATTTACACAGAAGAGGATACAGTAGCCTAACACCTGTCCAAATTCACCTTGAGTTAATGCGTTGTTGGCATATTTATTTTTCTTTAAAGTCTATTCCAAGGTCCAGGGATCCTGATTTAGAAAGCGGTCCTGCTCCGCTTCAATTGAAATCGGCAGTGAAATAATTTCTTGTGGTGTCCGCGTACACCTCTTTCTAGTGCAAGAGTGAACAAAGGTACTGAGGTATATAGTAATGACCATTGAAGAGATTGTATGCCAAAATGAGATCACCACGTAATCGGTGCTCAAGGGAGAAACGGTTAAGTTTTTTGAGCTTGGCTTTCATAGGGCAGATCCCATAGACTCTGCACCATTCGAGTAGCCAATCTTTGAACTCTCTCCAGATGCTGGATATCACGTATTAGATATGGAGCAGAGGTCTGGACACCATACTCTAACAGTGGTCTGACGAGGGAGACATAAAGTGGGAGAAATATTTCAGGAGTGAATTTGCAGAAAGAACGTCGAATGAGAAATAGAGTGCTCCTTGCTTTGTTTGCAGTTTGAATGTTTAGATGGCTCGGAGGATGAGTCGATCAGAAGGCCAAGATCTTTTGTCTCGTCTCCTCCTTGAGCAGAGCCAAGTTAGTTCAACTTAACACAATAGATGCAGCATCTTTTTTATATATTAAGCAATATATAATATTTGATGCTGCATCTATTGTGTATGCGATATCAGTCGCAAGATACACTAATTTGCATATTGATTTTGCAAAAGGACATTTTATTAATTAACTATTATTTGTTATGGTTTTTTTTTTTAATTCAATGATTGTTTTGATTCTAATACAACAAATAGTTATGTTTTGCAATATTGTTTTATTTCCGAGACAAAAATTCAGTATTTGTGTTCAAATTTCTATAAAGGAACCGACTCGATTTTCAACAAGTTGTCATCTATTTCTAAGTTGCAAGTTAAAAGGCAAATTTATTTCTTCTTTTTATTCCTTTCTTTACGGTCACAATTAAAAGATAAATAAATTTGTATCGAAATTACCACAATGTTAATGTTTATCTATATGAATAAATGAGAAAGATTTGGTATTATGTTTTCAACAAAGTTATGAATTAAATGTTTATTATTTTAAATTAATGTTTCAAGTAGCAAACTTTGTGAAGTGATAGCGAGCTGACAAAGCTAGATAATATAAGACTAAAATTTATTTTTAGGTGTGATTGAAAATTTAATGAAAATGTACTACCCAGCCCAGTGATTGAACTCACAGCCTTCCAATTATGAGACTTTCGTTTTTAATACATTTCCACTCCTCCTCCTTCTCCTCTCATTTGCCTCCTCCTTTTATTTAATACATTTTTTAGATTTCGTTCATTAAAAACAAACAAAAAATGCTGAATTTACAGAAAAGCCTTGAAAAACATGTCAGTCCTCTTTGAACTCAAAATGCTAGACACTATTCGCAGAGGGTTACGTTCCAGAAACGTCCGCAAATAGCAAAAATCCATGAAAAGATTTTGATACCTCAAAGTCTACTAAAAATAAGGTTTCTGTACATTAGCAGGTGTTTTGTTTTTTTTTGCATGAAAACCAACAAATTAGGGTAGATTAGCCCTTTCTGCTTGCAAGTTGGATGATTTTTTAAAAATATTTCAGTTTCGTATAAAGTTTGCGAAAATACCTTTTGTATGAGCCGCATTTAATATGAATCCTACGGAATAATTTGCGTTTTCAATTGCGTTTTTTTTTTTTCATATTAGCCTTAGTCGGACTTAAAAGATTATCATATTTGTAAGTTATACCGAATTTTTGAAGAAAATGTTAAGTCAATGCTTATGCTGAAAATCCACGAATTTGTGAAATTGCAAATGGTGAGCCCGCAAATAGTGGGGGTCCACTATACATAATAGCTGTTACTAACTGTTCCTAGCCGGCATTGCCCAGGGTCTTCAATGTCCTTTGTGTTTTGTTTGTTTAAATAGGACTTTGAAATAAGTAATATATAGTCATCATCATATTCAGTTTAATGTCCGTTTTACATGCTGACATGTGTTGGACAGCTTTTAGCAATTGACTTCCAAGCTAACCTATCTCTATATATAAATTATTATTAGTGGAGGAGAAACATTTTCTTAAGTCAAAGTTAAATCTTTGAAAATTTCAGGAGTCTGAATCTAGTGTTTGGGTTATCGACTTTGCAGCTCTGAATTTTTAGGACAGATTTTTTTTTCACAGAATCAGAAAATTATGTTGTTTTTAAATAAAATTAACATACTTTTCTGATTCAGTACTCGTTCTTTTAGATATTTTTTTTTTTCACAGAATTAACATAATTTTCTGATTCAGTACTCCTTATTTTATATATTTTTTTTTTCACAGAATTAACATAATTTTCTGATTCAGTACTCCTTATTTTATATATATTTTTTTTCACAGAATTAACATAATTTTCTGATTCAGTACTCCTTATTTTATATATATTTTTTTTCACAGAATTAACGTAATTTTCTGATTCAGTACTCGTTCTTTTATATATTTTTTTTTTCACAGAATTAACATAATTTTCTGATTCAGTACTCGTTCTTTTAGATATTTTTTTTTTCACAGAATTAACATAATTTTCTGATTCAGTACTCGTTCTTTTAGATATATTTTTTTTCACAGAATTAACATACTTTTCTGATTCAGTACTCCTTATTTTATATATATTTTTTTTTTCACAGAATTAACATAATTTTCTGATTCAGTACTCGTTCTTTTATATATATTTTTTTTTTTCACAGAATTAACATAATTTTCTGATTCAGTACTCGTTCTTTTAGATATTTTTTTTTTCACAGAATTAACATACTTTTCTGATTCAGTACTCCTTATTTTATATATATTTTTTTTTTCACAGAATTAACATAATTTTCTGATTCAGTACTCGTTCTTTTATATATTTTTTTTTTCACAGAATTAACATAATTTTCTGATTCAGTACTCGTTCTTTTAGATATATTTTTTTTCACAGAATTAACATAATTTTCTGATTCAGTACTCGTTCTTTTAGATATTTTTTTTTTCACAGAATTAACATACTTTTCTGATTCAGTACTCCTTATTTTATATATATTTTTTTTTTTCACAGAATTAACATAATTTTCTGATTCAGTACTCGTTCTTTTAGATATTTTTTTATATAGACGCATACCAAAAATGTTTATATTCCGATCTATTTGTTGATGAATGAAACAGAAGAGGAAGTGGGAGGTCTGTTGTTTAATTGATTGTTAAACAACGTCATTAATCATTATGCCACGAGCTCTAATCAACTAAGCAAGACTATTAGAGTTTTAGTATTTCATTATATATAGACTAGGTTTTCTTATCGATTATAGTAGACACATACTAATGCTTCATCTCACAACAGCTGTTTTAAGCTCTTGCAATTATCAAATTAGACTGATCCTTTTGGATGGTCACAATGTATCAAGGAATAGAATTTGTCTTGGAGAGAATGCAAAACTGCATCTGATGCATTCCATATACGAGTCAAGATCTATCACTTACAGATGTTTCACAAAAGAGATCGATCTAAAAACCATTCGTATGCCAAACATGTGCAATATATTAAAAACTTGAAGCATAGAATCTTTTGTTGAAATGACTGGATCCAGCATTACATAAGCGAAAAGGGCTGATATGCCACAAAAGAAATAAACCAAACTACAGTCAGTAATAAAGAAAAGAGGAAACAAGAGATTCCACCCACTCACAGTTGGCAGAGCGCATATAGATTTGGCAATTTGGTGAAAATTCTTCTAACCCGACGTGCAAACCTATAAAAATAATCCAACCAATTAAGAATTAGTTTATTTTTATCCAAGAAGAAAAATCGATTATCTTTTGTCTGCCAAGCAAACAAATAAAACCACGGAGATTAAGGTAACCCTTCCAAACCCAAAGACAAGTTTCAAAAGTGCTTTTCACAAAAGGATAAAAAGCCTACAAGTGGAACCATCTTTTGATCAAATAATATACACTAATAACACTGGTCTTCAAGGTTTAACATGTAATAATAATAACTAGCGGGACCCGTGTAAATTACACGAAAGAATGTTTTCAATACTAATTATCTTGTTCCTTACCTATAAATATTTGAATAAAATATTATAAGATTTGACTTGTATATTTATTTTAAAAAATGAACAATACATGAAACAATTTACAAAACTTCTTTATATACAATATTTCTAGTGAAGGTGATATTTCGACGACTAAACCTTACTTTGTAAATGCTTTAGATTAAATTAAATTTGGCTCCAATGCATGAGTAGCATACAAAGATTCGGAAGGTCGTTGCTTTAGATGGAAGCGTGACACACAAAAGAACACACACACTATCATATTGACATGTCTTCCCGGTCGTCCACTCTCTACCTTCCCCACCCACTTTCGATGGAGAAAAAAATCTCAGAGGTCGGTTGGGATCGAACTATAAACCAGTAGGGCCGACGTCAAAAACCGATGTCAAAGTCCCACATCGCTAACCGTTGCACCAAAGGGAAATACTTGAAAATCTGACGAAAATAAGGTGACTTGAATGCTTTTCCAACTCTAGGTGCGACACATGTGCAGAACTTTTGGTGCAAGCGTGACACACGAACACACACGCTATCGTATTAATATATAGATTTTAATAATAACAACAATAATAATAATAATTTTAACATGTAATAATAATAATAATAATAATTAATTTTAGAAGTGCTGTGGAGTTGGATCAAATTCATTTACTTGAGAAGCTGGACCTTTTACAACGCCAAGACTCGGAGGCAAGCATTTCGACTAACGATTCCACAGCTCTGTCAGTGAAATGCAAGTGTCCACACTAATTACTTACTTGTGATGAATATATATAGTAAAAATAGTTCAAGTGTTCTATATATATATATATATATATATATATATACTTGACTGCGAATCAGTGGCAATTTGTGATATGAGTTCGCGCCCACCGACCGTCGGGAATTAACTCCCTACACTGAAGATTGCGTAAGCATGAATCATCGATGTTTGTAGGTAATAAATAATTAATATTTAATTATATATATATATATATATATATAGAATGAGAGAGATATGTATAATATATTACCAAAAATAAGAAAAGCTTATTAGATGTTAATACATTTATATTTGATCAAGTAAAGCAGAAATGAAAAAAGTGTGCTTTAAAAGTGAAAAACAGTTACAAAGTAAAATGAAATAGTGTTTACCGGTATGGATGAATAAAAAGTCTGCATTTTCTCAAGCCGGGAATTTTAATATTCATCTGCTCTCTGTCACAAACTGATTTTCCAAATAATTCTATCTCACTTCTTTAGCAGAGGGATCACCTGACCAGAGACCCAAGAATGTAGATCTGAGAGGGAGGGGTGAAAATGAAGAGGGACAAGACGGGAGAGAGGAAGACTTTGTTTTAACAAAGTGGTTGATCTCTGGGTCAAGACTTACAAAAAGTTCTAAGACTAATTTTAGTTACATGAGAAACTTTTTGAGACCAGACAAGGAATTAATTTCTTCGAGTCAAACTTGGAACCATCTAGATCCTGATAACACATTTATAACTTTAAAAAAAAAAATGGAATTCTTTAGATTTCGTTCATTAAAAACAAACAAAAAAAATGCTTAATTTACAGAAAATCCTTGAAAAACATGCCGGTCTTCTTACACATAATAGATAGTACTAGCTGTCCCTATCCGGCATTGCCCAGGAGTCTTCAATGTCCTTTTTTGTTTGTTTCGTTGTTTAAATAGGATTTTGAAATAAGTAATATATAGTATATATAAATTGTTACTAATGGAAGAGAAAGATTTTCTTGCGTCAAAGTCAAACTTTAAGTTATCGACTCCACACTCTGAAGTTTTAGGCCAGATTTTTTTTTTTGTACCGAATCAGAAAATTATGTTTTTAAATAAAATTAACATAATTTTCTGATTCAGTAAATTTTTTTAATTTTTTTTTTTTTTTTTTTAATTTAAACACATACCAAAAATTCCTATATTCTTATCTATTTGTTGGTGAATGAAACTGAAGAGGAAGTGTGATGTCTGCTGTTGTATTGATTGTTAACCAACGTCATTAAATGATTACGTCAAAAGTCCCCAAACAATCAGTTCTAATCGATTGTCTTCTAGCGGTTGAAGGTTCATTCCTCACTACAGACGATAATAACTTAGATTAAGAATAACAAAAATCAACACTTCTACCCGGTCATGGTTGACAGAGCAAGAACAATCTACCCCTGTGGATTAAATAAAGTGTTCAGTTTGAAAGTTTGTAGAGATTCCAAAGTTCGACAAAACGATTCCAAAGTTTGAGGCAATGCACCTGAATACGGTCAGAGATTGCATCAGTTTAAACGTTGTGAAAATAACGCCCAAGATGAGAATCATTGAAATAGTAGGAAAACAAAAACGCTCGAATGCAGAGAATTTGACTGCATCCTACGTTCGGTTGAAATCTCGCTGAATTCATACCCTGTTGTGTGTACGTGTGGTGACCGAGCGAAACAAAACTACGAAAGAAGAAAAGTCACACATCACATCCGAATAATAAAAATAGTTGCAATTCGTTCCGACTGGTTGGGTCAATCATAAAAGTAGTCATTACAGTAGAAAAAAAAAATTGTCCACAATTTATCAAGCTATAATTAGTGTAAAACGATTGGAGTAGAGTTTTGACTCTACAAGAAAGTATTAGAGGGTTAGGGTTAGGGTTAGGGTTAGGGTTTGAAAAAAGTGTAGTTTTAAAATTTGAGGATTATTAGGGTTGTCCTAATAATCCCGATCTTGAATGCTATTTTCACAACGTTTCAGCTGATGTAAGTTATTATATTTAGTCATGCAAGAAGAATGTTTTCACAGATATGTCACAGTTTATTGCTTTTCGAAATGAAATAAAAGTAGCAGTTATGACCCAACGGGTCACGGTACGTCTAGTATGACTATATATTATTATTATTAAAATATAGCCTAAATTTAATCAGGAAATAAAAAGAAAAAATACATTGTTTTTATTAGGTTAACTACTCTCCACACACGAATATTTGATTTTAACCTGAATACATAAACATAAAACGAGAAAACACTGAATTTGAAAAAAAAACAAAAAAAACATTTTCTCGTTTTTAAATTTTATTGTTAGCGTTGAACAAAAAAGCAACATAAAGCATTTTGTAACTCCTATTTCATAATGGAATATTTTCAATGAATAAGCAAAAAAAAATAATTTATAAACAGACACCTGTAGATATATATAAGAAAGAGAGAGAGAAAGAGAGAAAGGGAGAGAGAGAAAGAGAGAGAGAGAGAAAGGAGAGAGAGAGAGAGAGAAAGGGAGAAAGAGAGAGAAAGAGAGAGAGAGAGAGATAAAGAGAGAGAGAGAGAGAAAGAGATAAAGAGAGAGAGAGAGAGAAAGAGATAAAGAGAGAGATAAAGAGAGAGAGAAAAAGAGAGAGAGAAAAAGAGAGAGAGAAAAAGAGAGAGAGAAAAAGAGAGAGAGAAAAAGAGAGAGAGAAAAAGAGAGAGAGAAAAAGAGAGAGAGAAAAAGAGAGAGAGAAAAGAGAGAGAGAAAAAGAGAGAGAGAAAAAGAGAAGAGAAAAAGAGAGAAAGAGATAAAGAGAGAAAGAGATAAAGAGAGAGAGAAAGAGAGAGAGATAAAGAGAGAGAGATAAAGAGAGAGAGATAAAGAGAGAGAGATTAAAGAGAGAGATAAAGAGAGAAGATTAAAGAGAGAGAGATAAAGAGAGAGAGATAAGAGAGAGAGATAAAGAGAGAGAGATAAAGAGAGAGAGATAAAGAGAGAGAGATAAAGAGAGAGAGATAAAGAGAGAGAGATAAGAGAGAGAGATAAAGAGAGAGAGAGAAGAGAGAGAGAGATATAAGAGAGAGAGATAAAGAGAGAGAGAGAGAGAGATAAAGAGAGAGAGAATAAAGAGAGAGATGAGAGAGAGATAGAGAAGATGTAGAGAGAGATAGAGAGAGAGAGAGATAGAGAGATAGAGAGAAGGTCCGAGGTTTGTACTATGTGGCCGGCACATCAGCTGTATATACAGCCACACTGATGAGTCTTACAGAAAACAAAACATGCATGTCTGGATATAATAAATATTTATTAACATAATTTATATATATATATATATATGTATTTATGTATGTATGTCATTCACAGGCAGTTGTTTCGTTACAGGCTCCCACACGTTTGACCCTTAGCCGAGAACCATGCTGGCAGAACATTTGTTAAACGGTAACACAAATGTCCCAATGTGAACTCAGCGAACTCAAAAACCTTATGTAGAGAAAAAGGGCAAAAGCTTTCTCGATCGCAATTTTCAGTATGAATCGGAATGTGAAAGTGTAGCCATTGAATGTTTTCCTCGAAGAGAGCTCCATTCCACCAAGAGGTGGGAAAATTGGTTTGTGGTCGACAAGCGTTTGTAGCGTCATCGCTTTCTGATCGCCAAACTGTGACCAAGTGGTGTCATCTCAGCTAACAAACCTGCTACTGAACGTGAAAGAAATGACATCATTTTGCAATTAATTTGTTCATCAATTTTACAATACTGCTAACGAAGAGGACCATTCTTTTATGGAAATATTAGATTAGGGCTGAGTGGAAACCATCATTATCTCCAAAAGAGTGCTCTAACTATAGGAGAGCATATATATATATACATATATATATATGATGATGGACTCTCCCGTCGATTTTTCGACGTATGAGTGCCCCGTCAGGGGCTGCCCGCGCGTGAATTTGTAATTGCAAGGGTTGCGCAATCCCATCAACCACTCTCTGAGTCGGCATTGCTTGATTCCAATGGCAAGTAGTAATACAAGACGACTGGAAACAATGCCGAGATAAACAGAGCATATACAGCACCTGGTATTCCCAAATGGTCACCCATTTAGTACTGGCCAGGCTCAACGCCGCTTAACTTCGGTGATCTAACGGGAACCGGTGTGTCAACGTGATTGTGCCATATATATATATGTATGTATACATATGTAAATTAATAGATATATAACTAATAATAAAACTATAAATACGGCTCTTAGTAGCAATTAGACACATCCTCCTGAAGACGGTCGAGAGACCGAAAGTGTTAGAGGAATGGCCCACAATACGTTAGGTGCCATACTTCACCAATTAACACCAGAAAACCGACGAATCGCTCACCGCGTTGAGAAATTGACAAGAAAGATCGTGAAGAGAGACAACTGTGGTCTTTAACGACACTTGTATAAGAAATGACTTGCTGCCGAAATATACATATATATATACATATATATATTATATACATAAATTGACAGATAAAAGCTATACCATACTGATCTGTCATTTATTAATTTATAGCTATTACAAAATTTGAAATAGCTATTACAAAATTTGAAATAGCTATTGAAACGTTTAAATATTGAGCTTTATTTTGCTCTGGAATTTGATTCCCATAAGAATAGATCTGAACTATATAAGATAACTTTTCTGTCTCTCTCTCTCTGTCTCTATA
>OY744549.1:40633386-40638483 GCA_963556195.1 Sepiola atlantica | reverse complement strand
CAAGGGTTGCGCAATCCCATCAACCACTCTCTTGAGTCGGCATTGCTTGATTCCAATGGCAAGTAGTAATACAAGACGACTGGAAACAATGCCGAGATAAACAGAGAGCACATACAGCACCTGGTATTCCCAAATGGTCACCCATTTAGTACTGGCCAGGCTCGACACCGCTTAACTTCGGTGATCTAATGGGAACGGGTGTGTCAACGTGATTGTGCCATATATATATTATATATATATATATATATATATATATATATATATATGTATGTATACATATGTAAATTAATAGATATATAACTAATAATAAAACTATAAATACGGCTCTTAGTAGCAATTAGACACAGCCTCCTGAAGACGGTCGAGAGACCGAAAGCGCTAGAGGAATGGCCCACGACACAACGTTAGGTGCCATACTCCACCGGTGAACACCCGAAAACCGACGAATCGCTTGCCGTGTCGAGAAATTGACAAGAAAGATCGTGAAGAGAGAAAACTGTGGTCTTTAACGACGCTTGTATAAGAAATGACTTGCTGCCGAAATATACATATATATATATATATATATATACATATATATTATATACATAAATTGACAGATAAAAGCTATACCATACTGATCTGTCATTTATTAATTTATAGCGTTTACAAAATTTGAAATAGCTATTGAAACGTTTGAATATTGAGCTTTATTTTGCTCTGGAATTTGATTCCCATAAGAATAGATCTGAACTATATAAGATAACTTTTCTGTCTCTCTCTCTCTCTGTGTGTATATATATATATATATATATATATATATATATATATATATATAGATAGATAGATAGATAGATAGATAGATAGATAGATAGATAGATAGATAGATAGATAGATAGATAGAGATACATTTAAAAAGAATACGCGGAAATCTCTCTAAGGCCCTTTCGACTATCATCTCGTCAGGAGAACATCGATAGTTTTAATTCATAATAACGTCGAAAGAAAGAGCAAATGGGGAAACTGAGTGTGCCAAAATTCTTTGGGGAACTTTGAACTCCTTCCTAATTTTTTTTTTTTTTTTTTTTTATCCCCTAACGTAGTGCCTTTTAATCGACTTTTAACGAAATAATTAAATTGAATTTTAATCGCTTCAACGTTAATTTTGGCACACTCAATTTCCCCATTTGCTCTTTCTTTCGACGTTATTATTAATTAAAACTATCGATTTTCTCCTGACGAGATGATAGTCGAAAGGGCCTTAGAGAGATTTCCGCATATTCTTTTTAAATGTATCTATAAATTTTGTACCTCAAAACATTTATATATATATATATATATATAAAGAGAAAGGCAGAGAAAGAGAGATGGATTGACGAAGCTTGCGCGATTTTGAAATCAACTGGATGAATGAGAGTGGGAGTTACATGACTGTCTTTATAGTTAATCAGATCAAGAGTTTCAAATGCAAATCTTATTCCGATGAACCGTGAACAGGTGTGGGAGTTACGGCGCAGGGGGGGGGGGAGAATAAACAGGTCAGCCTGCTTAGATGAGGAGATAAATTTTTGACAAGTGACATATAAAAGATTACTAACAAGTTTACCGGGTATCAAATATGCTGAACATAACTAATAAAACGTGGGTAAAAGGTATGAACCCCCTCCTTCTGCTGATTTATATAACTACTACTATTCTTCTAACAATTCGTTTACAATAGTAACACATTTGTTTAGAAAAATGGGTGTCCTCACAGTAAATGATTGCAAAGGTTGATATGCGTTGAAAAAATAATACATATCTTATAAATCCTTCGTAAGATATATATATATATATATATATATATAGTAATCCAGGTAGGATAAAAATCCAGGTAGGATTCTTCCTGGACTTCACTGCTCGGGTTGGATCACAAAAAAAAACTGCCTGATGAGACCTCAGCTCTTGATAGCTGTAGATCGATAACATCGACATGCCAGTGTAGCAGACTTTGTACATGTTTGAATAAAAAATCATTCATACATATATATATATATCTCTTATAAACCCTTTTTGCATTATTGTTTTTTTTTGCCCCCAAGCCATCCCAATTATTACCAGGAATAAGGTCTATGATAGCTGCATGAGAAGCACGATGTTGTATAGAAGTGAGTGTTGTACCCTAACCCAGGCCTCACTTGCTCGACTCCAGAGAAATAAAAGTGCAATGATAAGGTGGTTGTGCAACGTAAATCCAGAACATTAGGTCAGACATTCTACTTGAGAAATTGGTCATCCCAAAACTTGATGTCCTAATAAGGGTAAACCGCATTTGCTGGTTCAGGCATGGTGAAAGAAGCAAGGGGTATATCATCATCATCATCATCATCAACCGGTTTATTTGTTGAATCAGGCCACAATTAATCCTCTGATGAGGGTGGGGCCTGATTGTCTAGTTTCGAAATCTAAGTCTTCCTCTCCACTCCTGTCTTTGGCAAGGTTTGATGGAATCCATACCCATGGCCTTCCTATCACGTTTGACTACGTCCTCCCAAGTCAACTTGGGTCTGCCAGTGGTGATGTTCTCTGCTGGCACATTCAACTTTCGGACTTTAGCAATCCAGCCATCGCTACGCTCAATGTGACCCAACCAACGCAGTCTGTTCTTCCGCATGATGTCCGTAAGGCTTTTCAAGTCGACCTGTGAGAGCAGGGATTCAAAAGAAACGTACTGTTCAGGCCTCACCAAACAGATCCATCTGACCATTGCCCTGTCATTACGGTGCAGCTTCTTTAGTATGCCAGCAGAGACAGCCCAAGTTTCTGAGCCATACAACAGCACACTTCTGACACATGAGGAGTATACACGCCCTCTCGTAGTTGTTGGCAGGTGTTTGTTTGTCAGGATTGGTAGCAGCTCTCTAAATTTTTTCCAGGCACACTTGCAACGTGTAGCTGCCGCGAGTTCACAGCCTCCACCTGATAGCAGCACATCTCCAAGATAACAAAAGTCTGTCACTACTTCCAGCTTGTTGTCATCAGTATCCATCTCCGTCAGTGGTCTGCCATCTATTGGTCTTGCCGTGCCGGTGCAACGAAAGCACATAAAGTGAGGATCTGCTTTGAGAGAGCCCTTTATGCCACTGCACCTTTTGTGGACCCAACCTGAACAGTGAGTGCAGATGATTGAGTTGCTGCCAGTTCCTTTCAGACATACAGCACACGGGTATTTTCCTGTTTTCTGTAGTAAGCTGAGGTTTGGACCTGCGATCATGACCTTAGTTTTACCCATGTTGACTCTGAGACCTTTCTCCTCCATGCTGATCTTCCATCTATCCAGACGTTCCTTGAGTGACTGAAGTGAAGTATCAATGATCGCTAGGTCATCGGCATATAGCAGCTCCCACGGGCAGCCAGTATGGAATTCCAGTGATAGAGCCTCGAGTACAATGATGAATAGAAGGGGACTTAAGACAGATCCCTGATGGACACCTACTCTAACCTCAAATTCGTCGCTGTAGCTGTTACCGACTCATACCCGATTACGTACATTGGTGTACATAGACGTTATCACCTGAACCAACCACTCAGTAACACCCAGCTTTCGCAGGGCCCACCAGATGACCCTTCTGGGGACACGGTCAAAAGCTTTCTCCAAATCTACAAATGCCATGTACAGTGGTTTGTTTGCTGCTAGATGTTTCTCCATGACTTGGCGTATGATGAAAATTGCATCTGTGGTGCTCCTACCGGGCATGAAGCCAAATTGCATATCAGCAATCTGTATTTGTTGTCTGATCAGCTGTTCAAGAATTCTTTCCAGGACTTTCATGACCTGATCAATGAGCTTGAGTCCACGGTAGTTACCTCTGTTTAATGCATCGCCTTTACCTTTGTACAGACTTACTATAATGCTGTCTTCCCATTCCTTAGGTATGCATTCTTCTCTGATGATGGCTTCAATCAGTTCATGCACCAAACTGGCCCCTAGTTCACCGGTTGGTTTGAGCATCTCAGCAACTATACCAGATGGCCCAGCTGCTTTATCAGCTCCCATTTTACGGATTGCTTCAGTGATCATCTCCTGGGTAATGGGGGTACTAAGACCTTCTATAGGAGGTTCATAAGTCAGCTCATCGGGGTTCCATGGAAATTCAACGTTCAGCAGTGCTGTTTCCATGACTATTTTTTCGCTTCATCATCCCATGAGAGTTCACCAGAGTCGTTCCTTATAGGTTTTTCACCCAAGACATCTTGATTGTCACGGCGCATCTGTTTTGCGAGCTTGTAAATGTCACTTGACTTGGGATTTATTTTGAGAAAAATCTCTTTATTGGCCTCTGACTTAGCGTGGTGTACAGCAGCTTTAGCAGCACGCTTGGCTCCATTGTATGCTTCCCTACTACCTCCTGTTTTCCATGCTCTGTAGCATCGCCTCTTCTCTCTAACAGCTTGATCAACAATCTCATTCCACCACCAGGTTTGTTTCCTCCAATTGTGCTTGGATGACACTCCACACACCTCCGTCGCTGCATCATTCAATCCATCCTTGAGCCTCTCCCAGTGCTCTTCAACACTCACTACCCGTGTATCCCGATGTGAAGAAACAAATCTCTCAGCAAATTTAGCCTGAATGATTGGATCCTTCAGCTTCCACAGTTTTATGCGTGGTGTAAACTTGTGTTTGCATTTGCGGGAAGCTTCTGCCCATATCAGCACATGCAAAGACCTAAGGCTGGACATCAAAAAGAAAGCTGGGCGCCCTAGGAAGACATAGAAAGAAACCATCAGGCACAGTCAATCCCCACAATCATGATCACTGGAGACTTAGCATAAGGACAACTAGACAGCGTTGAACCTCTTGTCGAATGGAACATAGATGATAAACCTGGATAGTGAGTGTAGGTGAGTAATGGCATCAACCTTTACAAACAATCCGAAAACATTCATTTGAGTTTACCATTTTCAAAAACTGTTCACACTTCATTGAATGCTGGAAAAAGGAAATGGTTTCCGAAAATTACCTATAGAATACCCTAACAAAAAAAAAACAGAAAAAAGAAATTGGGATTTACCTCGTTTCTAAAATCGTCAAAACTCCTGGTACAAAATTATTCGTTTATTTTTGTATTTATATTT
>OY744549.1:40608386-40630886 GCA_963556195.1 Sepiola atlantica | reverse complement strand
AGTTTTATAACAATTTGATTTAATTAATAAATTTAACTAGTTTAAAAATTAGTTATAGTTTTATAACAATTTGATTTAATTAATAAATTTAACTAGTTTAAAAATTAGTTATAGTTTTATAACAATTTGATTTAATTAATAAATTTAACTAGTTTAAAAATTAGTTATAGTTTTATACCAATTTGATTTAATTAAAAAATTTAACTAGTTTAAAAATTAGTTATAGTTTTATAACAACTTGATTTAATTAATTTAATGATTATGGTATCGTTTTACTGTTAAATTAACTTTTCCATTAAAAAAAAAGCATCTTGTATACATAGGGATGCTGTTTGTCTGTCTGTCAGCCACAATTCTTTAAACGTAATAAATACATTGCGAAATAATAGAGAATACTGCATTCAGTTAATCTAATATTCTATTCTAATCTAAATATGAATAAATGCGAATCTTTCCGAAGCATATTAACATCAAAACCTTTAAACTTAATCATGATACAGTATATATAGTAATCTCTAAACTCCGTCAAACAAAACCCACTTTTGCACATTTGCATATTTATTTTCTTTATAAGTTAAATTAATATTCTGTAATATACATTTATAATTGCTATTATCAAAGTTTATTATATATTTATAATATTTTCCTAGATAGTAATATTTTTATAATTATTAATACAATTAATTAAAGAGATTTTATTAAAAAACCGACAGCTTTTTAAAAACATTTTAAAATTTTCAGTTTCAAGGGAGATAATTACATGAAAACGTCCGGCGCTGATGTTAAGAGAACAGATACTACAATTTGATCTTAGCCAAAAGGCCAAGTTATTTACCTCTAGGAGGTTAGACACAAGGTCAGGTGTGGTTAGCCAGGATTAGCACGCTCTAGTCTACAAAAAATGCCTGAGCAGCCGCGTTGGCATTCCTCGGTAGGGGCGCCTCAGTTGATTAGCAATAACTAACCCTTTCTCAAAGAGAAGGTAAAGCCTGGGAGAGTGGGCCTCCTTGAACTGTACAGGACAATACCTCAGATCAGCGGAATCAAGGCCCGAAGGTCAAGACGGTATCGATCTACAAAGTGTAGTAAGATAAGGTAAGATGTTGCTTTACGGCACATCAACCCTAAAGGTCATTTTGTGCCATGAGTGTGGAAGGGAGTGTCCTTCATTTGAATCTTAAGTCAGTGATATTTTAAATTGTTTACGGTTAAATGCATCTTATTGACCCTGTTTTAGGGCCTAAAATTCAATTTTGGCTATTTCGTTGGTTTTGTATTAAATCTTTAGATGAGTTCCAAAAGGTTTATTTTCTTTAGAAAATGCAATATTTTGTAGGGTGTTACTTTCTCAAATAATGTTTTTAGGGTTTGTGCATTAAAATATTTTCTACGGATATTTTTATATTTTTTTGCAATCCATTAATATGTGTTTTATGGTTAGTTGATGATCACACGTTCTACATTGAGGTGCATTTTCTGCTTTTAAAAGATATTCATGAGTTAGTTTTATATGACTAACTCGGATTCTGGTGAATTTAGTATCTAAATTTCGTTTTGATAATATTTCTGTCTTGCCCAACATTTGGGTGAATGTCTCTAAGTATGTTGTTTTGTTGTTCGTCCCATAACTTTTGCCATTTGGTTTTAATGTACAAGTTGATTTTGTTTTTCCTATCTGTGTATGGGATTCTTATATTTATTGGCATCAGATTTGTTGCATCTTTAGCCAGTTTGTCAGCTTCTGAATTTCCTCTTATATCAACGTGACTGGGGATCCATGCCAATACTATTGTTTTATTATTTTTGGTTTGGTGATGATATGTTTCCATGATTTCCTGAATGAATGGGTGGTTTATGTTTCTTTCTCTTAGTGCAATTAGGCTGGACATGGAGTGTAGCATCCATCGGAACAGATACTACACTTTGATCTTAGCTAAAAGGCCAAGGAGCAATAACAAATTCTTTTGTGACTAGACGTTTTTAGATGAACGAAAAAATAAAAACTCGATTTAATCAGAATTTATAAGTGTTGTATCGGTTCTGGTAGAAGACCATTCTCCCTAAAAGTTAGTTTTATAAGAACTAGAAACCTTTCATTCTGTCAAAAGGTTGTATTCATAATGGCAACAACTAATATCTAGTCGAGATAGGCCACTGGGTGGGTCTAATCAGGTTATTAGATGTATTACTCAGCCAATAGGGAAACAGCCGGAGTGTTGCCATCTGGTTCTTCTGGGAATACACCGGGAAGCAGTATCTGACTCGCAAAGAGGTGGGCTGTGTCATTTCTACTGTTAGATTTCATTTCTGCTTTACGGCATATCAACCCTCTTCGGATTATTTAATGCCGGAACGCACTATCTATGTGAAACCAGTTATTGCTTGGTCACAAGTTGCTTTTTTAACCCATAGCTGGAGAGTTGTGTTCATACCTTTATCAATGGTATTACAATGTAAGTGAATGTGAGCGATCAAACTGGATTTGAACTCAGCCAATTCTGTGTCCCACCTCTGCACGGCACCACTAAAATGTAGCACTCCTGAATCATCAACAACCAAAATGTGATATCCTAGTCGTGGCGACATTAAAATGTACTCCACCATCTCGTGACGTCCCTGAAGTTGTCCGTTCCTGGTTTTCGGCTGGTCACTCGGTACCTGTTTGCAGAAAAGGTTGCTGTACTGATGAAGACCGTCGGTGTTGAAAGGTCCTTCAATTACCACTCTCCCCATGTTGTGATTAGATCAAGAGGGTAATCGTCAGGCGCTGGTCTTCAAAGTTTGTACCTTTGAGGGGCAAAGGCAATTTCAAGTAAAAGAACATAAAGGACAAATTCTCTGACCAGCCGACTATATCTTATCGAGCCGCCACTTGACCACCCAACTTATGCAACATATGAAGGCCAGGCGGCCCAGTGGCTGTTGTCATTGCATTATTGGGGATTTTTAAATCCCCTCAAAATATCCACAAGAGAAAAACCATTAGACCGTGATGGATGATATCCTCTGTATCTCCATCATAAGTTATTTCTCACTTACCAACTCCCAAAAAAGAAAACGATTCTTTTTTCCTTTATCGGAGATCGGGTTCTCTAGTTAATAACAAAAAATAATTTAGAATTCCCCAAAAGCAAAAACAAGGGCCCGAGTTTGAATCAAACCGACGGCCGATCGACAACATTGTCACAATTCCATAGTCTGTGTTGGTATCGATTGCACCACTCTGAACATACCAAAAGAGATTTGTCACGTTAGAAAATTTTACAATTAAGAAACTTCTATGTGAATGTGTTATTTGTGAACGAGAGGAATCGTAGCGATAAAATGATAAAATATATAAATGAAATGAAACGATCGTCTAAAATTCTTACATTTCGCGGTTGGTGGACTTTTCACGCAGTTTAATTTCAACAACAAAAAAAAAAGCAACCACTAGTCTACCTATATATAAAGTTAGGTATGTTTATATGTTTGTATTTATCATTATGAATTTTGGAACGTAAGGGGTCTAAATGTGGGCTATATTTAGTTTAATGCAAAAGGGGGTTGGAAGTCCTTCGATAAAATTCAGAGACCTCAGATTTTTGTGAAATTTTAACAATAGGTATTAGACATCAATTAATAAATATTCCCAAATTTCAAATTCTTGTGTTTTTAATGGGCATAATATAGTCAAAACCTCCCATTTTGAAAATTTAAAAATTTCAGATTCTTGTGTTTTTAATAGGCATAATATGGTCACAACCTCCCATTTTGAAAATTAAAAAATTTCAGATTCTTGTGTTTTTAATGGGCATAATATGGTCACAACCTCCCATTTTGAAAATTTAAAAATTTCAGATTCTTGTGTTTTTAATGGGCATAATATGGTCACAACCTCCCATTTTGAAAATTTAAAAATTTCAAATTCTTGTGTTTTTAATGGGCATAATATGGTCACAACTTCCCATTTTGAAAATTTTAAAATTTCAGATTCTTGTGTTTTTAATGGGCATAATATGGTCACAACCTCCCATTTTGAAAATTTAAAAATTTCAAATTCTTGTGTTTTTAATGGGCATAATATGGTCACAACTTCCCATTTTGAAAATTAAAAAATTCAGATTCTTGTGTTTTTAATGGGCATAATATGGTCACAACTTCCTATTTTGAAAATTTAAAAATTTCAGATTCTTGTGTTTTTAATGGGCATAATATGGTCACAACTTCCCATTTTGAAAATTAAAAAATTTCAGATTCTTGTGTTTTTAATGGGCATAATATGGTCACAACCTCCCATTTTGAAAATTTAAAAATTTCAGATTCTTGTGTTTTTAATGGGCATAATATGGTCACAACCTCCCATTTTGAAAATTTAAAAATTTCAAATTCTTATGTTTTTAATGGGCATAATATGGTCACAACTTCCCATTTTGAAAATTAAAAAATTCAGATTCTTGTGTTTTTAATGGGCATAATATGGTCACAACCTCCCATTTTGAAAATTTAAAAATTTCAGATTCTTGTGTTTTTAATGGGCATAATATGGTCACAACTTCCCATTTTGAAAATTAAAAAATTTCAGATTCTTGTGTTTTTAATGGGCATAATATGGTCACAACTTCCCATTTTGAAAATTTAAAAATTTCAGATTCTTGTGTTTTTAATGGGCATAATATGGTCAAAACCTTCCATTTTGAAAATTTTAAAATTTCAGATTCTTGTGTTTTTAATGGGCATAATATGGTCACAACCTCCCATTTTGAAAATTTAAAAATTTCAGATTTGCATTGAATTTGATCTATCATCACCAATTAAGCAAGATTCCCTGAATTTCAATTTCTTCTTGAGACCCTTAGATTTTAGACATTTTCTAGAATGAAAATCATATAATGGATTTTGATCAAAATTAGAATAAGAATTCTAGACATAAGGTCTAGTATCATTATATCTTGATTTTAATCTTTGTAAGGGGACATAAAAGTGGTGCAAAACTGTTCTGTTCAGGGAATTAATTCTACTCGTCATAAGATGGGTATTCTAGTGTGTGTATATATATATATCTAAGCAAGTTGGAGATCCATAATGAGGTATCGAGTGGGGATTATTGTTTAAAAAATGTGAGGTTTTAACAAGATGATGATCTCTGCTATAGAAACGAAAGAGCGATATGCGAGCCAAAACATGTATTCTACGTCCTGGCTTGCCCAAAGTCCTGACCTAAATCCGATAGAAAATGTCTGCATAATCGGGTTAGCGCGGCAGCACAAATTTTAAAATAACAATATACGCTCTGGGAGGTGCTTCAAGTTGAATGGAATAACATTCCGAAGGCAAACATCGACCGATTGTTTAGGTGTCTACCTGTGCAAGAAATAAACTGTAAAAAAAAAAAAAACATGCTGAAAGGAAAAAAAACAAAATGGCTAGGCAGAACCAAATATCAGTGTCAAATGTGATGCTACTTTGGTCTACGTAAAATTACAATATAAAATGCTACTTTGGCTCACGTAAAATTACAATATAATTTTGCACGTTTGTCATGTCTCCTCTGGACACAAATATTTAATTTTTTCTAAATTAATATAAAAAATATTTATAATTATTTTTTTTATATTCAAATTATCTTTTCATAAAATGTATTAAGTAAACTATTACTTATATCCATAAAAATAAAGATATAGAAATGCAAAATTCATAAATGTAAACTTGTTTGTGGACGTTCACTGCACAGGTTGTGATCGTCCGTTTGTTGTCTCTGTCCTTGATTTTGACACTGGCCATAGTTTCAATCATGTAGTCTTGGTCATTGCTCTAACAAATGATTTTTTTCTTCCAAATAAAATTACAACTCTGAGTTTTAAAACAAATAACAATGTTTGATTTTGCCAGGTTTAAAATGACACTTGGTTTCTCTGCCAAACGACAGACTTGCAATCAGAACGACAGTCATAGGCCACACAAGTCAACTAAAGATCTATCGGCTGTATAATCACTGGACATAAAACTGACTGACCAGGTGTGTGTGTGTGGGGGGGGGGGTCTATCAGCTGAAGTGGACATGAAGTCTGTGTGATCTTAAGTGGCTTGCAATCTCAGCCTGGAGGTCTTTAAGAGGTGATTACTTTTTTTTCAAAATGGCCTCTCATTTTCTGGGTGGTCAAATCTTGAGTTAGATATTTTACCCATCACAGGTCTGTAATAGGTAAAATATCTGATTTAATCATGCATCATTGTGCATACTTACATAACAAAATATGCCTTTTTGTTTAAGTTATTATCTAAATTAGACATCCAATTTATTAAAGAAATAAAAGAATAAAAACTTTTCATAAATTTAATTTAGGGGATCTTCTTTAGGGATAATTAACTAACTATACCAACCTGACGTTGCCCGGGATCCATTATGTTAAAAATGATTTCTTTCGTAAATATTTTGATTTTACTAAGAACGATGCAAGACATAAGTGAGAAAAGGAATTTAAAAAAAAAAAAAGTAAGCAAGGGGCATAACTTTTAGTAAAAGAATAAGAGTTATTTTCCCTAGCTAGTTTTTCTTTTAGGGAATTTAAGAATTTTAAACGATCAGATTAAATATTTTCTTGAATAAATTGTAGCAAAATATGATAGTCTATTGCTAAAAACAAATGAAAGTTGGCTAGTCAAAGTTTGATATGTCAGCTTAAATGCTATTTAGGTCCAACTTTTAACACTCGGCCACATTTATTTTATATATTAGATTGTAATATAGACTAATCCATACTAGCAACACGCGGCTTGTGTATATTGGCATATTAAAATGAACTCTACCCTGGAACTCTATAAGCTGGCTCAATTTCTTTTCTGGAGAACCTTTGCCATTCGTTTCAAGGAATGATTTCCTTCAATTTCTTTTTGATACCAGACACATATTAAAAAAAAAAAAATTATTTGCCACCAAAAGCCACTGAAGTATAAGAGTTAATAAGATGGATAGATTGTCAGTTGAGTGGTGAAGAATATTATGAGATGATTGAAAATTGAGGACGGTTTATGAAAAGTATTTTTCGACATTGGATTTGAAGACGACCATGTTGTAGCTTGCAGGGAAGCAGTCCTGTGGTAACATGGTCTACAGATGGGAAGTTCTTGGAAAGCTACACTGTTCATTAAACATGTTTAATGTCAGCTATGTGGAAGACGAAAGGAAAGTCCTTTGCAGTTGTGGTAAGCGAATATCTTATGGGGGGGGGGGCAGTGATTTGAGCTCAGTACAAACACCTTTCATGGAAATAACGATAGAGTAGATAAAGACTAGCAACGTCTCTGCTGTGAGAAAGGGGCTGTAGAGAATAGAAGAGATCATCCCCCCCCCCCCCACTAGATTGCCAATTCGATTTTATACTCTGTCAAGGCAAGAAAGTGCTCTGAGTGGCACTTCCCCAGATGTGACAGCAATACTCCATGTTAGGGAGTATCTGACTCTTATATAGGTAGAGGATTGCAACAGGAGTCAGGTACTTTCTAGAGCAGTGGAATGATCCAACCATTTCTCCAGCAACCTTAGCAAAACATTGGATTATACAAATTTAAAAAAATAAAACAAATCTAAACTACACCATAATTATACAATTAAATTTATGTTCTTTCATTTAATTCCAGTTAAATTGATGTTATCTAACATATATATAAAGTTATCTTGTCGGACTTTAGAACTTAGACCCACTTGGCCCACTTAAAAGTAACCCGATCCACGATATTTTGTGTGTCATATGCTGAATATTTTGCTTTCCGATCCAAATTTTTTTAGTTGTTGTTTGTATTATCCAATGTGTGTGCAAATAATTGCAAACAAGCAGACAATGAATAACCTACATCACTGTCTCATTCTTACAGTCAGATAGTGTTTGGGCTACTTTTAAGTGAACCACCTATATATTAGGATAAGGATGCACTTAAATAAACAAAGTAATTAAATGTTTAATTTCTAAGAATACTCAGAATATTATTTAAAAGGAAGAACTTGTTGAATAACATTGGTCCTTCTATTTAAGACTACAGCATCCATAGCCACCCTGGACAAACGTGGTGAAAACGAAGAAGACAACGACGATGGATAAGAAGACGGAGAAGAAGATGACAACAGAGAAGAAAAGAAAAAAAAGAATCACTATTTTGTTAACGCAGATCTTTCAGAGCTCCTATGGGTGCTCTGGCCTCCATTTTCGTCTGCTTTGATCGTGATAGAGTTCCTATTTACTTGCCTCCCCACGAGAGCAAAGTTAGACACAAGATCGTTGTTTTATGTGGGGAATATCATCCAGCACCCCAAAAAAGGAGAACTGGACGTGAGAAAAATAAAATTGCCCCAATCAAGAAGGATTTCCCGTCCTCCGACCGAGGACAGAACAGATACTACACTTTGGCCAAGAAAGTGAATTACAGATACATAAACAGTCATCCATTTATTTAACACCTTATTCCTTTTAAATAATATTCTGTGTTTTCGTAACGAAACACAGACACAAAATCTCCATTACAGAAAGATACACTTAAACAAAGTTAGTAATTAAATATTATTTTTAGAAGCAAATTTAAAAAAAAAATGTTTTTATTGTTGATTCGTTTTGTTTTTTATTATTCATTATTTCATGTTTTATTTCCTTTGCTTATAATATTAATTTCCTTCTCAGGACTTTGTTATTTTTAAAATGTTCATCAAACACTCCCTTCCCCCAATCAATTTCAAATTAAGTGGCCACGTGACTAGGTGAAGGCTGGAAATGGCTGAATCATTTTAGTTTTAATTTGCATTATTTTATAAACTGATACGCCCAAAACAACTCTGTTTATAACTTATTTTATTAATTGCCTGAATGCTAAAACAGACAAATTGACTCGACAAATCAAAATAACTAGACCACCTGTGGCCTAATGAGTCAGTATTTGTTATATATATTATCTAACATAACTTGTTGGATTTTCAAAGTCAAACCCAAATAGCAATGTATCCAACATATTGATATTTCATTATGACTAGCCAATTGGTTTTCATCTTCCTTCTACCATGTTCTTTGCAAGAAAATAATGTATTTCGTTTGTTTCTTTGAAAAAAATAGCTATTTCGACTAGAAAGATTGTTACAATGGAGACAATTTTAAATAATGACTTGAAAAGCTGTGTCAGTTTTTTTTTCTAAGAATAACTCAAATAATGTAAGGAGCATAACTTAATTTTTCACTTGGATGTTAAAAAGGGAATTAACTCTTTTTCTCCATCTTTATATTTGTGCAATTATATGACCACTTCATGTGTTTCTGTGTGTTTCTCGCAGTATTATTATTATTAATCTGATATTTATTTAAACAAACAATAGAAACTAAAATTTTAATTCTTTCTCTATATATAATTTTTTTTTAAATATACAAACAAGCAAACAAAAAACTAATATTACATTGCTGAATCCTGGGCAACGCCAGCATGTAAAATTTTGTATAAAACATAGCACCCTGAATCAACTTTTTAAAAGTGAGTTGAAAAACCAGCTCAGGAAAATAAAATGCACGAATAAGAGCTGAAGGCTTTTCAAACCGTTTTCTCATTGGCAAGCAGATGAAAGTGATGTGTTTCATCACTGACCGGTCTAGTCCCAAAAGGCTTTGTCAATGGGTCACCTGATGAGAAATTGATTGACCGACATGTCAAACGTCTAGACAAACTTATAAGATTGAGTGTCCCAGGTTTTTAAAAAAGTGTCATTTTTTGGAGGGGGGGGGGTGCTGGATTAGAAACGGCAGACAGACTGAACTGGTTTGTTTGCTTGGTTGGTTGGTTGTTTCCCAGAATATCAACCCTTATTTTAAGTTATTGAAATGGCAAATCCTTTCATACTGCTATGCTTCAAATATTAAATCATGCTGTCAAATTGTTTTGTTTAATTCTTTCATTGGCTTCGTGACGTATGGCATGTGGTCATTCGCTGGCTTCGTGACGTATGGCATGTGGTCATTCGCTGGCTTCGTGACGTATGGCATGTGGTCATTCGCTGGCTTCGTGACGTATGGCATGTGGTCATTCGCTGGCTTCGTGACGTATGGCATGTGGTCATTCGCTGGCTTCGTGACGTATGGCATGTGGTCATTCGCTGGCTTCGTGACGTATGGCATGTGGTCATTCGCTGGCTTCGTGACGTATGGCATGTAGTCATTCGCTGGCTTCGTGACGTATGGCATGTAGTCATTCGCTGGCTTCGTGACGTATGGCATGTAGTCATTCGCTGGCTTCGTGACGTATGTCATGTAGTCATTCGCTGGCTTCGTGACGTATGTCATGTAGTCATTCGCTGGCTTCGTGACGTATGGCATGTAGTCATTCGCTGGCTTCGTGACGTATGGCATGTAGTCATTCGCTGGCTTCGTGACGTATGTCATGTAGTCATTCGCTGGCTTCGTGACGTATGGCATGTAGTCTTTCATTGGCTTTATGACATATGTTATCTTTCTTTTAATGAACGCTTGTTTTACATACTGGCATGCGTTTTAGAAATTGACTTTAAACTAATCTCCCTTTTGTCAGGTCTTTAGTTATCCTCCTTTCTCTTAAATCCCTCCTTATCACTTCCTCCCATGCTTTCGTTGGCCTTTCCCTGCGAACTGACCTGCTACCACAAGTATTCTACATCTACTAACCCAACCACTCATCCATTCTCTCAATGTGACCAATCCAACAAAGTCTCTTGTTCTGCGCACATCTCTCTATACTGTCTAGATTTAATCTTCCTCCGAGGTCTTCAGCCTTTCTTCTACACTCAGATTACACATTTTAGTTTCTCTATGCTAAATAAAATAGCTTTGGGAAGCTCTAAATGTCTGGGGGCATAAGTATTGGGTATAAGTACTGCGTATAAGTATTGGGTATAAGTAATGGGTATAAGTACTGCGTATAAGTATTGGGTATAAGTAATGGGTATAAGTACTGCATATAAGTATTGGGTATAAGTAGAGAGAATACTCGTAAACAAAGAAAGAAACAATGTTATGATGGACAGTTAAAATGAATATACTTATCCATCATTCTCTTACCATCCATCATTCTCTTACCATCCATCATTCTCTTACATGCCATACGTCACAAAGCCAGCGAATGACTACATCCATGAAACACATATCCTCAATAGCCTCGGTCTTTTGGCTAAGATCAAAGTGTAGTATCTGTTCCGATGGATACTGCACGCCTGTCCTGTGCAGTTCTAGGAGGTCCACCCTCCCAGGCTTCGCCTCCCCTCTTTGGGGAGGAGTAAGTTTATTGCTTACTGTCTGAGGCGCCCCTACCGGGGAATGCCGACGGGGCTGCCCAGGCAATTTTTAAATGGCCAGAGTGCTCACCTCTCGAGCGCTGGCTTTTAACCCCACTTGCTCGACCCGAGCTTGGGTCACATCTTATTTGTGGGAGTAAGATAAAACTGGCCTTGTGCCTAACTCCTAGCGAAGGAGTAAATAAATATCCTCAATAGCCAGATTTCACTTCCATATATCATTACACTATCTTATAGACTCTTCCCTTGGTTGCTGGTTAGTAATGACACAAGTTCCCTAAACTTACTCCATCCACCCCCTAACTCTTGTTATCGCACCAGCATTAGCTCTTCCCTGTGCTTCAATTGTATCACCAACAAAACTTCTGGACTACCTTAATAGCCTCATCATCAAAATATACTTTCTCCACACCCGAGTTCTCATCCGTCTCCATTATTTTACACTTCTTGCATCTGATTATCATCTCCCAAACAACTTGTTATTCCACTGCACTTTTTGTGTATTCAATGCTTACAAATCCCACAAAATATTGTATTGCACCAGATTCCCTTTCTACAAAACTGAGCAGAGGAACTTTTCCCTTTTTGCCGATTTTCCAACTGATCATCACTTTGGTCTTGTTACATTCACTCTCAGACTTTTATTTTCCACAGCATTCCTTCAAGTATTTACCTTAACCAGTAAGTCTTACTGCTTTTACGATACAAATGAAAAGCAACGGACTAAGTGCAGATCCTTGATGTACTCTCACTTTAACATTAAAGCTGTCACTATATGTGCTGTTAATTCTAATATAACTTTCAAAGTTTTTGTACATTGCTTGAACAACCTTCACCAATCACTCGCCTGCTTCTAATTTACACATCTCTTTTCACTGTCAAATTTATGAGTTATATTCATGGACGGCGGCACCGGGGGGGGGGGGGGGCAGGGGAGCTCAAGCCCCCTCACTTTTTGACTTGCCCCCCCCCCCACTTTACGGTCATCAATAATTAAGTTGATATGCATGTGTTTAACCAGGCCCCCCTACTTTTTAGGAACCCCCCCCCACTTTTATAACTGTCCCGCCGGCCCTGATATTGTTTTCTTTTTTCATTGTTTTTATGACATTGTTATTTTTTTTTAATTTCATTAATCGTTTTTGTTATTTTTTATTTTTATTTTTTTTTGTTTTATGACATCGTTATTTTTCATGGCCCTTTTCAAACTTTTTGTGCTATTTTATGCTAAATCAATATCTTCAAATATTTATTGATTAATTTGCTTTGTAAATAGTCTGTGAACGATAGATTTTACCCATAGATGGGATGGACAGGTACTACCACTCCACCGGGTCAGAATGGACCTGAGAGTAGTAGAAACCAAGGAGCGACCCCATACTCCCCAAATCTAAATTCGGACATCACCACTAAATGCATGAACTGAACTGATATGAAAATATAAATGTATGAAAACAAAATGGGAAATGGGAGCTATGATAATAGCACGGTACCAAATTACTGGTCTTACATGAATTGTACATTATTAATAATTATAATTCATTTAAGACAATTTTTCTTTTCCATTTATTTAAAATCAAAAGTGGAAACCATTTTTTTTTAATTAGTGTTTAACTCATCAACATTAAAAGACTTATTGAAAGGTGATTATATGATTACAATGAAATGATATTAATTACTACACTGCACAAGTCTTAAAAAAAAAAAAAAAAAAAAAAAAAGATTAGTCTCGTCGAATTTACGTGTCATTTTAATTAATTTAAACAAAACTGAGTGTTTAATGTACATGAAGAAAGAAAAAGTAGACCGTGGATTTGAGACCATTTTTCGATTGTGGAGGGTTTTTTTTTTGCATCCCAAGTTCACTTTTCGAAAGACCAGCAATTTGGTAGCGTGTTATTACCAGAGGACCGGGAAATGTTTTTCAAAGATAGGTAAAGTAGGTTTGGGAAGTTCTAGGTGTATGCGTGAGAGGGTATAAATAGAGAGAATACTAGTATATTAGTAAGTAAAGAAATAATGTTATGATGTATAATTAAAATTAAGCTACTTATTCAGTATCTATTTTAATATTATTTTCTTCAATTATTTCTGTATGTGGTGAAATGTAAAAAACAAAGAAAAACAATGAGAATATTTTAAAAAATATATATATATTTTGAAAACCTGGACAACGCAATTTATTTATGTTTTTTAAAATAAATTATTTACTTTAAAATCTTGAGTACTTTCGGTGCTATACACCCTTGTCAAAAGTATAAGCATATTTTATCCTCTTATTTTTTCGTTTAATTCTCCTTGATTGAGACATATTTATCGCAGTCATGTTGAAATTCGTCTTGATGTTATCGACGATTAATGTTGATATGCCGCTGTGTGTAGCATGCGGTTACGTGAATAAGGTAGTTTGAAAAGTCACACATTGGAAACGTTGCTGAAATGGCAATAATAAGGAGAATATTTTTTTTTTCAAGTTTTTAAAGTAAATAAATAATTTATTTTAACAAACAAATAAATTGCGTTGTCCAGGTTTTCAAAAATTTTTTTTTTTTTTTCAAGTTTTTAAAGTAAATAAATAATTTATTTTAACAAACATAAATAAATTGCGTTGTCCAGGTTTTCAAAATGTTTTTTTTTTTTTTTTAAATATTCTCCTTATTATTGCCATTTCACCAACGCTTCCATGTGTGACTTCAAACTAAAGAAAAACAAGTCTTTGTTTTATTTTATTAAGATATAAAATTCTTGCAGATTCACTGATCCCAGACAATGATCTTCATAGACTTATCGTACACCTTTTGGCTGCATATTCTATTAAATTCTTTACTTCATTGGGGGATGTGGATCTTGTGTTAAAGTTATTCAGTCGCGGTTCATAGAATCACGAATTGCATTCCAACAGTACTATTCTATAATCTTTATTTTCGAGTGTTGTTGTCATGGCAACAAGTCCCATTGGCAATTTGGGATAAATCAGATCAAGCTGAAGTGTTTCATCACTACCTAACCCTAACCCTAACCTAACCTTAACCTTAACCTAACCTAACCCTAGTTCCATGACTGTCAAACGTCTAGACAAAGTTAATAAAAGAAAGTTTTATTGCCCCCCCCCCCTCGTTTTTAAAAAGCGTGTGAATAAGACACACGTGGACACAATTTTTCTTTTCCCATTTTTTTTTTCTTAATACATTCTCTCAGATATTTTCTCAACTTAACATTAAAAACAAACGAAAGTTTGTTTTTAATATTCACTGCTTTACCTTATTACTTATATTGAATTATTTATTTCCTTATTTTATAGCACAAATAATGACTAAATCTTCCAAAAAAAAAAAACAGTAAGAAAGTGTACAGAAACTATTAATAATAATAAGTATAATAATATATAACTAATAGGGATTTGGTATCCGTCTGTGTGAAGCCGAACCTATACTATTACTTCTAATATAGACTATTTGTCTTGTCAATTCAAGAGAGGATGTAGTGTAGTATCTGTTCTGTTGTCATGAGACCATCCTCCCAGGCGTTACCGCATCCTGAGGGAGAGGGTAGTGTAGGATATAGTGTTCATCTCTGCCGTCGCGTTCCGCATTATCTTTTTTTTTTGCACCCTCTCAACAACAGTTGCACTCCAAGCAGTTTGGGCCTGCCAGAATGCTGGTCAGTCTCTGCTAATGTGCGTCCATTTTTGAATCGGTTGAACCACTCCTTAATTTGTGTTACACATCGCATCTTCTCCAAACACCTGCTGAATCTAACGCGGCGGCAACGATCAACATCATTCCAAAAGAAGACTTCCAGGGGTGTTTCTGGCAGTGGCTGGATCGGTGGGCTAAGTGTATGCAAGCACAAGGGTCCCAACCCCGTCACGTATTTGAAATATTTTTTTCTGGCCTAAGGTCGTATACTTTGTAGACAGGCCTCGTATATAAATTGGAAGATCAGAAATGTATACTGTTATTTAATGTCAATTTCGGAGCAAAGAGCAAAATCTTACAAATATTTCTGGGGAAAAATCCAGAGCTTACTTGAACAAATCGAAGTTATCATATGAACATCCTTATCTTCAGAGATAAGTTGCCAGATAAAAACACACACAACATCCGGGTAAAAAAAAGCCTTCAGAAACACGTGTAAGATTTCGTACTTGCTCCAAAATTGGTATTAAATCAAAGTATGATATAACTCTACTCGGGCGTTTATTTATAGCTTTATTGCAATTGTTAAAATAACTCTTGAATATTGAGCTTTAGAAATTGATTCTCATAAGAATCGATCTGAACTCTCACTCTCACACACACACACTCACACTCACACACACACTCACACTCACACTCACACTCACACACACACACACACACACACACACACACACACACAATACATATAGCATTAGTTTTTAATTTAATGTTTTTTTCTTTCTTTGGTAATATGATATGATTTCGTTGACATCCCACTGAATGTAAAGTTTATAAAAAATAAATAATGTGCCCACGTTACTCACCTTGTTGCCTTGAATACATATTCCGTAATAAGTTCAATAGTTTAAGATCTTACCAAACACATAGATATTATTGACGCTCACACTCGCGCATCGATCCTTTTTAAAATGTATTACTTAATATAACTCGCAATTTGATGCAGAGCAATTCTTTTCTCTATTAGATTCTTTGTATTTAACTTATTTTAAATTTTGGGAGGGGGTTCAAGTTTGGGTGGGCACACCCTATAAATGGTAAAGTTTACAAATAAATAATTATGTACCCATGTGCTTTAGGGTTGCCTAGAATATATATTCCAAAATTCATAATGATCCGTTTATTAGTACATAGAAATATCTCTCTATATATATATCTATATCTATATATCTATATATATATATCTAATGTATTTTATGTAATTTGTTTTATTGATGTACTGCTTTATTAATTGTTTCACTTCCTAAGTGATAAAGATGCAGAAAATTGCATTATTAGTCACCCTTAACTTTATAGGACATTTTTTTGTTAACATATATATATTCTTATTAATTTTATAATGGACACGTGTTTCCGACTCACAGCAGTCATCAGCATGGCTAACTTAGACAAGGATCGACCCTTCAATGTTGATGTTTATAGTCTGGCGTTTTACACCCAGGCTATGACGCCTTGCCTGGAAATATGTACGATTTTGATCAGCTAAATATTTAATGTATTTTTATGTAATTGTGTTTAATGGTGATTGCAGCGTTTGTTGTTTTTGTTATACTGTTTTATCAATTGTTCCACTTCCTAAGTGATGAAGATAAAATGCCAGACTTGAGACATTAACATCGAAGGTTCGATCCTTGTCTAAGTTAGCCATGCTGATGACAGCTGTGAGCCAGAAACACATGTCCATGGATTACTTTTATGTATGTATAAAATTATTAAAATATATATATATATATATATAGATAGATAGAGAGATAGATAGAGAGATTTTTCACTTATAAAATAGATTATTCAGTGAAGACCGGGGTTATGCCAATAAAAACAAGCTCGATGATACTCGATTACAGAGTACAGAGCATTTATATGCGATTTTATGAAGGCTTACCAAAGCATTTCGTTCAGGAGACCAATGATTACCATAGAAGACTTTTTCTTACAAATATTATTTATTCAAGTTAAATGTTTTTTCCTACACATGTTTCACTACCAAGCAGGTCATCAGGGAAATTAAATGTCTGGAATAAGGGTTTCAACAACCGACAATACACAATGCGGCGTTGCATTAATTGAGGTCACTTAAGAAGAGAAGAGGAAAAAAATAAAAAAGTACAAAGATAAAAAGGAAAACATAGAAAATGTCTTAGAAAAGTAGCTCGTGCATTATTTCTACCACCAAGCTAACAAGCAAATAATCGGAAACACGTGTAGGAAAAAATATTTTACTTGAATAAATAATATTTGTAAGAAAAAGTCTTTCATGGTGATCATTGGTCTCCTGAACGGAATGCTTTGGTAAGCCATCATAAAATCGCATATATATATATATATATATATATATATATATATTGTAGTTATATTTTATAGATTTTATTATTTGCTCCATTAAATTAGATACTCATTAAATTACTTAATTTTTTTAATTGGCTATTTTAAACTGTTATATGGGCTGAAAACTAAAGTAACACTGCAATTTAAAGTCCGCCTGAAACACGACTTTTAAGCTTGTATGTAGACAGAATGTGTAGTAAGAGTCAGAGTTTATTTTGTTACCATTCCAAGTAAAGGAAATTGTTACCATTCCAAGTAAAGGAAATTGTTACCATTCCAAGTAAAGGAAATTGTTACCATTCCAAGTAAAGGAAATTGTTACCATTCCAAGTAAAGGAAAGCTAATCAGCTGATCAAGTCAGTAAAAAAATGAAGCCATAAACGTGACACAGTAAAACACCACTCTTAATAATATTGCATATCACCTGTTGCACACCTTTGAAAACTTGTCTTTTTTATTTTCTCTCTTTTCGTACAAACAGGTTATTTTTGTCAAACTCATGGGAAAATATGTTCAGCAGTAATAACAAGCCAGCCTTCGTGATCATGTTATCCGCCTCTGTGTTTTCTAACGCCTCCAAAATTGTAAGGAGTGCTAGAGGAGACAGGAATGTTTTTGAAATGATCCAGACGTCCTCACATTAAACCGGCCCTGTTTCACACCCAATCCGTGTGGGGGTGAGTGCTAAATACCAGCAAGCCGACCTCATTTAAAAAAAAAAAAAAACAATTACCCTAACCCTCTCAATTTGAGGGAATCTGACAAAGCACGTGTTTATTGCCACTTGCTGCAAAAGTGCATCCTACGTGCTGTCAAAATTGCCTGACATCTTTGATCCAGAAACTCAACTTGAAAAACTGATATTGTTTTTAATCTATTTGTATAAAGTTATGCTTTAGATGTTCATATGTACAGGGTTGATTCCTAAACTAATTAACCGATCATTATAATAGGGGTGGGACGTAATGGGTGAAAATTTCAGATTCATGCGAGTAGTATTTTTTTGTGTTCATTTATACATAAATAACACTAAACAATCAAACATTTTGAAAATTTTGCAAAATTCAGAAGGTGCAGGCCAAAAATAGCTGTTAGGGCTCCACGGGACTCAAAATCCATCATTTTTCGGTGAAAAAGTGGTTTCATGCACCATTGCAGGTCCTAAAACATCCTCAAAAGCTATGAATGGATATAGATGGTTAAATCTGGTATAGTACTTTAATTTAGGACCATTTTCAGGCTGTGAAAGGGTTTTCATGAATGTAAAATAGCCAAAAACTAGTGCACCTGCACCTTCTGAATTTTGCAAAATTTTCAAAATGTTTGATTGTTTAGTGTTATTTACGTATAAATGAACACAAAAAATACTACTTGCATGAATCTGAAATTTTCACCCATTACGTCTCACCCCTAATTATAAATTTTGGAATACAGCTGCTAGGCATAAGGGTTCATAATGTAGGCTATATTTAGTTTAATTTATTGTAAATGGAGGCAAAGAAGGAAGTAGAAGTCCTTCGTGACAATTGAGATCTGATTTTTGTGAAATTTCAACAATAGGTATTAGACATCAATTAATATATTCCAAATTTTTATTCCTTTGAGTGTTTAAAAATGTTTTAGAGGGCATAATATGGGCACAACATCCCATGTAAAAATTAAAATATTTCAGATTTGCATTAAATTTGATCCATACTCATTAGATACCAATTAAACAAGATTACCTTAATTTAAATTTTTTTTATAAGACCCCTTAAGCTTAAGCCTTAAATTTTAGACACTTTCGAGAATCAAAATGATTTTCATCAAAATTAGAATAAGGATTCTGGACATAAGGTTTAGCATCATTATATCTTAATCATCGTACATAAAATTCGTGCAGAGGTATCTGAATTTTCACAAAGGGCTTCCACCTCCTTTGCCCCGTTTGCATAAAACTAAATATAGCCCATATTACTCACCCTAACGCCTAACAGCTGTGTTCCAAAATTCATAATAATCGGTTAATTAGTTTAAGAGTAAATTCGTATGAATCAACATTGGTACAACTTTGTTGACCGGTTTGATTCTGTTTTCGGCATTCTTGCAGGAGGGAACACGTAATGTTTGCCAACCTCCCTAAGTGAAAGTGGTATTATGGAATCGACTGGATTCGAACTTGGCACACCCAGGTTGTCATTATCGTCACCTCCTTTAAAATTGAATCCTATACATACAAATATATAAAGATATACATGTGGCCTGGTGAACTACCCACAGTCTCTCCCTCTTAGACAGGATTGAAAAAAAAAAAAAAAAAAAAAAAAGAAAAAGAGTCACTAATCTAATAGGTCCCTCACTATCCACCAAGTTCCAGCCACCGTCTCGTTGCCACAATTTTGCATCCCTGTGCTTGTTTTACAAGTACTTCAATGGAATGTGGTATGATGAACTTGCTGCACTAACCCCCCCCCCCCCGACATAAATACACCCGACCAACTCGACAATCAATTAAATCCCATCCATTCACTGTGGAGATCCCGAGATTTCTGCCGAAAAAGCCTTCTACTCCAATAGCTTCTTTCCTCAAGCTGCCAGCCTCCGGAACTCCCTCCCTGCTCTCTGTTTCTGACTGTATCGACATGCAGAAATTTAAATGTAATGTAAGCAAACACCTCGCCGCATAGCTCCTCTCTTAGGATGGCCCCTTTTAATTTCCGGCCCCTAATCCACAGTAGCCCCTTACGTCTCAGTGGCCGTATGTCTTGTTTGGGGTGAACTTCAGTTAAAAAGAAGAGAAAAAATATTTATATACAAATACCTAACTTTATAGAGAGATATCAATGAGGCTATTTTTTGAATGTCAGACAATGAACTATTAATCATTTAGCCATGCGTTTCACGTGTGTCATCATTGTTAGCGTTAGGGTTATTATTAGGGTTAGGGTTAGCGTTAGGGTTATTATTAGGGTTAGGGTTAGCGTTAGGGTTATTATTAGGGTTAGCGTTAGGGTTATTATTAGGGTTAGTGTTATTATTAGGGTTAGCGTTAGGGTTATGGTTATTATTAGGGTTAGGGTTAGCGTTAGCGTTAGGGTTATTATTAGGGTTAGGGTTAGCGTTAGGGTTATTATTAGGGTTAGGGTTAGCGTTAGGGTTATTATTAGGGTTAGCGTTAGGGTTATTATTAGGGTTAGCGTTATTATTAGGGTTAGGGTTAGCGTTATTATTAGGGTTAGGGTTAGCGTTAGGGTTATTATTAGGGTTAGCGTTAGGGTTATTATTAGGGTTAGGGTTAGCGTTATTATTAGGGTTAGGGTTAGCGTTAGGGTTATTATTAGGGTTAGCGTTAGCGTTAGGGTTATTATTAGGGTTAGCGTTAGGGTTATTATTAGGGTTAGGGTTAGCGTTAGGGTTATTATTAGGGTTAGCGTTAGCGTTAGGGTTATTATTAGGGTTAGCGTTAGGGTTATTATTAGGGTTAGGGTTAGCGTTAGGGTTATTGTTAGGGTTAGCGTTAGGGTTATTGTTAGGGTTATTATTAGGGTTAGGGTTAGGGTTATTATTAGGGTTAGGGTTAGCGTTAGGGTTATTATTAGGGTTAGGGTTAGCGTTAGGGTTATTATTAGGGTTAGGGTTAGCGTTAGGGTTATTATTAGGGTTAGGGTTAGCGTTAGGGTTATTATTAGGGTTAGGGTTAGCGTTAGGGTTAGCGTTAGGGTTAGCGTTAGGGTTATTATTAGGGTTAGGGTTAGCGTTAGGGTTATTATTAGGGTTAGGGTTAGCGTTAGGGTTATTATTAGGGTTAGGGTTAGCGTTAGGGTTATTATTAGGGTTAGGGTTAGGGTTATTGTTAGGGTTAGGGTTATTATTAGGGTTAGGGTTAGCGTTAGGGTTATTATTAGGGTTAGGGTTAGCGTTAGGGTTATTATTAATGTTAAACTAGCAAAGTGTTTTTATCGCAGGACCGGCGGGACAGTTAAAAAAAGTGGGGGGGGGGCGGTTGAACACATGCATATATAACTTCATTATTGATGACCGTAAAGTGGAGCGGCAAGTCAAAAAGTGCCCTTCCCCCTGAACCAGCTTTGATTTACAAATAGATTTAGTTATGTTCCCACTCCACGCCACCATTTATGCTGACGTCATTTTTTTTTTATTCTTTCCTTCTTCACTTTGGTATGTAATGTGGCAGGACGGGGAACAAGTTTTTACATAATTCCATCGAAACAGCAATGAAATGTATAATTATATGCAGTGTGTCATTAGTGATTTAGAGCGGCAAGTTCCGCTGACGACGGAACCTTGGAGTAATAAATAATAATAAATGTAATAAAAAAAAGAGAGATGCAGAAATGAGTAGTAGTAGAAGGGAGAGGAGAAAAGAAAGGAGTATTAGAAAAAGGGGGTAGGAGGGGAAACGTAATAAAGAGGGGATGAGAAGCCGAGATGAAGATGAAAAAGTGAAAATGGAAAGAAGAGTGTAGAAAGGAATAAAAGAAGCAGGGGGGGAGAGAGAAGAAAGGGGTGGGTAGAGAGAGAGAGAAGAAAGGGGTGGGTAGAGAGAGAGAGAAGAAAGGGGTGGGTAGAGAGAGAGAGAAGAAAGGGGTGGGTAGAGAGAGAGAGAAGAAAGGGGTGGGTAGAGAGAGAAAGAGAAGAAAGGGTGGGAAGAGAGAGAAAGAGAGAAGAAAGGGGTGGGAAGAGAGAGAAAGAGAGAAGAAAGGGGTGGGAAGAGAGAGAAAGAGAGAAGAAAGGGGTGGGAAGAGAGAGAAAGAGAGAAGAAAGGGGTGGGAAGAGAGAGAAAGAGAGAAGAAAGGGGTGGGAAGAGAGAGAAAGAGAGAAGAAAGGGGTGGGAAGAGAGAGAAAGAGAGAAGAAAGGGGTGGGAAGAGAGAGAAAGAGAGAAGAAAGGGGTGGGAAGAGAGAGAAAGAGAGAAGAAAGGGGTGGGAAGAAGGAGAAAGAGAGAAGAAAGGGTGGGAAGAGAGAGAAAGGTGGGAAGAGAGAGAGAGAGAGAAGAAAGGGGTGGGTAGAGAGAGAAAGAGAGACAGAAGAAAAAGAAAGGGCGCGAAGAGACAGAAGAAAGAGGGGGAGATAGACAAGAAAGAGGGGGAGATAGACAAGAAAGAGGGGGAGATAGAGAAGAAAGAGGGGGAGATAGAGAAGAAAGAGGGGGAGAGAGAAGAAAGAGGGGGAGAGAGAAGAAAGAGGGGGAGATAGAGAAGAAAG
>OY744549.1:40393386-40603386 GCA_963556195.1 Sepiola atlantica | reverse complement strand
TTATTAAAAATGATCGATTATTACCACAATCGGCTTCCATATCGCCAGTAGTTGGTGAAGTGAAATCGTCGCACGAAAAGCATTTTTATTAAGAGCATAAGCTCTTTTTTAGTAAGAAAAATGTCTCTATTTTAAGAAGCAAACATGTGAACAATGGTTTATATTTAACTGTGATAAAAAGAGAATAGGGAAAGTTTTGTGTATAATTATTTTACTGGCAAAGGCTGATTTTAACTTTTAGGTGATTATTTAAAAATGTATTCATATTACGAATCATCCAGGACAGAATAAGTATTTTTTTAAATAAATTAGAGATATTTACATTATATTTACTTTACAATAAAAATTGCAAATAACATGGTTCAAGAATAACAAATACAAATTGGCTAGTCAGAATCAAATTTTGATTTGTCAGCTTAAATACTACTTATGTCCAACTTTTAAAATCCGGCTGACTTAATTTTATATATTTGATAATGTATATTTCAACGTGTGATTGTGTTTTACTTAGAGCGGGAGGGGGGGGGGGAATAGTTTCACCCCCCTCTCCACCACCATTAAGATGCTACTGAGGGGGGGGGGGGGAATAAAAATAAAAGAATTTCTTATTTTTGAGGAGGAGGGAATTCAGCATAACTGAATCCAATTTGTTATATTTGGTTTATTCTCACAACGTTTCTGCCGATGTAACCCCCTTTTTTTCTTCTTTTTTTTTTAACATAGTTCACCCCCAAACAAGGCAAGCTGCCACTGAAGACGTAAGGGGCTACTGAGAAAAAAAGGGAGAAGGTTGGGGGGGAGGTCAACCTAAATTGGGATCTGCGCAGCGAGATGTTTGTTTTCATTAGTTTTAAGTTTCTGCATGTCAGTACCGTCAGGAAACAGGGGGCAGGGAGGGAGTTCAAGAGGCCATCAGCACGCGGAAAGAAGCTATTGGAGTAGAAAGCTCTCCGACATCTGGGAACCTCCACAGTGAATGGATGGGATTTAGTTGATTGTCGAGTAGGTCTAGTGAATTTATGTCGAGGGGGCACCAGAGTAGCCAATTCATTGGAGCATAATCCATTGAAGTATTTGTAAAACAAGCACAAGGATGCTACATTGTGGCGATGGGACAGGGACTGGAGTTTGGTTGACAGTGAGGGACCTATTAGGTTGGCGACTCTTTTTTTGGACCTTGTCAAGGAGGGAGAGACTAGTAGATGATGCACAAGCCCAGATGTGGCAACAATACTCCATGCATGGGCGGATGGTGGCTTTGTAGAGATACAGGATAATCTCAGGTGTGAGGAGTTTACTAGCACGGTAGAGGGAGCCACAGGATAATGTCTTCAGGTGTGTCTTGTCAAACTCAAGAATCTGTATGGAATTTCAAATTTTTTTTTCTTTTATGGAAATCGCCCCAGACAAGGCATGAAGCCACTTGATGTAAGGAGCTAAAAAAACAAAAAAAAAACGACTTTAAGGTAAAAACTAGCCAACGATAAGTGTTAGGTGGATAAATTCTGACCCAGAAAACGGCAATTCTTTCCCCTTTGTCAGAAACATCGCTCATGAAATGTGAGGACTAAAGGGCAAAATAAGGGAAGCAAGAGTTACGAGGCTGCCGAAAGTAAAGCCAAGGTCCACTTTTTACTCTCCTACATGGAAGCCTTTTATTTAATCCACGTGGGTAGCTTATTCTCGTTCTATCAGCCATGACCAAGTAGAAGTCTTAAGTAATCTTTAGAAGAAATTGAAATTTAGAAAATTTTGCCGACTTGGTGTCTAATGATTATGGATGAAATTCAATGCAAATCTGAAATATTTGACTTTTCAAATGGAAGCTTTTGTCCATATTATGCCCCCTAAAAACCCTTAATACTCCAAAGAAACTGAAATTTGGAGAATATTTATTAATTGATGTCTAATATCTATCGTTAAAATTTCACAAAAATCTGAGGTATTTGAATTTTCCCCGTGGGGCTTCCACCTCTTTTTTGTCTTCTTCGCATAAAACTAAATTAAACTAAATATAGCCCACATTATCCACTCTTACACCTAGCAGCAGTGTTCCAAAATCCATAATGATCGGGTAATTAATTTATGAGTGAATCCTATACATACAAATATATAAACTTTATATAAATGGAGATAGCATGAATGCAAAGGCAGAAATCACGCCTCAAAATTATATCTAAAAAAAGTTATCACATTTTCATACAAACAGCGGCTCCAAACAACAAAAATACGTAATTGTAAAAATATCAAGTCACGTGAACTTTTTTCAAATACGTCCGCAGGCAAAATCATATTTGTGCTGCCAAAATCAAATTCGTCCTGCAAGCCAATCATCATGACTTATAAAATAATTTCAAGAAGTCCATGAAAAAGACTTTCCCTCATCCAGTCAAAAAGTGAGGCCACAACTTTTGACTACAACTCGTTAAGGAGATAAGGAAGACAATGACTACTATGAACTTATTCACACTTACTAAACAAAGGTAAGCATATACATACACACACACACACACACATGTATGTATGTGTATATATATATATATATATATATAAAAAATGTAATTATATAATCATCGATGCAATAATTTATTTCAACCTTGTGGTATTTTCAAGCATCCGATTTAGACGATTACATTTTTGAAACTGAAAAAGGGAAAATTTACACTCAACAATTCAAATAAATCGGATGCTTGAAAATACCACAAGGTTGAAATAAATTATTGCATATATATATATATATATATATATATATATATATACACACACACTACCTACTTAGCTTACTGAAATTACATACACACACTAAATCATTCTTCTCCCTTCTACAAACAAAATAATGACGTCATCCATTTATCAATAAAGGATCTTCCCGATGTCTTCCACCTGTTTTGTGACGTCATCCAGTGAGCCTGGGAACAAACATACAACATAACAAGATCCACAGAGTTTTAGTAGTAATAGTATATATATATAAATAGACACAAACGAACAACACAGGTAAGGAGGACATTTTTTAATAACTAATATAAGTTAGCTAAACATTTATCTGTAACAAAACGGAACGTTTATGTTTTTGTCTTTTAAGGGAAGTGGGGTCTGATCAACTCTGCTGGGAAGCCATGAAATAAAATACTGTTTTGTTTTTAAATTCCCGAAACAGTTTTCATGGTAAACAACTGATGATCCCTTAAATAATGTTAAGACTAGTGTAAATTCTTGGAAGCAAACTAATATAGTAACTACAAAAAATAAATTGACTTACATGAGTAATTTTCTACTGAACGACTTGGGACTAAAATGTTTTTTTTTTTCTCCTTATATAGTTTTAATGGTTCAGAAACTTCCGAGACTATATATATATATAAGGATAAAATGCACAATATATCATAACATGAAATACCCTGAAGACCGTATGTGTGAAAAAGAAAAAGGAAAAATAAATTAAACACAGGAATAAATCATTAAAAAAACAAGAGATTTACCGGTTTCGTCCGGATCGACATAAGTCTTTTTCTGGAGATGTTCATTGATCCGAATGAAACCGGTAAATCTCTTGTTTTTTTATGAGTTATTCATGTATCTAATTTGTTTTTTCTTTTGTCTTTTTCACACACTAATTATATATATATATATATATATATATATATATATATATATATGATATAGACAAAAATAAATAGAGAGGGTACAGAGATAAAGAGAGACAGAATTTGGGCTGAGATCGAGGTGTAGTATCTGTTCTGATACTACACTTCATCTCTTATGTCTTCAGTCAGTGAAGGAGAAATCCTTCTAGACCGAATAAATTTTTAAGTGGAAATTCTGTTCTCAATCATGTGGCGAAGCTCTCTGGAGAGAGCTAGAGAGAGAGAGAGTCTGCAATTCGTTCCTTTTTATAACACACACTCACAAAAAAAAAACCCACACACACACACTTATTATTTTGAGACATGTTTTATAGATGGGTATGTGGATAAGAAAACCCAGAAATTAATAAAATTCAATTCAATTCATATATTCATGTTAGTAACTGAACTACATTGCTTTGAAAAAAAGAAAAATCCATATAATATTGAATTCTTCGACAGGCAGTCTACACGAAAAGAAATAGACACCACGAGGGACAGACAGGCGAACAGACAGACAGCCGTCAGTCAGGCACGTGAGTTTTGTTCAGATATGACGTCAGCAATGTTGATGAATCGAATATATACAATTCATTTTCCCAGTGAGAGGAAAAGAAGAGCGCAAGTCTCAACTTTAGAAGAAGCTGATCTCGGCTCAGATAAACGAAAGTGGTCGTGTTGTCGCTGTTGTTCAGCTAATGTAATTATACGAATCTCTTCAACGTTGAAACACATTAATAAAATAATGTAAAAGCTGTTGTTTAACGAAAGAGGCACAAATACAGTTCTTTTAAATCAAAAAGTATGGCTTCATGGGAATCATAATGGCGGCCCATTCACTGTCTTTTGGTGGATGAATATGCAAATTGGAGGGAAAACTGACTAATACCTTTCAGCAATGCACTTTATCTTTGAGAAATACTTTTATAAAACGGATATTTATCTTTTTTAAACAGGCTAAAAAGAAAATTCTAAGTTTCTTTTTGTTTGTTTTTTTCTTTTAAATTGCTTGCAGATGTAATCATTTTCTTCTGTTCAAATTTAGGTGATCATCTTTCAAATAGATTCAAAGTTGAACTAGAAAGTTTAACCATTTATAGCATCTTTTTTTAATCGGACATTACCTTTTCTAATAATAATAATAATAAATATATATATATATATATATATATATATATATATATATATATGAAATTATCACCCCCCCCCTACACTGATGAGAGCATAAGCTCGAAACGACGTCGTTTGTAGATAAATATAATTTAGAATTATTATTATAAAAGCCCCTTTAAGAGAATTAAAATTGAGCACTGTTGGGAGATATAAAAAAATTAGACATTCACTTAAGCTACAAAGTGAGGCTCTAATTAAGTTCGTTGAGTCCTCTAGATTGTCTTGATGTTTATAGCCCACTGCAAATGGCATAAATATAACAATTTCTCTGTATTACGTGATAATTTCCTATTTTGATACAACGAAAGCGTGCGGAGTCAAAGGTGACTGAACCGGGTTCGCACCTTGTGACCGTCTGAAAGTATCACCCTCCTACACTGATAAAAGCATAAGCTCGAAACGATATCGTTCGTGGGTAAATATAATTTAATATTTATTTATGAATATTATATATATATATATAATTACATAAAGAATATTATAGCCTTACGTCAATCAACCAATGTTTCAATGCGTATTAGCAATGATGAAAATTAAGTCGGTTTAAATTAGCGTAAGCTCTCCATTCGTCGGAATAGATTACTAAGCTTTCAACAGCTATTTGTTGAATAATTAGCTGAAATATCGAACGGACCATTCTGTAAACATTAGGGTTAGGGCTCTAGATTCTAACCACACATTCTTTCGAACCCAATTAGAAGTGTTTTCTTTGCTCTTGCACTGTGTTGATTGTAATATGAGGTGAAGAACGCATAATAAAGTGTGGATATCATACCAAAGTAGCACCATCTAATATATATATATATACACACACACACACACACACACACACACACACACACACACCGGTCGACTATTGCCAGAAAAAAACAATAACAAAAAATCAGCGTAACATTATAGGCGATAAAAAGTCGAGCACAAAATGTGGCAGGTCATTCTGGTCTAGAGTAAAGCTCTAGACTACGAGGATTTACATCGAGGGTTCCGTTCCTGCCCGGATAAGTCATGCTGAGACCGCTCATAACCAGAAACACGTGTCCATGTCTCCCTTTTTGTGCACGCAAAAAAATAATTTATAAATTAATTAAGAAAATCTATATATAAAAAAATTCATTTTTAAAAATCTCTCATATATATATATATATATATATATATATAAATAGCATAATGACTTGGATGAACTGTATAGCTTTAACAAAAAAGTATGTTTTGGGCCGATATATTTTATGTATTTTTATATATTTTTATATATTTTTGAAGTTTAATTTTATTATCTGCAGTAATGTCATTGCGGTAATGGTCCTCTGAGGAGAAGAATTTTCTTTGAAAACTCATGAGTTAAGGACTTTAAGGTACTTTGCCTGAACATTGAATTCTAATAAAATTTGATTAACACCTTATTTATTACTTCATTTTATATTATAATATTAATGCTCTATCCAGTATATTGAGCTTCAGTTTTATCCGAATGTTCACTAATTAAAGATATTAGTTGCCTCATATCTTTTGTTGGATTAACTTATATATATATATATATAGATATAGTGCCGCTTTGGATGGGTACTAGTCCAGCTGCATTGAAGAGCTGTGATACAGAGAAACGGTTTGCCTGTGGATGACATACACACACACACATTATATATATATATATAGATATATATATATATATATGGAAAAGTTTAAGTTAAAGAACCAAAACAATATATTCCGAGGAGATCACAAAATACCAAATTTATTAATCACCAGGATATATTAAATACTGCAGATAAAATTAAGCTCAATGGTTTACATATCCAAAACTGGTATTCTGCCAATGAATGATAAAATTAATTCACCAGACAGAACAGTCTTGCACCACTTTTATGTCTCCTTATGAAGATTCAAATCAAGTATGCTACTAAATCTTATGTCTAGAATTCTTGTTCCAATTTTGATAAAATCCCCTTTTGATTCTAGGAAAAGGTCTATAATTTGGGGCTTAAAATGTTTCAAGAAATTGAAATTCAGAGAATCTTGCTTTAATTGGCTTGAATTTTATGCAAATCAGAAATATTTCAATTTTCAAATGAGAGTTTGTGTTTATATTAGGCCCAAATAATCCTTTCAAATATGTCAAAAGTGAAATTTTGGGAATATTTATTAATTCTTAATACTTATGGTTAAAATTTCATCTGATTTTTGCATCAAACTAAATATAACCTAAATTATCCACCTTTATGCATAACAGCTGTGTTTCAAAATTCATAACAATTGGTTAGTTTTAGAGTTTATCCAACACAAACAGAAACGAACAAACAGAAAATGGTGACAGACACTGTATTTAATATATATAAGGGCGACTTAATGCAATATTCTTTACCGCTTAGGAAGTGGAAAAATACTAAGAAAACAGCTATGTTTCTATCGCCAGTAAAAACAATAACAAAAACTATGTAACATTATGGCGATAAAAAATTGTACATACTTCAGCAAGGTGTTTATGGTCTGGTGGTAAAACGCCAGACTGCAGACAGTAATATAGTAGGTTCGATCCTTGCCCAGGTTAGCCATGCTGATGACACATGTCCATGGATTCCTTTTATATACATAAAAATTAATTATATATATATATATATATATATATATATACATATATATATATATAAGAGAGAGAGAGAGAACAGGGAAATAAAGATATAATGTATACTTTTAAATTAGAACCTATCATGAAAGAATTGATGCTCGAGCAATTATATAAACAAATGAGAATAAAAATTGTAAAAATACAAAATCTATTACGTCTTCAGTTGTTCAAAACAAGAAATTTATTTTTTCTTTCCTAAAACCATGGCTTTTCAAAAAGTCCATAGACTTTTGGAGAAGCCAGACCACACCCACACCCCCCGAAAAATCTGGTTCGAGGGAGGTTGCAGAGCAAAAGTTTGGAAAGTAATTTGTGTATTGACAAGATGTTTTTAAGGACTCCCATGGGCTTTATATACAGTTTTTATGGAGTTGAATACAAAATGGGATGAAAAGTGGTTTTCAGAACCAAAAGCGGAGAGCCGGTAAAAATACGAATCACATACGAGAGAGAGAGATATATAAGAAGTTAAGAGTCAGAAATGCCAAATCAGCAAGCAGGCCGATAGAGAGAAGGGAGGAGGCTGATTATGTGTCAAATTCAGAGAGGGTGAAACTGGCTACATAGTGTCAACCTTGTGTGAGAAGAAGCTCAAAATAGGATTTTCCAAAACTTTATTTTAGTTTACACCGTTGAATTTTTGTTTTCAATAAATATTCAATCAATGGTAATTAAAAAAATAACTCAATGTGTACTTATTAAAGTTACGTTGATGGGAGAAATATACACACCATCACGACCTATATTCGTGACTCAAGATATTGATATTGTTTGCCCTTTTTGCACCTCTGTCAGTCTAGCTAACGATGTTTTGTTGGCTAGAAGAGGTGTCTGTCTGACGAGAACTGATAAGCAAAAAAACACGAAATACAATACACGGTGAAAGAAAAATACAAACAATGATATATAGATATAAAACTGAAGAACTTTTATTTCAGAAATATGGTCCTCAAAAGATAGGAGAGACATATTGTTTAAACGAAATGTGATGTGATGTATGTCAATATTAAAATAAATGGAAAAAAAGCTTGTTGGCCAATGTGTGAATATGTATATATATATATATAGAGAGAGAGAGACTTTAAGAAAGATTTTAAGTTTACAATTTTCAGTTACTCAATTTTTACTGGTAAAAATGGAATTATAAATACTCCCGGGCAACGCCAGGTCGGGACAGCTAGTTTTCAATATATTTAAGTAGTAGAACTGTTCAATAGAAATGATAATGGCATGAGAAGCATTTTACTGTCCAGTCACTTTCTAGTAAGTTTTAATTACTTGTCAAGTAACTTCTTAGGAAGGATCTGTTTGTAAATTGTCTGTTTACAAGATACTCTGATGTTTATTCTACTTGTGGTAACCTTAGAAGACCACGCGAATTCAGCTGTTGAAGATGTACACAAACCCATCTAAAACAAAACCACAACTTCTTTGTGGTTATTTAAATTAATTCTATGATTCTCCCTGGAAAGTATGCTGGTACTGCTCGTCCAATTAAAGGGAGGCCCCATACCGAGTTCTGTTGTAGAGGGTGGTGTGTCGTCTAGTGGATGAATTCTTTGTTCTTTCCTTCCTGCCGTGAACCACACCATCCGTGTCTGCAACAAAAGCCTTATGATGCACTCCGAAGACAAACTCTTCTTTTAAATTTAATTCATTTTATTACAAGCGTTGTTATTTCAACTGGAGGTCATTCACTACGTCGAGAGAGAGGGAGAAAGCAAATCACTACTTTATCGTAGTTAGTTAACAATGTTTTCTTAACCATTCATAGAGAGGGGCGGGAAGAATTTCTCTCGCTTGTATTCCCTTAAGGGAAATATTTCCCTTATTTTTACATCGTGAATCGTACGTCCTGCTCGGTTCGCCTTCAGAATCAGACTCACGAAAACTCGCTTCTCACGAGAACGAGTGACGTCACAGAGCCTCTCGCAGGTGCAGACTGGCCCTTGATCTGGGGTCTCGTCACACGGTAACCTTGTCATGTCTGTTAGCTCTGACTGTGAGAACAAGCCCTGTTCTGCACTCGACTGCACCCGCGTTAACTCGCGCAAGTCAAACCAACGATTTCCAACAGATACGTCCATTCCCATAGGGTCATTATCCAACAGATGGTCTACAAAAATGAGAAGTTGTGGTCTCAATTTCGCTATCTTGGTGATATGATCTATGCTGGTGGGAGATGTGAATTAAATTTGATCTTACGTGTACAGACTGTATGGGGAAAATTTTGTGAACTTCTTCCCATCTTAACCTGTTGTTCACTCTCACTTGTTACTCGGGGTAGAGTTTACAACAGCGTAAATATCCGTTGTGCCATATTACATGCGAGTGAATGCAAAGAAATGACATGTCTATCGTTCTGTGAATTTGTGGTGTGCGCTGTTATTGCGGCTGAAGGTATCCAGACTGTAGTCAGCTCTGTGTTGTTGAACAAAGCTTTGGTTGGATAAACAGATGTACACAGATCCAAATTGATGAGAGTAAGCGAGGAAAAGACAGGCCGAGAAAGACTTGGAATGACATCAAGCAACGGCACAATGAAACCAACAGAAATGATAGTTTCATGGAGAAAGTCACTTTGTGCCGCCATGACCAATATGCAAGCCACGTCTGATGTGGAAGAGACACGTTAAACACGTTAAACAAAGAAGATGATTTGATACCCGCAAAACGCCGCCAGTTCAGCGCGTTCATTTTTCAGAGATAACAGAAATAAGGCAGAGTTTCGGAATAGAGACCGCTTCATGTTTTGGAGATATTTGTTGAGCCCGATTAGCGAAAAATTAATTTTTTTTCTTCTTTTCATGCACCGAGAAAAGAAGGGGGTCATTTCGCTATTATACTTTTATTGCAAAAATGGACACTTACTTTATATCCGGTGTAACTGAAATTTCTTCCTTATTATGGAGAACATTGTTTCCGCTGTCTTCGTGTATTAATTAGGGATTTACGTTACACTAACTATAAAGTCCAAACAACTTATTTTTACTTACACCATGTTTTAGTAAAAAAAAAAAACAACAAAAAAATATTAAAAACACCAAGTCATCGGATATGTGAAACGCCGAAATGAAAACTCGACTTGGCTGTTTAACTTGTGTTTGTGTATATACAAGAACGGCACGTACCCCCACCCCCAGATTAAAAAAAAGAGTAATTTTAAATGCCCCCACCCCCAAGAAAAAAATGGCCTTGAATCAGATCCTACTTGGCTTAATTACCCTCTCCCGCCGCCTCACCATGCATCTTGTAAACTCTAGCTAAATTTACCAACATCTACAAAAACATAACTGTCCTCCCTCCGATTTAAGACAAATTCTAGTTAATAACACTAAAATTATACATTCCGAAACCAATTTTAAACAATTGAAAATACTCGAAGCTATCTACATAAAAACACAACAACGTAAAAGTAACAACACCACATATGAAACCAGTAGTAACATTTTTAAATGTTTAACGTAATGCGATTTTGTTCTGTGATGCCATCCAGCGTTGCTTAATTTAAAATCGCCAACGATTTCCTAGAACAATGCGAAAAACGTTCTCTGCGCGTTTCTCCGCCGTCTTTTTAAAATTTCTTTCTCCAGCTTTTTTGTTCATTTGCTTTTGACACCTGAGGACGATTCGACAAAGAATCGAAAACGTTCGTCAAACCCATGGAACATTTAATTTTTTTTGATTTTAATACAAAAAAGACCATCAGAAGAATTGAATAAATAAAAAAAGATACAATTAAACAGACGAATTCTGTTATTTTTAACAATGTTTGCATAAATGACGCAAATATATATATATATATATATATATATATATATATATATATATATATGCCAATGTGTGTTTGTGTGTGTTCCCTATAGAAAGAAAGGTAAATGTATAGTTTTTGGAGAAGACAATGGAAGTGGTTCTGACTCTTTAATTATGCCGAACCTCTCTTTAAAATTCAAATCAACCATATTTTGATTTAAATCCTATGTATAAAATGTTCCTAGGAAAACAATGGAAGTGGTCCCGAATCTCTACGTGCCCTTCTAAGGGAGATCTGGGTACTGAATCTTTTACAACTTCAAGTACATATGTCCGATTTTAATAATATTTAAACTATATTTATAAGAAATTAATTCAGAGAGTTTTTCAACATTTCAGTTTCTTCCGACGATATTAGGGGGTGAAAAGGAACTAGTTATAGTTCCTCACATTAAATCCCGAGCAATACCGGAGCTTCCTGCTAGTTTTAATCAAACTACTAGTGACCCTTGATAAACAAATCTAATCTAGTTTTTAAATTAATTATTTTTCAGCTTTTGAACATGATAAATCCCCCTCCCCCAATCAAACTTTTTTTTTCTATAAAAGAAATGTGACTCATATAGTGTGGCCAGGTTAAGGTAACTTTAGGTTTGCTGGTTATTGTTTTGTAGTAACACTAACCACCAGCCGTTGGTGTTGTTTTCATACCAGTTAACGTAACTTTATCAAAATTCGTTTTTAGGGTAACAAGGATTTTTTTTTTTTAAATAGGAGGAAACAATAAAGAGCAAATAAAATAGACCCAGAAGTGTAATTCGATACATTTTTTTTTTAAATTAATATTTAAAATGTGCATATACTGTTTTTGATTCCCAAAGCATGGTTATTTTCTTAAGTAACAATTTAAAAAAAAAAAAAAAAAAAAAAAAAAGGGTCTCTGCAGAAAAGAATTCTTTTATAAATGATTATCGTTTCAAACTAAAACGATAATAGAAAAATAGGCTGAAAGAACGAGAACAAGCCTCGCTTTTCTACAAAAAAATAAGAAAACAGTCTTACTTGAAAAAAAAAAAAGCTGGAAAAAGGAACATACAACAATTAAATAAAAATTGTCTTTCATAAGACTAATTCTTCAAAAGTCTCTTTCAGTCTACCTCCCCTTCAAATATACTTTTCTTTAAATGGGTTGCTTTGGACCGATTTTTTTTATTATTAATATTATTATTATTCCCGTTTGTTTAATAATAATAATAATTATTATTAAACCTTCAAAAAGGTTAATGAAATTTTTTTTTTTTTTTTTAATTTATCCAGTTTTTTTTTTAAAACGGGAATTTTTTTTCGAAATCGCTTTGAGTTATAACGTCAACCCCAACATGCCCGAACTGACGAAGTTGATGACGACAACAATGATGATAATGGGGAAGGGACAGGCAAAACTGATACATCTCTGCGACAAGTTGACATCCCCACTCCAACACTGTTACATGGCCAAGAAAACACCTTTTCCAAGGAGTTGAGGAGATACGTTGTCGACGATCAGTCCAACAGAGGGTGGGTCGTTGTGGTATCTTCTGTCTCTGCTCTGCTCTTTGAGAAAGGATTAATTTATTGCTAATCGTCTGAGTCGCCCCGAGGAATGCCGACGGGGTTGCTCAGATATTTTTGTAGGCCAGAGTGCTTTTCCTCTTGGGCACTAACTTTTTAATCCTCACCTTCCGACCTTGTGTCATATCTTCCCACGGTGGGTAAGGTAAGATGAGATATTACTTAATGGCACATCAACCCTAAGAGTCATTTCATGCCATGAATGTAGAAGGAAATATCCTTCATTTGAGTCTCAAGTCAGTGGGTCATTTATAGTCATTAGTTAAGAGCTTTGGTATTTTGGATTGTTGTCATTTTGGTGAAGGTTTTTATGCTTCAAGTTGTTTATATCTTCAAATGTTTAATCATGATTTTTGGTTTGGTTGTTTTTGTTTTTACGGCATATCAACCCTTTTCAGATTATTTAATGGTTTTTGGTTTGGTAGTTTTGTTTTATGACATATCAATATCAACTCTTTTTAGGTTATTTAATGCTAAATCCGGTCATTTTGGTGAAAGTTTTTATGTTTCAAGTTCTTTATATGTTTAAGTATTTATTCATGGTGTTTGGTTGAGTGAAAGGGGGAAGGGAGAGAGGGGAGGAAATGGGGGAGGGAAATTGTTGTTTTTTGTTTTGGGTTTTGCAGAACATGATTGAGTTTTGCAAATAAAAAAATAAATAAAACATCAATGTTTGGTGCATTTTGAGTCAGGAAGTCAATAACTTCAGGCAGCCTGATCTGGTAGCGCCAGTAGGTTCTATTTAACCCATAGATGGGGCCCTTACAGATACTACCACACCAGGCCAGAGTGGACCTGGAAGCAATGCCAACTAAGGGGCAACTCCACATTCCCCACAGCTCCCAAATGGAGGCCTCACCACTGGATGTCTTTTAAGGTCATACCCAAAACCTCCCGCTGTATTTACCCGACGTTGCTCGGGTGGGGGTGCCTAGACAAAACATAATTCAAAATATAGTCATGTTCACATTTTTTATTTGTTAAATAGAATTTTGTTTAATTCATTTTAGTTTCCCTTATTTTAGTTTGGATTTCAATAAACATTCAATTAATAGCAAATAAAGAAACTGATTTAATGTGTATTCAAAGTTTCGTATAGGCGAGAAAAACACGCACACTCTTGCCTGCCACTTTTATTGATGTAGACATGATGAAACATTTCTTCTTTTCTTGGAAATCGTGTTTAAAAATGCAACCGAAACGAGTGTGCGATCAATTTTATCTGTTAAGAAGCTCGCCATGTTTACATTTTTTTTGGGGGGGGGGATTTTTTTGGCACTTCTGCATTTCAACCGTCACTTGGACTTAATAATTGAAGAGTTCCATTCATTCCACCGAGTCAACCGGAAGTGCCAGACTGAATTTTTTTTTCTCCCAAAATGGATCTGAATAACCTCAATCTGCGAGATATCGGTAGTTTAACAAGCGAACCTCAGAAAACAATAGACTTTTTGCAGGCACACAAACTTATTTCTTCCAGCGAGACATGCACGTGTGGAAGGGCAATGAAAGTGAGAGCAACAAGTTTTAATTCATACAATAAAAAAATATTTTAAAAAAATCACTGACTATTCATTAAAATAAATTTTCGTTTTTAAAAAAAAAAAAAAAAAAAAAAAAATCACTGTTAACTATTTTGAGAAAGTTTCAATTCATACAATAAAAAAACATTTTTTATTATTTTTATAAATTTTTAAATTATTAAATAAAATATTTTCATATTCAATAACGATACATTGTTCGCTGTTATTATTCTTAGCTGTTAATATTGTCATTTTGAATAAAAAAAACATCTAATTCGGTTACTTCCGGTTGGTTGTCTGCCCCTGCGTTCAAAAGAGGAAAGCAAATTATGTCCAAGTGACGGTTGAAATGCAGAAGTGCCATTTTTTAAATTATTATTCTGTTTAGTTTTCCCTTATTTTATTATTTGGCATAACAAGGAGGAACGCTGGCTTCCGGTGGAAAAAGCTTGAAGAAAGTGTCTACGGATGCCTGAAAGTGATACAATTTTTTTTTTCATATTAATTTCAGACTTTCCTTTTTGTCATATTACTTTCAGACTTTTCTTTCATCATAATCTAATAATTGACATAATACAGACTATTAAATGAAATTAATATGAAAAAAAGAAAAGTCTGAAATTAATTTGAAAAAAAATAAAATTGTATCACTTTCAGGCATTCGTAGACACTTTCTTCAACCTTTTTCCACCGGAAGCCAGCGTTCCTCCTTGTTATGCGTATCTGCCTCTTAATTTAATAAATATTCGATTAATAGTAAACAAAAAATAAGGCACATGTTCGTCTTTTACCACTGTCCGTTTTTCACAACTTTTTACTGACCATTTTTGTTTCTTTTTTTGGTGTACACTTATCTATCAGGCTGTTAGAGAATTCCGGGTTTTTTGGAAAAAAAAATCAAATATTTTACATTTTAGGAGGGGGGATCAGTTTTCAATGTTAATTCAACGTAGACTGATCACCCTCTTTTTGACCATCTCAATTTTTAAAAAAATCTTTTTCTGTGTACAATTACCTATCATGTCAGTAGAGAATTCCGTAAAAAGTTGTGAAAAATGGACTATGGTAAAAGACGAACAAGACTGATCCCCCGTCTTAAAATCTCAATTTTTTAAATTGCTTTCCAAAAACCCCGGAATTCTTTCGCGACATGATAGGTAATTGTAAGCAGAAGAATTTTAAAAATCTTAGATGGTCAAAAAGAGGGGGATCAGTCTACGTTGAATTTACATTGGAAACTGATCCCCCTCCTAAAATGTAACCCCGGAATTCTCTAGCAGCCTGATAGGTAAGTGTACACCGAAAAAAGAAGAAAAAAATGGCCAATAAAAAGTTGTGAAAAACGGACAGTGGTAAAAGACGAACATGTGCCTTTTTATTTAATTCAAGTTACGTATAGGCGAGAAACACAGATGCACAGGATATTGTCTGAATACATGTTAGTTGAAAAATAAACAATTGACTGAATGTTGGGCAAAAATGACTTATCTTTTGCCCCTATGCTGTCAAGGGAAAACTTATGGTATTCGATTTTTTTTTCGTGCGAATACACATTGGAAATACCTGGAAAATTAAAAAATATATATTTTCTTTTTTTTTTTAGAGTGGCAGTTCATTTTACTATCTAAATGTATCGTAAAATGATCAGCCAATTCTTGACCACATAGCGTAGGACAGAACGAGTAACCATTTTTTTATATAAAAATGTTCGGGTTGGCAGCAAAAAGCAATTTTACCGTTTTAGAATGTAAAACGTCATTTCCACTGCCTTTTTAAATTTCAGATACACCGGCTATAAAGTCAGTGTTCATTTCACAAAGAAGGTATAAATAGCCGAAGTCCTTCCTCCTCTGTAAATAAATGTTTTAGACATTTATTTTTTCGAGAATCGTCCTCTAAACGTGGTAATCGATAAAAATCTTCATTTTTGAAGAGGGGGGGGGGGTTACAAAATCTATAAATAGAAAAAAAGAAAAAAAAACGGCCTCTATTCCGAACCTCTACAAAAACGTTATACTTTTAAATTACAATTAACGTAACCAGGCAAGAAAAACATAAATATGGAGTTTTAGAGCAGAAAAATGTAAAAAAAAAATTCCCTTATTTTATTTTAATAAATAGGCTTACAATATTAAATAATAATTCGATGCGTATTTATCAAAGTTACGTGTAGGCAAGAAACACGAGATCTTGTCAATAATTATTAATACAGATGATGAAACGTTTATTGAAAGTCGCATTCAACAATACAAGCGAAACGAATAAAAGGCGTGCTTTCTACCTTACGTGATTTTTTTATTTTTTTTATTGGGATTTTTAAAAATGCTTATTTTATTTTCGATTTCAATAGGCCTACATATTCTATTAATAAAATTAATAATTCGGTGTGTATTTGTCAAAGTTATATATAGGCGAGAAACACCCACACACGAGACCTTGTCTGATAGTTTTATTAATTCAGATAAAAACAAGTGTTCGCCACCGATGTTTATCGTGTCCGTAGGAAATTCGAATGAGATTTTTAAGCCTTTAAAATATCAAGTCTAGAATTAAAAATTGGTTAAAGCGTAGTTTAGAGTCCTGAACATAATGCGATAAAAAGTGTGTATAGGAAACTATTTATCGCCTACACGCAAATTTTTATCGCATTCAGGACTCTAAACTACTCTTTAACCTGAAAGTTTATGGCGAAAGTAAAATATCATGGTTTCATTTTGTCTCCCTAAACCAAGTAAAACCGTATTTCCCGGAGGAGCCACTACTAAAATAAAAATAAGCAAAGAAAAAAAAAAGCGAGTTAATCAGAATATCTTGAATTAAAAAATAAATAAACTGACTATAAAATAACTAAAGTATGTTTTATATAAGCTAGAAAATAAGTAAAAAAATATTTATATATATTCAATTTTATTTCAATATAAAAAAGTAATTGTATCATTTCATATAATGTTCAGGGGTTCATTGCTTGTGACAATTAATTATAAACTCGTGCTTCGTAATGTTAATCTTTATTTAGGCATTTAATTTATTCTGTTTTAATGTTCCATAAATGTGTTTTGTTTTTTAATTACTAAAAGAGTTGGGTGGAAGAAAACCTTAGGTAAGCCTCCGTTTCGAAAAGGGTGTGCTTTTTCAATATTTGGCGTTTATTAAGATTAATATATAAATTATTTAACTCAACGACGTTAAAGATAATTAGTTCCCAAAAAATATTGTTTTCAGTTTGTGTTAGTCATTTTTTAAATATTATTTTTAAATAATCGGAACAACATTTGCATGTAAAGTTTTTAAAGTCGTGTCGTGTATATGGTGATAATGTCGGCATACGTAAACCGCATATTTCTGAACGTCCAAGGAGAAACATGCATGCATAATTGTGTAACAAAAACATACAGCTCATCATTAAAAGTCATATATTATTTATTAGTTAAAGAATTGAAAATACTTACCCATCGGCTGGAATATCTCGAAGCTGCAGTCCAAGTTTCAGAACTTGCTTTGAAAAACTAGGGTAATTTTCGTCATCGGCCAAATATGACTCCATTTTTCGTTCTTGTCGATCGCCACAATTTCTAGCCGGGCTTTTGTCGTCTCTTTTCCTGGCCATAATAGACAGGGGTTTCCAACAAGAAGTCGACAAGACGGGGCTTGTGCACCCAGTGCGGCCCCTCTCGCAACCGGTGGCCCTGGTAGTAGTCGCGCAAGTACTGGTACTACCGTTCAAATCGAAAGTCAAAGAATCCGAACCACCACAATGTTGACGGTTCCCCGTAGACGACGTGTTTTTGTTGTTGGTCGACGTTGTCGTCCGATGTTTCTGGGTGTCGGTGGTGTTATTATTATTGTTGTTGTTGGGGGTGGTATTATTATGGTGAGGGCACTTGTTTGTCCCGATCGTCGCTTTCTGGACGCGCACGTGACCCTTTCGTCCGCTGTCGGGGTCACCGCACCCCGATTTGTGACAGTTGTTGCCCTCGGTTGTGATTCGGTGGCTGCTGGTACCCGTAGTTGTGGTTGGGGTAGATCCGTTTTTCGACAGGTGGTTGTCGGAAGAAGGTGTGATTATTGATATTGAAGAAGCGGAGGAGCCCGACGAACACGAAGAGGAGGCCGACGAAAATAAATAGGCTAACAGACTTAACGATGAGGCAGTCGTCGACGACGAGGTAGGCGCAGAAGAAGAGGCCTTATGGTTGTTGTTGTTGTTATTATTGTTGTTACTGTTGTTGGTGTTTTTAGAGGAGGACGACGACGACGAGACGGAGGCCTGACGTCTGTTCGAGTGAAGACCTGCGATGAATCGTTTCTGTCCCCCGCAGGTCATAGCAAGTGCGCCTCCGGGCGTGAAGGAAAATTTGTTAAAAATATTGCTGTTTTTGTATTTCGGCAGTCTTTAAAAAAAAAAAAAAAAAAAGAAAAAAAAAAAGAAAAAAAAAAAGAGAGAGAGAGAAAAAACGTTAATAAAATTAAATAAAAAATATTATATACGGTTTCAAATTTAAAATAGAAACTAATTTTAAATTCTAAACAAAAAAAGAATGAATTAAAAAAAATATATAACGAAACCACTATTCGTTATGTCGGCTATCTTGAAGACGTTAGCTCCTAAAGAGGTGACCATTTTTTCACTGGTTTTGTCTTGTTTTTCGTAGCGGTGACAAGTCAAATTAGTCCACCGTGTAAATTATTTGTTTACCCTCTTTTAATATTTTTTATTCGAGTAATATATTTCAATTTCATTTTTAATAAACACTGTTTGATTTTATAATTTGTTTCTTACGAAATCACAAAGATAATCGAAATACCCTCAGACTGATCATCTTTGAAATTTGTAAAGAAAAAAAAAAACTCTACTCTACCACTAACCCTAAGTCCGGGTGGCTACGCCCCCTAATTTAACCCCCGAATGAACTGAGAAAGAAAGTAGCTTATACAAGCTAGTATCTACCCGGGCTTAGGGTTAGTGGTAGAGTAGGTTTAAGTGGTAGGGTTAGGGTTAAGAGAGTTTTTTGGGTTTTTTTTTTTTATTGCTGAAAAACTCTAATCTTGGATCATAATTTGAGATATTTGCAAAATAAAAATAAAATAAATCCGCAAAAATCAGGAAACAAATTAGACAGTCTTCTTGAACAGTGAACACTTAAACTAGAAAATGGCCGTCTGTTTGGGAGCTAACATCTTCAAGATAGCCCATCTTATATTAGATTCTTTTAATTGTTAGAGATTTTTTAAGCAGAACGTGTTCTGAAAAAAAAAGCATATCAAAGGAGCACACAAAACTGATTTGCACGGTGGACTAATTTGACTTATCACCGCTACGAAAAACAAACAAAACTAATCGTGAAAAAAATGGCCACCTCTTTGGGATGGTCGTTCTATTTATCTATCTACCTATTATTTTACGAAAGCCGAGTTAATCAACGTTTGTTTCTCTAAGGCTTTTATCCAATATATTTTAATCACACAAAATACATACTAAAATATTCCTTAGTTTGTGGATTGAGTTATTTTTTCAAGAATTCCATTTTTAACTGATCTAATTAGTCACAATTTGTAATTAACTCTTTCTTATAAAATTAAATTCTGTTTGGATAAGATGAAGAATTTAAAACTTAAAAGAAAATTTTATTTATTTTTTACTTTCATTCAAGGCACACTGCCACTGAGACATCAGGGGCTACTGTGGATTAGGGGCTATACCTACAGGGGCATCCTAAGTGGGGAGTTGTGTGTTCAGTGTTCACATTACAAAAATATAATTACGCAGCGATATTGACTTTTCTCGCTCACACGCCCCTATTCCGAATTCGTAGCCGTGGGTCGCCATCAATAGACTGCCTCTCCTGTACCAAACGGTCATAATTGAAACAAATCTTTTTTCAGGGAAAATTTTATAATCAAAATTGATTAAAATGTGCTTGAATAATTTTGAAAATTAAATATTAAGCAGAAATGGAATTTTGACTTAATTGAACTACTGAAAACCATCAAATAATTAAATAAATAAATTGTTTTTGTTTTTTAATTAATTATTTTTAATGTGCAATTATTTATATCAGTTTGAAACCGACTAAATGAAACGGAAAACGACGTTGCTTATGACCGTTTGGTACAAGAGAAGCAGTCCACTGATGGCGGCCCACGGCCACGAATTAGGGACGTGTGAGCGAGAAAATTCAATATCGACAATGACGCTTTTATTATTAGTAGTAGTAGTATTAGTAGTAGTATTAGTAGTAGTAGTATCATCATAACATTTTACGGAAATATTTAACTAAGTGTAGTTGTCAGAAATACTAAACTTTATTTTTTCAGTGAAGAGAAATACTTCTAGACTGAGATAATTTTTATTTTTGTCTTAATCCAGAGTGCCCCTTTTGGGGAGCTGGATTTTCTCCACATTAAAAACTTACCTTGTCCTCGTGTGGAGACAAATAAATAAGGAGAATAAACAAAAAACAAAAAAAAGAAAAAAATTACGAAAATATATTTATTTATAACTTTATTTTCCCGGTGTTGTCCGGGTGAGGATATATTACGAAAGATCAAGAATTTTCTTGAATGGAAAGCCTTGCTTCTTACAAAACAGCATGACCCCAAAATAATGAATGAATGAATGAATGAATCCGAATACAGTGCGTAATAACGTCGAATAACGTCGTAAACTAATCATACATTCGTATTTTTTTACAACTATAAAAATAACAGTAAGTAAACAATAAAAAAATGTGTACAATTAAAAGGGGGGTATATTATCTCTGGTTTTAGAATTTAATTTCAATTATTTTATAGAAAATTCTTGTTTTTTCTCCCGCGAATTTGTGTGTCCTAAAAGCGATTAAGTAAAGAAAGAAAGGTCTTACCAAAAAGCAGTCAATACTTAGATTTTCACAGACGAACTGTTGTGTGTTTGTTTTTAAATAATACCAATAAAAACTATCCGATAGTTTGTTCACTGTTCGTCACTGGAGTCGTTTCTATTTGTGTTGTATAATAATTTGTACATCAGACTTCTTTTTTTTTTTTTCTTTTTTGTTCGATTTGTTAATAATCCTTGTTTGACATCACAAATATCTGACGTTCCGACATTCAGCCGAGCAGTTAAAGCAATGCTTTATCTTTCACAACTCACCCTAAAGACAAGATGGGATTATTTTCTCTCTGCCCAATGTTTATTCATGAGCAGGACACTTTCATTTTCATTCTTTCAAACTCCTTCCCCTCTCTTTCTCTCTCTTCTTCCTCTTCCCTTATTTATCAATGATTCTTCCTCCTTTCTTCTTTCTATTACGAGAGTGCGTGTGCGTCCCGTAATCACTTTCGTCTTTTCGTCCCTTTCATTTTTTCTTCTCGTCTCTCTATCTCTCTGAATGACCAAAAAAACAAAGACTAGTAGTATCACAACAACGTATACAAATTGACGGTATTCAACAAAAACGTCAATGAGAGAAACAAGGGGAGGTGGGAGGCCCGTGGGGGTGGGGGCCCAAGGGGAGTGGGGGTGGCAGTAACCACTTTCTACTCCCACTCCAATATTGTAAATATATTGGTTAGTTTTGCTGATTGGTTTGGGAATGGCTGACTGGAAGGAAGGTTATATATTATATATCACATTTTGTTGTGTTTATTTTCTCAGAACTCCGCCCACCCTACTCACTTTCCCACAACCCCTGCTTTACTTTATTTATTTTTATTTATCAACTTTATTTTTATTTATTTTATTTTCATTTTTTTTTTCTCCATTTTCTAACCATCTGAACGATTCTAAATAAATCAGTTTGGTCGGGTCGAATGTTTTACTGTTTGTTTTGTTATATTCAAAAAAAAAAAAAAAAAAAAAAAAAAAAATAATAATAATAATAATAATAATAATAATAATAATAATAATAATAATAATAAAAAAAAAAAAAATTTAAAAAAAAAAAAAAAAATTAAAAAAAAATTAAAAAAAAAAAAAAAGGAGAATAAACATTCGCCTTCGTTTATCTGTTAAACATGAGCTTTGGTTCTTTTCTAGAATAGTGGCTCCTCTAAAAAATACTGTTTCCTTTTTTTTTGTTTGTTTGTTTAGGGCCCCAGATGTACCATCACATGTCGCCTTTAATGTAAACTTTAATTCTAGCCGGATATTAATTTCTATCGGCCCAAATCACTTTCAATCGCAACTAAAGAAAGATCGTATTTTCTGTCTGTCCAGATAAAACTGAGAAACTACCATGCTTACAAACCTTAGATATTCTGATTTAGTGCGACCTCGAATAAGTTATGGTTAAAAAATGTATTGTAATATTGTAATCGCATGGGGGTCAACAGGGGTCAAATTTAGAAATTATCGTTTTTTTTTATTGTTTTTTTTTATATACAAAATTATTTCCTACATTGTTATTGATAAATGTTCGAAAAAGTACACTGAGATAATTTATGCGCCCTGTGCTAATTCCCCTAAAAATAAAAATGAGAACTTACCGTTTTTCACCCCAAACAAGGCGCATTGCCACAGAGACGTAGTAAGTGGCTATTGTGAATTAGGGGCAATATTTATAGGGGCATCTTAAGCGAGATGTTTGATCACATTACATTTAAATGTCTGCATGTTGGTACAGTCAGGGAAACAGGGAGATGGGAGGGAATTCCAAAGGCTAGCAGTTCGAGGAAAGAATCTGCTAGAGTAGAAAGCCTTCCGGCATCTGGGTACCTCTATAGTGAATGCGGTGGGATTTTGCTAATTGTCGGGTTGATCGGGAGCATTTATGTCGAGGTAGCACCAGTGAAGCAAGTTCATCAGAGCACAATACATTGAAGTACTCATAGAACAAGCACATGGACGCAACATTGTGGCGATTCGACAGATGCTGGAGCTTGATAGACAGTGTGGGATTTATTAGATTATTGACTCTTTTTTTTTAATCCTGTCTAAAAGGGAGAGACTAGTGGTTGTTCACCAGACCAGATGTGCCAACAATACTTCATGCATGGGCGGATGGTGGCTTTGTAGAGAGATAGGATACTGGCGGGTGTGATTAGTTTTCTAACGCAGTTAATGGAGCCCAAATTAACTTGCAGCAGCCTTGGCAGTATCCTCTATATATTTGTTCCAATTAATGTTACCTGTGAATGTTAGACTTCCAGGTGGGGTGTTATTTGCATGGCAATCTGTAGTTGAAAAAGTTTCTTATAATTGTTAAAGTAAAGGAGCTTTGTCTTAGTAGCATTAAATGTTACCATCCATTTTTGAAAAGGAGCTTTGTCTTAGTAGCATTAAATGTTACCATCAATTTATGTCCCCATTCCACTAGAGACTGGAGATCATTTTCTCAGGATTCGGCCATTGCTTTTGATATGTGTGCATCCGCTTTTTACACACATCTTGAGAATTGAACATGGTGTCATCAGCAAATATATCCACGTCGGACACAATTGTCTCAGGGAGGTCCTTTATGAAATTCAGGAATAATAAAAGTCCTGTTGTTTAGATGTACGGCCATCGAGGACAACCTGGATCTTTATTTTGGCTTAGAAGGATCTGATTATATTAAATATTCGTCCAGTAATCCCATAGGAATTAATTTTCATACCAGCCCTTGTCAATTGCTTTGGATGAATAAGGCGCTACTGACCTAGTTTCACCTGCCTTGTCCAGTGTATGGTATATGCGATCAGAGATGGCAGTTAGGATATCCGCAGTAGAATGGGCTTGTCTAAATCCATACTGTGTGGTCAGAAAGAAGTTAAGCATTAACTAGGTGGTGAACTAACGCCAGATTGGTTAATGATTCTAAAGATTATTTAATGATTCAAAGATTGGTTAATAATTCAAAGATTGGTTAATGATTCAAAGATGGGTTAATGATTCAAAGATTGGTTAATGATTCAAAGATTAGTTAATGATTCAAAGATTATTTAATGATTCAAAGATGGGTTAATGATTCAAAGATTGGTTAATGATTCAAAGATTGGTTAATGATTCAAAGATTGGTTAATGATTCAAAGATTATTTAATGATTCAAAGATGGGTTAATGATTCAAAGATGGGTTAATGATTCAAAGATTAGTTAATAATTCAAAGATTATTTAATGATTCAAAGATTATTTAATGATTCAAAGATTGGTTAATGATTCAAAGATTGGTTAATGATTCAAAGATTGGTTAATGATTCAAAGATTATTTAATGATTCAAAGATTATTTAATATTCAAAGATGGGTTAATGATTCAAAGATTGGTTAATGATTCAAAGATTGGTTAATGATTCAAAGATTGGTTAATGATTCAAAGATTGGTTAATGATTCAAAGATTATTTAATAGTTCAAAGATTATTTAATATTCAAAGATTGGTTAATGATTCAAAGATTGGTTAATGATTCAAAGATTGGTTAATGATTCAAAGATAGGTTAATGATTCAAAGATTATTTAATGATTCAAAGATTATTTAATGATTCAAAGATTGGTTCATGATTCAAAGATTGGTTAATGATTCAAAAATTGGTAAATGATTCAAAGATGGGTTAATGATTCAAAGATTGGTTAATGATTCAAAGATTGGTTAATGATTCAAAGATTGGTTAAAGATAAAAATATTATTTAATGATTCAAAGATTATTTAATGATTCAAAGATTGGTTAATGATTCAAAGATTGGTTAATGATTCAAAGATGGGTTAATGATTCAAAGATTGGTTAAAGATAAAAAGATTATTTAATGATTCAAAGATTATTTAATGATTTAAAGATTGGTTAATGATTCAAAGATTGGTTAATGATTCAAAGATTGGTTAATGATTCAAAGATGGGTTAATGATTCAAAGATTATTTAATAATTCAAAGATTATTTAATGATTCAAAGATGGGTTAATGATTCAAAGATTGGTTAATGATTCAAAGATTGGTTAATGATTCAAAGATTGGTTAATAATTCAAAGATTATTTAATGATTCAAAGATTATTTAATATTCAAAGATGGGTTAATGATTCAAAGATGGGTTAATGATTCAAAGATTATTTAATGATTCAAAGATGGGTTAATGATTCAAAGATTGGTTAATGATTCAAAGATTGGTTAATGATTCAAAGATTATTTAATGATTCAAAGATTATTTAATATTCAAAGATGGGTTAATGATTCAAAGATGGGTTAATGATTCAAAGATTATTTAATATTCAAAGATGGGTTAATGATTCAAAGATTAGTTAATGATTCAAAGATGGGTTAATGATTCAAAGATTATTTAATATTCAAAGATGGGTTAATGATTCAAAGATTGGTTAATGATTCAAAGATTATTTAATGATTTAAAGATTGGTTAATGATTCAAAGATTGGTTAATGATTCAAAGATTATTTAATGATTCAAAGATTATTTAATGATTCAAAGATTGGTTAATGATTCAAAGATTGGTTAATGATTCAACAATTATTTAATGATTCAAAGATTATTTAATGATTCAAAGATTATTTAATGATTCAAAGATTGGTTCATGATTCAAAGATTGGTTAATGATTCAAAGATTGGTTAATGATTCAAAGATTGGTTAAAGATAAAAAGATTATTTAATATTCAAAGATGGGTTAATGATTCAAAGATTGGTTAATGATTCAAAGATTGGTTAAAGATAAAAAGATTATTTAATGATTCAAAGATTATTTAATGATTCAAAGATTGGTTCATGATTCAAAGATTGGTTAATGATTGAAAGATTGGTTAATGATTCAAAGATTGGTTAAAGATAAAAAGATTATTTAATATTCAAAGATGGGTTAATGATTCAAAGATTGGTTAATGATTCAAAGATTGGTTAATGATTCAAAGATGGGTTAATGATTCAAAGATTGGTTAATGATTCAAAGATTGGTTAATGATTCAAAGATTGGTTAATGATTCAAAGATGGGTTTATGATTCAAAGATTGGTTAATGATTCAAAGATGGGTTAATGATTCAAAGATTGTTTAATGATTCAAAGATGGGTTAATGATTCAAAGATTGGTTAATGATTCAAAGATGGGTTAATGATTCAAAGATGGGTTAATGATTCAAAGATTGGTTAAAGATAAAAAGATTATTTAATGATTCAAAGATTGGTTAATGATTCAAAGATTCGTTAATGATTCAAAGATCATTTAATGATTCAAAAATTAGTTAATGATTCAAAGATTGGTTAATGATTCAAAGATGTGTTAATGATTCAAAAATTGGTTAATAATTCAAAGAAATGTTAATGATTAAAAGATTATTTAATGATTCAAAAATCGGTTAATGATTCAAAGATTGGTTAATGATTCAAAAATTGGTTAATGATTCAAAAATTGGTTAATGATTCAAAGATTGGTTAATGATTCAAAGATTGGCTAATGATTTAAACATTGGTTAATGATTCAAAGATTGGTTTAATAGTTCAAAGATTGGTTAATGATTCAAAGATTGGTTAATGATTAAAAGATTATGTAATGATTCAAAAATCGGTTAATGATTCAAAGATTGGTTAATGATTCAAAAATTAGTTAATTATTCAAAGATTGGTTAATGATTCAAAGATTGGTTAATGATTAAAAGATTATTTAATGATTCAAAAATCGGTTAATGATTCAAAGATGGGTTAATGATTCAAAAATTAGTTAATGATTTAAACATTGGTTAATGATTCAAAGATTGGTTAATGATTCAAAGATCATTTAATGATTCAAAAATTGCTGCGTGGCCTTTTTTGAGGAACTGAAGCGCTCCCTTATATTCAACAATCCTTGTGCCAGATTCGAACGAAGCAGGTAGAATCAGACACGTATATTTGAAATATTATGTAACCCATTTGAATCTGTCGATGTTACATCAGCCAGCTATGTCCGGCAGGTTGACGAATTTAACTATAAACATTGGTTCCGCAACCAAGATACCCCCCCCCCCCGGCAAACGATAGTAGCACATTGGATGCCATTCCCAAGATCGTTTCTAACCGTGGCCAACAATCGGGTTACATTTGATACCGAGGGACAAAAGATAAGACCCAGGGTTACTACCGACACAACTGAAAAATCCACAAACACAACCAAGATTAGACGTAATCGTCGCCACCTGCTCAAAACAAAAGAAAACATACACGTCCAACCAGAATATGACTATGAGAGCATCCTGTCTTTAGACAAACCATCAGCCAGCCATCAAGTTGAAAGTTTACCCCTAGACCCGAATTACAAGCAACCGTTCAGGTAGACGAATTGTTCCAGCCGCACGATACGAACATTACTCATAAGTACCCTTCCCACATATCCCCTTTCTTCCCATCTTTCTTTTTCGTAATAAGGGGGATGTTATAATATTAATACGGGAACTGATAGCCTTACACCGGGTATCTTCGAAACCGGTGCTAAGCAGAGTGTAAGAACGAAAGATAAATAAATACAGCAAACACATACTCGTGTTCTGCCAATCGACATGTATCTTGTCTCCTTTTCATAGTACATCTCTTGATACGACTAACATCAGATAAAGGCCTTTACCACGGATCCGGTAAGCAGTAAATTATATCAATGTCTACTTTATTTCACTTTACAGGTTATTAGAAAGAAAGATCCACGTGCGTTCGCACTAGAAAACAACATAGTGTCAGAAGTGGGATCATAGCTGCATCACCGTCATCAACGTAAATTTTTTCTTAGCTAACGAATTCTCTTTTCTTGAATTAGTTTTGTTACAATTTCTTTTTCCTGACAGTCTACCTTCGGAATGGATCAGAGAATATCTCGACGACCATCCAAATACCACCAGAAATTACTTGCTCGATCAGTTAGTGGCACAGTATGGTGAAGTTATAAATACCGTCAATGTCACGAGGGTCTTAATTAAAATAAGGTAAAATCGAGGCGAGCCACTCGCTGACTTGGCAAATAGGATGAACCGACTTGCAAAGGTAGCATGCAGGGATGCAGAGATGAGAAAAGTTCAGCTGTGCAAATGCACTTAGCTGAATTTTTCATAGATGCTATGATTAACCCAATTATTAATGGAGATGTGACCAACTCCAATCCGGCAACATTATCAAAGGCTTTGTCTGCTGTGAGACGAAGCAAAAAGCTCTACGAGTGAATCCGAGGTGGCCACAAAAGTGAACAAGCTATCCTAAATGATAGCTCATTAAACGATGTTCACTGGCAGCAGGTGTTTAAGTGTCTTTGAGTTGTCCCCCTTGGGCCGAGTCATCTCCTTATATGATGTGGGACAGTGGGAGTAAGCTCCCCTTTTTAGTTTGTTGTTGTTTGAGCAAGATGGCGGTTCATGGGTGAACAGTTGCAGGTAACAAGTGACCTGAATTAACATTGGTAGCAGAGGCTGTCTTCTTTGTGTGATAAGAAGTTATCTGTCTTGTTCAACAAAAGTTGAAACACATTCAAAAGAAAGATGGCTTCGTTTAGTAAAACCCCACCCATTCTATTGAACCAGGATTCTTATGGAGAATGGAAACAAGACATTGGCATATGGTCTCTATTCACGGATTTGCTTAAAGAAAAACATGGCTCAGCAGTATTTTTGTCACTACCACAAAATATAAGAGATTGTGTTTGACATTTGGCAACCACGGATATTGGTACTCCAAATGGGTTAAATATAATTCTCAACAAATTAGACGAAATTTACTTAGTGGACGAGAACACGATGGCATATATGTCATTTAAGGAATTTTACACCTACAAAAGACAGACCGGGGTTAACATAAATGAATATTTTGTACGATACAAATTTTTATATCAAAAATTAAGGAAATTTGGAATCACTTTGCCAGAAGGAGTGCAGGCTTTTTTTTGTTCTGAATGCAGCAAATGTGTCAGAAGAAAATGAAAAATTGGCAAGAACATGTGTTCGAGCTTAACATATGTCACAATGAAGGAAACATTGAAGAAAGTGTTTTCAGACATTTCGTCAACGGAAGGTAAAACCGTCCCTGCTGTCAAGGAAGAAGTTGAAACAGTCAATTATAGTAACACAAGTATAAAAAAAAAAAAATTATTACCGGGATTACAATACAAATCAAACAGACAGACAAGGTAAGATACTTCGTTGTTTTAGACGTAATTTAATTAAGCATTTTGCCCGAGACTGTACGAGTTTCAATTCTAGAAACAATATACACACTGTCGTGGATTCAGACCAGGTGAACTTTACTTTGTTTAATGTTGATTCATGTTATCGAACAGTGATAAATGACCCTTATTCTAATGTAAAACTGTCCAATCTTGTGAAAGAGACATTGGGTATGGCAGTATTGGACTCTGCTTGTTCACGAACTGTTGCTGGAGAGCTTTGGTTTAATATATTCTTTGATACATTGAATGACCGAGATAAGCAGTTGGTGGAAACTGTTAGGTCTAACAGAACATTTTGTTTTGGAGATGGAGTGGAAGTGAAAGCCATTAAAACAGTTAAATTTCCTGTAACAATAGGGGGTATAAAAGGTGTCAGAGGTTATATTGAGGCTGACATCGTCAAAAATGATTTACCCCTGTTATTAAGTCATAAATCTATGAAAACTGCAGGAATACTACTAAATTTAAAAACTGACAGCTGTCGAATTTTTGGCAGATATATAAAATTGCAAATCACAACTTCTGGACATAATAGTCTTCCACTAACTAATATGATTTTAGCAGTTAAAAATGCACCAAACATAGTGTTGCACTGTGAGACTTTAAAAGGATGCTCTAGAGTGGAAAAAAGAAAAAAAGCTGAGAAATTGCACAGACAATTTGCTCATGCATCTAAACAAAAATTAATAGCTTTGGTTAAAGGTAGTAAGGCATTTAATGATAAGGAATTTCTGAATCAGATCAAAGATGTTTGTGATTCTTGTTCAGTTTGTCTGAGGTCTAGAAGACCCCCTCCTCGACCAGTTGTAGGATTGGCTCTTGGTAACAGGTTTAATGATACTGTATGTTTGGATTTGAAGGAACATCGACATAACCAATGCTGGATTTTGCACCTAATTGATACATCCACTAGGTACTCTGCTGCCAGATTAATTAAAACCAAAAAGAGCAAAGAAATTATTCGCAACATATTTTTAATGTGGGTATCTTATTTTGGAGCTCCCAAGCGACTTTTAAGTGACAATGGAAGAGAGTTTAATAATGAGGACTACCGACAGATGAATGAAAAGCTGAATACTGAAACATGCACGACAGCTGCCTAAAGTCCATTCAGCAATGGTACCGTGGAACGTCATAATCTAATAATTGTGGAAGCAATGAAAAAAACATTAGATGATGAAAAATGTGAGCCAGAAATAGCTTTGGCATGGGCTGTCAGCGCAAAAAATGCACTTCAGAGTCATTCTGGCTATAGTCCAAATGAGCTTGTATTTGGGTCTAAACATTAACACCCCCTCAGTTTTTGATAGATTACCTGCACTGGAAACTGCAACAACAAGTGACATGGTTAGAATAAATTTAAATGCCCTACATGCAGCAAGGAAAAGCTTCATGGAAGCTGAATCAAGTGAAAGAATTCGGAGAGCTTTGAGATCCAATATAAGGACTTATGCGGATGAAGGTTTTGTGACAGGTGACCGTGTCTACTATAGAAGACAAAACTATAAAAGATGGCGTGGTCCGGCTAAAGTTTTGGGTAAAGAAAGAACAATGTGTATTGATCAGACATGGAGGAGCATTTTTCAGGATGCATCCATGTCACTTGATGAAGGTAGACAAGGAATTGCGAAGTCCCAGAAATTAAGAAAATACAAATTCTTCAAATGAGATGAATGAAGTCTTGGAGGAGGAAGATGAAGGACAACATAATACCAATTCAAATTGCGACAGAAGGGAAGTGAAAAATAACAGTATAAAACCGAGTAGAAACGAAGTTGTAGAGTATAAATTGAGAGGGAGTAATGAATGGAAAAAGGGGATGGTTATGAACACACAACCAAAGTCAACGGGAAAGTATAGCCATTGGCTAAATATAAAACCTGAAGTCGAAAATGAAAATCCCTTATGTATCAATTGGGATCATGTGGATCAATGGAGACAATTTCCTCAAACAAAGGAAGTAAGTTATCAAGAACATGCAATTTTGCTTTCTTCTGAACAAGAACAAGGAAAAAATGTGATTGATGCAAAGAATAGAGAATTGAAAAATATGGAAATTCATGAAGTATATGAATATGTGCCTGATAAAGGGCAAAAATGTATATTAACAAGGTGGGTGATAACAGAAAAATTTGTGAAGGACAAAAAGATAATGAAGGCTCGTCTTGTTGGACGTGGTAATGAAGAAGATTCTCATAACCTAAAAACAGATTCTCCAACGTGCAGCCGTGAGGCTATGCGTCTCGTATTGTTAACGGCCTTGGTTATGACGTGGCTGGTAGAGACTCTTGATTTTACCTTCACATTTCTGCAAGGTAATATGCTGGAGAGAGAGGTATTTCTTAGACCACCATCTGATGTGTGTCCAGAATCACAAGTGTGGAAGCTGAAAAGATGTATTTATGGATTAAACGATGCACTTCGTTCATGGTACAAGCGAGTTAATCATGAGTTAACACACTTAAAAGGAATGGTGAGTGCATATGACAATGCACTGTTTCTTTGGCATGATGCCACTGGTGAATTGATGGGCATTCTGGCAATACATGTTGATGATTTCATATTCTGTGGAAATGATTTATTTAAGAAAAATGTGATCGTAGAATTGGAAAAGATTTTCAAAATTGGGAAGCATGAAAGTGGAACATTCAAATTTTTGGGATTGAATGTTAAGCAAACAAAAAATGGGATTATTTTGGATCAAAATCTATATGTTTCAGCCTTATCCCCAATAGACATAAAGAAAGGAAGATCATTAAGAAAAAATGATGAATTGAGCCAAGAGTTAAAAAGATTGACAGGTCAAATGATGTGGGTATCCACCCAGACGCGACCAGATGTATCATTTGATGTGTGTAGAATGAGTAATATTGGAAAATATCCAAAGGTGAAGTTACTCTTCGAGGCAAACAAATCGCTAAATAAGGTTACAATCAAGGACAAGATCCGTATCTTTTCCCCAACTTGGAAAACCTGCGGATCTGAATATTGTTTGTTATTCAGATGCCACCTATGCTAGTTTGGAGGATGGATCTTCACAGGGTGGTTTTACCATCTTTGTTTGTAGCAAGATGAACAGAATGGCTCCTATATGTTGGTCATAAAAAAACCTTGACCGGGTAACAAAAAGCCCGTTAGCTTCAGAGACTCTTGCGCTTAGTAAAGCAGCTGATGCCGGAATGTTGATAGCCGCAATGCTTCAAGAGATATTCAGACTACCTAGGTTGCCTGAAGTTCTTTGCAAAACGGACAATGCGTCTCTGGTAGAGACTTTAAAGTCATCAAATCTTGTGAGTGACCGGCGTCTCAGAGTTGATGTAGCCAGGGTGAAGGAAATGATGGTGAAGGAGGAGATCCAAATTGAATGGATCAGGGGTCAAGAACAGGTCGCGGATTGCCTGACGAAGATGGGAGCCTCTTCCGAAATTCTGAGAGACTTGTTGCAATGATTTGTTTTGCTTTTGTTCGTTTTGTTTTTGTTTGTTTTGTTTTTCTTTTTTTATAGAACTGTAGTCTTCACAAGAAGACACCAGCAATGTTTAAGTGTCTTTGAGTTGTCCCCCTTGGGCCGAATCATCTCCTTATATGATGTGGGACAGTGGGAGTGAGCTCCCCTTTTTAGTTTGTTGTTGTTTGAGCAAGATGGCGGTTCATGGGTGTACGGTTGCAGGTAACAAGTGACCTGGATTAACAGCAGGGACCTAGGGGTGTTGTAATATTAATACGGGAACTGACAGCCTTACACCGGGTATCTTCGAAACCGGTAACGAAAGATAAATAAATACAGCAAACACATACTCGTGTTCTGCCAATCGACATGCATCTTGTATTTTTTTCATTGTACATCTCTTGATACGACTAATATCAGATTAAGGCTTATACCAAGGATCCGGTAAGCAGTAAATTATATCAATGTCTCCTTTATTTCGTTTTACAGATTATTAGAAAGAAAGCCCAGCGTGCGTTCGCACCAGAAAACAACATGGTGTCAGAAGTGGGATCATACCTGCATCACCGTCATCAACATTAATTTTTTCAAGCTAACAAAGTCTCTTTTCTTGAATTGGTTCTGTTTTGTTTAGATTTCTTTTTCCTGAATTTGTTTGGATTGGTTTAAATTGCTCCGGTTCGGATCCTAAAAGCGTTTTGTGATTAAAACTTTGTCAGATCTGCACCTATCCATAAGCATCATTGATACTCTCCCGGCTCCCAAGAATCTCAATTTCAATCAAGAAAACCTAGATCAGGCCTGGAAGCGTTGGAAGGAGGTACTGAATCTCTATCTGATGGCCACCGAATATTACACGAAACCCGGAAAGGTCCAGACCTCAGTGTTGCTGGCATGCATAGGGCCAAAAGGACGAGATATCTACTTAAGATCAAAGTGTAGTATCTGTTCCGATGGATACTGCACGCTTGTCCTGTGCAGTTCTAGGAGGTCCACCCTCCCAGGCTTCGCCTCTCCTCTTTGGGGAGGAGTAAGTTTATTGCTTACTGTCTGAGGCGCCCCTACCGGGGAATGCCGACGGGGCTGCCCAGGCAATTTTTAAATGGCCAGAGTGCTCACCTCTCGAGCGCTGGCTTTTAACCCCACTTGCTCGACCCGAGCTTGGGTCACATCTTACTTGTGGGAGTAAGATAAAACTGGCCTTGTGCCTAACTCCTAGCGAAGGAGTAAATAAATATCTACTCCACCTTCCAGTTCACCTCAGTGGAAGATAAGCTTGACATCGATAACATCATACAGCAGTTTGATGCAGATTGCAAGCCTCGAAAAATCTGACGATCCTAAGACACAAATTTCTCACCAGCAATCAAGTGAATGGACAAAAGTTCAATGACTTTGTCACAGTACTTAGTCAACGTGCCACAGACTGTGAACTGGGGAACCTGACGGACTCCTTAATTAAAGACGTTCTCATTATTGGGACAAACGATCTCCGTCTCAGAGAGCATGACATCACGCTGGACCAAGTAATCCAGGTTGGTCAGGCAGCAGAAGAAACAAGAAACCAGTTCAAAGAACTAGCAAGTACAGAACGACATGATGCAGACGTGGCAGCTATCACACACAGATGCGAAAGGAGAGAAATTTCCCCTGACCGCAACTCACCCAAATAGGACCCAGCACGTGACAGGCAACGACAGATCAATTCCTGCAAATTCTGCACTGGTTCACACCCATGTGGTCAGTGCCCAGCATATCACAAACAGTCAAGCGCACATTGAAAAAGGCAATGAGACCCAAGACCCATACCTAGCTCTGCTTGCTCTACGAACAACCCCATTTACTGATGCACCACCTCCATCCACCCAATTGACGGATCGTAGACTGCCTCATATAGACCAGAGAACAAACGAAAGGATCCACTAACCACCTCAGCTCTGGAATTACCCAAGCTTAATCCTGGAGACTCAGTATGTGTCCTTTCAGACAACAAATAAAAAATGAAAGGAAGGTTGCTACAGAAACTCATATATCCCCGTTCATACCTAGTAGAGACGGAAAAAGGGACCAAGATTAGACGTAATCGTCGCCACCTGCTCAAAACAAAAAAAACATACACATCCAACCAGAATATGACTATGAAAGCATCCTGTCTTCAGACAAACCATCAGCCAGCCATCAATTTGAAAGTTTACCCCTAGACCCGAATTACAAGCAACCGTTCAGGTAGACGAATTGTTCCAGCCGCACATTACTCATAAGTACCCTTCCCACATATCCCCTTTCTTCTCATCTTTATTTTTCGTAATAAGGGGGATGTTATAATATTAATACGGGAACTGATAGCCTTACACCGGGTATCTTCGAAACCGGTGCTAAGCAGAGTGTAAGATAAATAAAATACAGCAAACACATACTCGTGTTCTGCCAACCGACATGCATCTTGTCTCCTTTTCATTGTACCTCTCTTTATATGACTAATATCAGATTAAGGCTTATACCAAGGATTCGGTAAGCAGTAAATTATATCGATGTCTCCTTTATTTCGCTTTACAGATTATTAGAAAGAAAGCCCCACTAGAAAACAATACGGGGGGGGGGGGGGCTTTAATAAATTTAGGGTACCGAAGATTGAATTCTACAGCAGTGAAGGGTAAAATTTCGTTTTTTACTCGTTGACATTTTCAATTCGTTTCAACCCTTTCTAAATAATAGACCACCCACTGTTTTCCGGTTTGTTCAGAACCTAAAACAAGCAAGTCAATCTCTAAATGGGAGTGGGATCTTGCTGGGGAAAAAGAAAAACAGAGGAAGTGTTTGGAGAGTGGGTGCTGTACTTCCAAGATAAATGCAATTTGGGGGGAGGCCGAGAACAGAAGATTGAAAATGAGGAGTGGGCATCTTGGAGGATTTCTATTACCAGGGGGTGGGGTAACTCATTCACTCGACTAGATAAGAAGCTAAACTTACCCGAAGGGCCGGGGTCTGATTGGACCAGGAACCGCGCACTTGATTATCAGGCAGGGAACACATACTCATACTTTACTCCTTTTCGTAAACACATGCTCATTACTTGTATCCACGTTTTATCAAAAACCGAGGAATGTAATCTTTTTATATCACATCTAATTTTGACCTTCAGCTGGTGCTTGAAGAAAGCGATGAGATCCTGATCAGCAAAAGATTCAACCACATGTTTAGGTATATCTTTCTCGTATATGGATCTGCCATTTGGGGCGTTATATACACAGACACGAAAGATGTAAATAGTCACACCACAAAAATAATTCATACATCTTTAAAGTTTCTGCGTCTTTCGCCGACACTTTGCACTTGGAGCCGCACAAAGCAGCAGTAAAGGTTTGAAATATTGATATTTTATACTAATTGAAATTTTTAACCATTTAAGTATAACACCGGCCAAAGAGAAACCATGTTATCGGTCCATATAAAGGCGAACTTAATCAGCATCAAACCTTGGGATTTCACTTTCCACTGTAAACTGAGTGATTGTCCAATTCATCAGCAAGTAAAAATAATCAATATTATTTCGCCTAGGTCGATCAGGACCCTCTGACAGTGGTCTTCATTTATGTATGTGTATAGCTAGCTATAGATAAATAAATGAAAATGTATATTTTCATTGTGGAAACTGACAAGTATTAAATAAAACAAACAAGTAATTAAGATGTCTTGTAAAAGATTTGATCCCCATACGTATTTTCATTTATTTATTTTTCAACACAGATTCTTATCCTCAAAATGTGATCGTAATCTCTATATTAATAAAGTAAACTCGATTTTTTCCGTGCAACTTCAGTCACTATATGAAAATATCCAAACACTTCTTACGCAAATCTTTTCCATTCACCACCTACGGCACTTACTAATGCGTATTTCACGAAAATATACAACCCTTTCCTCGACATACAAATATTATTACATTAATTCCGAGATATCTGCTTCACCCAAATACGTCTTCCAAAAAGAGGGTGGCAAACAATTTCACTCTCTTAAAATTATCTCTTCGCACGTCACTCACATACACCGGGTCCATTCTTCATACAATGGAAATTATTTTACAAACACCGGGTAATCCAGAATACATAATTATCATCTCTAAAAACCACCAACTGTTCAATAAGACTACAGATTTCAGTGTTGGTAAACTTTTCATCTCTTTTCCTATTTGAATTTACTTCTTTCTTTCTCTGAATGGATACTCTGATATTCGCTTATTTGCAACAAAACATGATTATTTCATCTTTTAAACAAACATTGCCAGCACACTTTCTACCTTAGTACGTAATACGGGAATATCGATTAAAAGAATATCAGAATGTACATCAGATATTCCGAACCATTAGTAGTAGTGAGCTAAATTATTTTATAACTTTTCTTACAAATTCCTTCGTTGCTAATCGACTAAAACGAGAAGAATTTCATCTTCCCGGCCCGCGAACAAAACAGATTATGCTTACGTTATCACTAAACTAGAAAAGTCTTTGTATATTAAATTTTTAATTCAAAGTCTTCGATTTAGTTATACAAATATTTTATTTTAAAAATGAATTACAATATTTTGCATTGGTACAGTTTTTGCACCACACAAAACCGACTTTTGCCGACGCAGAAATACAGAAAAAGCTGAATGAAAAATAATAATGAGCTGTCGAATGTAGAAGTATTTTTTAACAAAGAAATTCAATGAAATAATTTTTTTTTTTCACAGGAAACTGAAAAGTTACATTTTCGATTTTACCCGGGCAACGTCGGGACCCGGGTCCTACTAGTTTAAAGACTTAATTTCCTTTCAAAAATCTCTGAAAATCAAACATTTGTCAATAGGTCTCCAGTTGTGCTTCTCGGCAGCGCCATGAAGTGGCCAGGGTTGTGACACAAAAGATACGTTGCTAACTCTTTTTTATTGAGTCATAAAATATTTAAGATAAAGTTAAATATATAACTCTAAAAATATAAAATGTCTGTTCAAAACATTAATTTGTTTTTCTTAATGACCCCACACACCCATACAAAAAAAAGATATTTTTAAAACACCAGAAACAATAGCTAATCAAATATTTCAAGTGCCACAAGAAAGCTGTTGACTGAAAGTTTATTTATTGGGGTCATTGCCGGAGGCTTTGAAAAAACCTTCCATTGATATTATTATTAAATTACTAAAATTCATTTACAAAGAGGCCCTAAAAAATGCTGGCCATGGAATCGTTAATAAAATTCATCACCCTTCCTACAGTTCAACTATATTTGGTGCAATAATATGAGGGGATACTTTGGTGATTGTCTCATCAGTAGGGGATGTGATCATGAATGGGATTCACACTTACCGGACCTTAAGCCCCTCTCCTCCGAGTTTTATCTGTGATATTATCTGAAGGATAATGTCTATCAAAACTATCCCTCAACTGAAGAGCGCCATCAAGAGACGAGTGGGTAAGAGTTATTACCAAATTTGCACATTGTATCCACATATGTTTATCATTGAATTGCGATTAAAACAAAAACTGTTCGACATTAATGACTGAAAGTTGGTGGACAAGTCAGGCATAGACTGAAATTTATTTGTATTAAATATGGATATATTGCAGAAAGGAGTGTGAATTTTATTAACGATTCCATAGTTGGCATTTAGGGGGAGGGTCACCCTGAATAAGCTAATTGAAATATTAAGGTTTGAAAATAAAACGAAAAACTTTAGCAACATCAGATAAATATTAAACTACTAATCTTTCTTTGCACCAATAACAGTCATACTAACATGGCTATTATTTAATTATTAAACCAATTGTTATCTCTATGTGTATAAATTTATGTGTATGTGTGAGTGTGTGTGTGTGTGTGTGTGTGTATGTGTGTGTGAGTGTGAGTGTGTGTGTGTGTATCAATATAATTTGAACATTGTTCCAAGAATTCCAAACCAACCACCATTGAGCATACGATCGTTTCCAAGACTTTTTGGATATATTTTATTGTTCATAATCTTTGATGAAACAAAAATGTGTCTTCGTCAGCACCTTTTATAACATCGTTCCTAGTTTGGAGGACTTCAAGTGACATATTGTTCCAATTTTGGAAGACCTCAAGTGGCATAGTGTTCTAAATTTGGAAGACTTCAGTAGCATATTATTTCAAGTTTGGAGGACTCAAGTGGCATATTGTTCTAATTTTGACTCAAGTAGCATATTATTTCAAGTTTGGAGGACTCAAGTGGCATATTGTTCCAATTTTGACTCAAGTAGCAGATTATTTCAAGTTTTGAGGACTCAAGTAGCATATTGTTCTAAATTTGACTCAAGTGGCATATTATTTCAAGTTTGGAGGACTCAAGTGGCATATTCTTCCAAGTTTGACTCAAGTGGCATATTATTTCAAGTTTTGAGGACTAAGTGGCATATTGTTCCAATTTTGACTCAAGTGGCATATTGTTCCAAGTTTGGAGACTTCAAGTGGCATATTGTTCCAAGTTTGGAAGACTTCAAGTGGCATATTATTCCAAGTTTGGAGACTTCAAGTGGCATATTGTTCCAAGTTTGGAAGACTTCAAGTGGCATATTATTCCAAGTTTGGAGACTTCAAGTGGCATATTGTTCCAAGTTTAGAATACTTCCAAGTTTCCAACATTGATTTTAAGAATTTTATGTATTTGACCTCAAGTGACATAATATCTTTATTCTGTAATTTAAATTGATGTAACAATAAAGTCTAAACAATAAAATCCATTACTTTGAGATCTGCATGTTTGCCTCAATGAAATTGGGAGTATTGCCTACGACCCACACAACGGTCATCAATCTTGTCGACATATTCATTCATCTTCTCCCATTACTTTGTTTATATCGTTATACATTTGGGTGCATGTTAAAATGTGTGTAGAAATACATAACATAAATCCAAATTTCCTGGGTATTTCTTTTTTTGTGGGGCACATCCGACACATATAAGGAATGAAGAAACCAGAATCCTCCTCCCCATAGTGTTGTATATAGAGAGAATTCTGATTTCCTGTGTTATTGTGGAGCACCCTGTAGTAAAAAGAATATCTTTCAACAACTAAAGTTAAGATCGTTTAACTTCATTTTTTATCAGTGAACAAAAGTTCACTTCAAAGAAGCTAAAGTTTATTTTTCGTTTATATGCATATGCAAATAATATTTTATTGTATATATATATATATATATATATATATATATATATATATATATATATATATATATATAAGTTATGAGGTTGAAAAAGACTAAATATACATTCGGATTGTACACATTATAAGTTATTTCGACCTTAACTAGGTCTCCTCTGATGTGTTTCCAACCACAATTCAAACCTGTTGGAAACACATCCGAGGAGACCTAGTTACGGTCGAAATAACTTATAATGTGTACAATCCGAATATATATCTAGTCTTTTTCAACCTCATAACTTATTCATGCTCTGTTTGAACTGACATAGAGCTCTCTGATTCGAATTCCTATCGAAAATAATCGAACCTGAAAACTATATATATATATATATATATATATATATATATATATATATATATATATATATATATATATATATATATATATATAGTGAGAGAAAGAGAAAAGAAGTAGCCAGCCTTAGGTCTTTTGTTAAGACCTTTATGGTCACTTAAAAAGTCAAAGAATACTACTACGAACAATAATAATAAGAATAATATAGGTAATGATAGCAATGATGATGATGGTGTTGTTGTTGTTGGTGATGGTGGTGGTGGTGGTGGTGGTGGTGGTGGTGGTGGTGGTGGTGGTGATGATGATGATGATGATGATGATGATGATGATGATGATGATGATGATACTCAGTTTAGTAAAAGTAATATAAGTAATAGGTATTCTTTTAAGGTGTGAGTATAAAAAAAAACCATCTCTCGCGCAATACAGACGAGCACTTAAACCAGTTAAAGTCGTTTTAACTTGATTTTTAGTGATCACTCCCACCACAACTCTCTGCAAAAAAACACGAAAACAAAAACATATTTAAAAACAAAAAAAAAGAGAGAAATGCATTTACTTACTTTACACATTTACAGAGCCCCATCGGACACGACGGAATAACTTGCCGTCAATTTTTATTTATTTTTTTTTTTTTGCTTTTTTCGTTTTTTCTCCCCTCCCGGAAGAAGAGTGACAGAGATTAAAGCGCTTTAAACCTTGGAATGCATAAACAAACAAATAAATAAACCGGCGAATCAGATTATTGCGGATTATCATAATCCTCCGTCTTATTCGGATAAAAATGGCGCTATTATTTATTTAGAAGCCGACACACGCACCATAAAACTAAAACTATAATTATGATCATTGTTAGTTGACGGGAGTAACCACGGATGAGAATTCAGATGTGAGGAAAGTATATTTGGATGGTGAGGCAATTGAGGTTGTCCAGAAGTTTTGGGACGGTAATGGACGCATCGTAAAATACCCCTGTAAATCTAAATTTCTTGGGCATTTCTTTCTTGTCGGACAAAGCGATGATGCGGTATCTTTGAAAAATTGCAATCCCATTTGAAACACGGCTTGTGGGTCAACGATGTGGTGTAATACCAGATAATGACACACAGATACTAGTAAACTCTGCCAGTATTGCATAGCCCCCTCTCCTGCTTGGACCGCGGCAGTACGCGTTTTGTAAACTCGTCATTTTTAAAACATCAATTATATTGTTTGCATACCTTTAATTTTCTCCTTCACCGCGTAGAGGGTGCGCCGTCTCGATGTCGTCTAGTGGTTGAATTCTTTCTTCTTTCTTTCCTGCCATGAACCACGCCACTGCAACAAAACTCCATGATCGGGTCGGAAGACAAACAATCTCTTTAAATTTAATTCTTTTTATTACAAGCGTTAGTTATCAAATCAGCTGGGAGATGTTCATTAACGTCGAGAGAGAGAGAGAGTGTAAATTACTGCTTTCATAATTACTTAACAATTAAGTCCTTAATCATTCGTGGAGGGGGGGGAAGAGATCTTTCGCCTGTATTTTCTTAGGGAAATATTTCTCTTAAATCAAATTGCTGACTACATCAAAATCATGTCTGATAGGTCCGCCTCCAAAACCCAGACTGCTAAAACTCGCTTCTCACAAAGAACGAGTGACGTCACGGATCCCTCTGTTTCCCACGCAAATGTCCGTGTCATCACAGAGCCTCTCGCAGGTGCACATTGACCCCTGATCCAAGGTCTCGTCACGCGGTGACCTTGTCATGTCTGTGATTTCCGACTGTGAGAACAGGCCCTATTCTACACTCGACTGCACAGATCCTCCCCCCCCCCCCGCGCTAATTCGCGCAAGTAAAACCAACGATTTCCAACAGATACGTCCATTCCCATAGGGCCATCATCCAACACCAGAAACACGAAGAGGAACAGCAGGTCCTCTTCTCTACAGCCTCTTTCTCACAGAAGAGAGGCTTCCTGTAATTTTCAATAACACAATTGGAGAAAATGGAAGAGCTGATGCTAGGATGATTACAAGACTTTAGAGCGGATGGAGTAACACATCACTCAATAAGTCCTACGCAAATTCGACTTTATTCATCTATGCCATTTTTGTAGAAGAATTTCTCAGTTTCCAATATCACTTCTTCAATGGAGCCAAATCTTTTTCCCTGGAGCGTTCTTTTGAGGCCTGTAGTCGCTCCGGGACTTATTGAGTGACGTGTCATCTTTTGAGAAATTGATGTAAAGGTGTCTTTCTTCTGTAATAATTACTGAGTAAGTAAACACAAAACGTTTTCCCGACGTTACAGTCTACGTGCATTTGAACTCACGTTACACTTTATTGTGTTGAATCACCGTTCGCTTGACACTACCTGCTTTACTTATACTGCTAATATAACTTGCTCATTGGTGAACCCTAAATTTTGCAACTTTCTCTTGGATTAAAATCTTTTTTCAACAAAATTCCTAAACAACATGAGCTTTACACTTGAACAAAGACAAAAGAGCAGTACTTAAAAAAAAGGATAATGAAGCGGAATTTAAAACTTTTTTTATTCCAAAACAACAATTTTAGGAAACATCAGGCAATGGGACCAAACAAGATCAAAAGTAGGACTGGTAGACCAAAAACAAAAGAACAATTTTATCAGTCACCAGCGTGTGTGACAAAAGGCTGACTGCTCCAAACATCACTGTACAACTGAACCAATATTGTGAAAAAAAAAGTGTCAATATCCACTGAGACAATTCTGTGAAGTCGGCTTTTATGGCAGAATTGGAGTCAAGAAACAAACCATTGACTGGACAATAGAGAAGTGAAATAAAGTCTTTTAGACTGACAAATCAAAGTTCAAAATGTTTGGATTAAATAAGAGCGTCTATTTGCAGCAAAGAGTTGATAAAACACAAACAACCATAAAGCATGAGTAAGCTCTGTTATGGTGTGGGTGTGGGTGGTTGGGAAATTACAAAGCCGGGATTTGCACCGGGTAAAGGGCTAAATGGATCTGACCTGCTACTATGGCATGCTGCTGCATCATGCGATCCAATTTGGAAAGCGGCTGTGAATCAAGGATGTGTACTCATGCAAAGCATACACTCGTAAACTCTGCCACGAGGTGTTAAGTAGTAAAGGGGTACGTTTGCTAATATTCATCTCGTTATTTAGATTCGTGGGCCAACGTTGACACATACATGGGGGAGGGGGACCGGGGTCTGATGACCCCGGTCCCCCTCCCCCATGTCAGCGAGTGCATTTAATGTCATCTCGACCCTGCCATGTACTCGAAACAGACATGACATCACATGGCTAGAAGAGAGAGGGGGAAAGAGGGGTAGGCAGTTCGTTGGAAGCTTGTGATGGGAACACCACGTGTCTAAGGGTCCCAAAATGATCCGTAGCCCAGAATACGCCCCCACTTTACTGATCAGTGATTGAGAACAGACGATCCCAGGCGAATAAACCTGTTCTTGTCTTCAACAGTTGTCTCTTCTTGGTCCTTATTTTCAGGGTATAAACGAACTTGTTTTCAGGCAGTGTTTCCTCAGTCAGGCAGGATCACTGTAAGGGACACATGCCGGAACGAACGACCAGCAAGGTATGCTATGAACGTGCATGTATTTTAATTAATTGTGATGACTTGTGAGACATTAGACTTCTCCTAAGAGGAGAGGTATATGTAACACGTGTATATTAAAAGAAAAGAGGGGCAGCCTAACCCCAACCCCAACCCCAACCCCAACCCTAACCCTAACCCCAACCCTAACCCCAACCCCAACCCTAACCCCAACCCTAACCCTAACCCCAACCCTAACCCTAACCCCAACCCGAACCCTAACCCTAACCCTAACCCCAACCCTAACCCTAACCCCAACCCTAACCCTTCAGCTGATGTTTTGGCCGGTGCAATCAACGAACTTAAATCCCATTGAACAAGTGTGAGATGAACTTGACCCAAAAGTCAAAACTAAACAACCCACAAACACGGCTCATCTCTGGCAACTCTTGCAGGAAAGCTGGGAACTCAAGAATCATCTTGAGTCTAACTCCAGTCTTTAGTGGAAAGAATCGATAGAAGTGAAAGCAGTGAAAGCAGCCATTTTAATTGATCTCAAGTTTTTTTGTTGTTTTTTAAATAGTTAGTGAGGGTTGAGGATATGCGTTGCATGGAGGTACATGATATAAGAATGACAGGATGGATGTGTAGTGTAAGTCTTAAAAACATACGGTGTTCTGATGACCTCAGAGGAAGATTAGATCTGGACAGTACAGGGAGATGTGTGCAGAACAAGAGACTTCGATGGTATGATCATGTTGAAAGAATAGATGAGAGTTCTTAGGTCAGTAGATATAGAACAGTTGAGGTAGTAGGTTCAGTTCACAGGTGAAAGCGAAGGAAAACATAGGAGGAAGTGATAAAAATGGATTTGAGAGAAACAGGGATAAATAAATATCTGGCTAGAGATAGGTCAGTTTGGAAGTGAATTTCGTAAAGCCGTCCACCACATGCCGGCATGTAAAACGGACGTTAAACTGATGATGATGACTCTGATGCAATCCTCTACTTATATAAGACTCAACTCTCACATACTGCTGCCACATCTAGGAAGGCGCCGCTCACAGCACTCTCTCCTACCTTGACCGAGTCAAAAATAGACTTTGCAATCAAATAAAAGATGATATCGTCTCTTCCGTGTAGCCCCTTTTTCAGAGAAGAGACTTTGCTCGTCTTTCTCTTCTCTATCGTTATTTCTATAGTAGGTGCTCGACTGAGCTCCAATCTCTGGTTCCTCTCTGTAAAACATTCACCACAAGAACTTGTTTAGCTGGCCACCACTTCAAAAAACTTTCCTCTCTTCCTTTGTGTACTTAAAACCAAATGGAATTTCCATGAACACATTACCGCGAGACTGCTTCCCTGAAGACTATTTATTTACCTCCCCAGGGGGTTAGGCACAAGGCCAGTTTTATCTTACTCCCACAAGGTAAGATGTGACCCAAGGTCGGGTCGGGAAAGTGGGACTTGAAAAGCCAGCGCCCGAGAAGGTGAGCACTCTGGCCATTAAAAATTGTCTGGGCAGCTCCGTCGGCATTCCCCGGTAGAGGCGCCTCAGGCAGTAAGCAATAAACTTACTCCTCCCCAAAGAGGGGAGGCGAAGCCTGGGAGGTTGGACCTCCTAGAACTGCACGGAACAGACCCATAGACCGACGTAAATCAAGCCCCATAGGCCAAGACAATACCAGTCCATGGGGTGCAGTATCCATCGGAACAGATACTACACTTTGATCTTGGCCAAAAGGCTTCCCTGAAGACTACCTACAACATGGTCGTCTTCAAGTCCAATGCCAACAAATACCTGTCGAATCGTCTTCTAAGTAATGAAATTTTAGCCATTCCTTCCATCGTTTTCAATTCTTTCACAGATTTGATACTATGGATTGCCATTCTCCCCTCCCCCAGCCAAAACCCCGGAGAATGTTGATTTTGAAAATGATGGTAATGGAGAGGTCGACGAATCTATTGAACTTCCAGACTGGATAGCACCCTCACCATTCGGTGTTAGCTTTTGGGTGACCAGAGGACGATGGAGAGAGTGGGCTGAGAAGAGAGACGGATGTAGTCAGTTCTGGTGTAAGTAAGCTGAGAGTGACTGAAAAACAGACGGGGCATCTAGGATTTCCGGTCAAAAGTAGAATATTTAGGTAACGGAGAAGACGTCGGTCAGTCAGAGTTCAGCTTAGATTAGATCGGAATAGACCAGCAGATTGGGTCAAGCAGACGATGAGATGACGAATAGATGACGTCGATCGAACGACAATGATGGTCTCAACAGATAAATTAGATCTTAACTGATATACTGGAACTTAACCCAAGGGTGGATGCTAGTGGTAGGGCCCCAACGACACACACACACACACACACACACACGCCCGTTATCAACAAATCAAATACACAAGTTATATATCTATGTTTGTATTTTTATTGTGTAAATCTGCATTGTTTTTGTTTTTGTATACAACTTGTAAACCAATGCACGCGTCCTCGGCAATCACCAAAATTAGAGACGACACGGCCCCAAAAAAAGAAGATGAAAACGAACAGAAAATCATGGCACAAAAAATGGGGGTTGACGGTCGTCGGGTACCAGCATGGTTCTACAACAGTAATGTTTAATCATACAACTGACGATCTCATTAACCATTATCCTTGAGTGGCTTTTAGCCTTGATAAGTGGTGTTAAGTAGTAAAGGGGTACGTTTGCTAGCATTCATCTCTTTATTTAGATTCGTGGGCCAACGTTGACAATGTTTAATCATACAACTGACAATCTCCTTGAGTGGCTTTTAGCCTTGATAAGCTGTGACTCATTAGTATAAAGGATGACAAATAAAAAAATGTTGAGGGTTAGGGTTAGGTTGAGGGTGGCCAAATACTTTTGACTGTTAGTGTATATGTATGTGGGCGTGGTATAATGTGTTTATCGCATGAACTATGGGCTTAGCATATCATGTTCAATGGACAATCCCATTTGAATATTAAGAAAAGAAATTCAAGTTTCTTTAACATATCAGCAGCTCCAGATTGTTCTTTTCTTTTGAAAGCCTCAAATGTCGGCAATACATTCTTTAGACGACAATCATGAAATCAGTCGACATTGCGTGTACAACCACCTACACTAGGTACATTCCTGATTTGCATCAGAAACTTTTCCGGTAATTAATTATCCTCTCGGTAAAGAAATCCCAATGTTTATGTTGCTGTCCTCATTAAAAATTAAAAAGAAATTAAATACAAAGAAGATACTGCCAAGTCTGCTGCAAAGAAGGTAAGCTCCCTTTACCGAGCTAGAAAACTTCTCACACCTGCCAGTATCCTATATCTATATAAAGTCTCCATTCGCCGTGCATGGAGTATTATTGCTACATCTGGGCTGGTGCACCAACCACTAGCCTCTCCCTCTTGGACAGGTGTAAAAAAGAATTACTAGCCTAATAGGTCTGTTTGCTTGCCACAGTATTGTATTCCTGTGTTTGTTTTACGTAAATTCACTAGACCAACTCGACAATCAACTAAATCCCATTCATTCACTGTGGAGGTCCCCAGATGCCGGAGAGCCTTCTATTCGAATAGCTTCTTTCCTCGTGCTGCTGGCCCCTGGAACTCCCTCCCTGCCCCCTTTTTCCCCGACAGTACTGACAAGCAGAAATTAAGAACTAATGTAAACAGACATCTCACTGTGCAGATCCCAATTTAGGTTGACCCCCCCCCCCTCAAACTTCTCCCCTTTTCTTTTTTCTCCTGTCTTGTTTGGGGTGAACTATGTTAAAAAAAAAAAATTTTTTAAGTACTTTGATAGAATGTTCTCTGACGAACTTATTACACTTCCCTCAACATAAATACCCCCAATCCATCCGACTAGCAGCAAAATCCCACCCCTTCAGTGTAGAGGTCCCAAGATGCCGGAAGATTTTTTACTATAATAGCTTCTTTCCTTGAACTGCTCACTTTTGGAATTCCCTCTCTGCTCTCTGTGTCCCTGATTGTACCAACATGCAGAAATTTAAATGTATGTGAACAAGCATCTAGCTGTCCAATTCTTCACCCAGGTTGCTCCCCCCCCCCCCCCCGCCTGCCTATAAATCTGACTTCTATCACAGTAGCCTCAGATGCTTCAGTAGTAATATGTCTTCTTTGGGGTGAGAAAAGTTTTGCATTTTTTTTTTTAAATCTACCTCTCCAGAAAGTAACTGATTCCTGGAGTTGTTATCAGTGTTGGATCTGTTTTTCCCTATATGTGGTGTCATAGATCATGTGACAACAGGGAGATCTCCCATTGATTTAGCCACGTGGTCACCCATATAAAAGGTGTGATATGAAAGCTTAGTTCCACTTTATAGTTTGACAGCCAATGCGTGATCAATCCTTCCTTCCTCCATCCAGACCAGCTTTTTTGACATGTTTTTTAAACAAGATGTCTACAGCATATTGCTACTTTATTTGCTTTTCATGTATCCACCTATTAGGAACCTTTGAGATGTATGCATATGACATGTGTTGGATACTGCTATTGAAGGAGAAGGACGAGTTGTCTGCCCTTCCTCTGATCGAGTCGAGGAGTAGTGACATCAGGGCCAGAAGAACGGTGAGGTGATTTCCGTTTCCCATTTCACTTTCTTTCTCTCTCTCCTCTTAGATGTTAACGGGAGAAACAGACACGTTTTTTTGATGGTCGATGTCTTGGCGGCTTGATTTCAGAATGTATTATTTTTGTGTTATTAACTAAAATTGGTTGTAAATCAGAGGGGGGGGGCAGTTATGTTTTTGTAAATGGAGGTAAATTAAGCTAAAGTTTACAAGATGCATGGTGAGTCGGCAGCAGAAGGTAGTAGTAGTATAAGCAATGTAGCTATTAGCTTTATTATTATTATTATTATTATTTGTACTCACTAGGAGTTCTCACACAGATCATCGTCAGTGATTGCTCACCGACAACAACCAGTGGTATTTCCTGGAGTCGGAGTGACAACAAGCCTCCCCAGATTTCCAGTATTCTTCACCTCTTTTCGATGCGGTATCGCAATAGCCTCTTACCATTGATTTCTCGCTGGTAAGGACAATTGGTCTTCTCTGGGATTTGGGTGGCAATAAACCTCCCCAAGGTCCCAGCATTCTCTGCACTTTTCCAGTGGAGGTCTGGTTTGTGCTGTCCCTTCTCGGTCTTCTCATCCTCCTCGACCCTCTACAGATATTTTGTCTGGTGTTAGTCTAGGCCGTCGTTTGTATGGTTTCGATGGTCCCTTTGATTCCAATTTCTGCTAATCTTTTCTCCAGGTTTTTGGGGATTATTCCTAGTGCTCCTACGATTATTGGTATTATACTAACTTTCTTCATGCTCCATATTCCTTTCAGTTCTCTGGCTAGTTCTGTGTATTTACTTCGTTTTTCCGTGTCTTTGATCTTCACTCTATTGTCTGCTGGAACGGCGAAGTCTACGATTTTACAAGATTTTTCCTTTTTGTCTATTATAATAACATCAGGTCTCCTTGCTTGTATGAGTTTATCTGTTTGTTATTATTATTATTATTATTATTATTATTATTATTATTATTATTATAATAGTAGTAGTAGTAGTAGTAGTAGTAGTAGTAGTAGTAGTAGTAGTTGCATTCTCCCAAAGGGCATTTAAACTCATGAATAACATTGGTTCTTTCTATACACATCACCAAGCTCTTATGAACATGTTTCCCTGCACATATACGAAAACTACTTGCCGTGTTGATGGTATCACTTCATTTTGAGGTAATTGTCACTGTATTCCTAAGATTGTTACCCACCATACCTTCTTTACAAAGTATGCACATGTCTCTAGTACTTGCCTTAGACATTATTCAATTTGTAACAAAAAAGAAACTGACAGTAAAAACCAGCAGATTTATTTCAGTAAGTTATTCTAAACTTCCGACCTATGATATATATTCTAAGGAATTCTTTAAACATCGACCAATATGTTTTAGTTTTAACCTCTTCATATTGTTTTAAATAAGTTGTTTTTTGTGTAAAAAAATGTTCAAATTTTATTTTGTATCAAAAACTTTGTTTTATGTATGCAATAAAACTTTTATGTCGTAAAAATATTTTGGTGCATGGAAAAACAATATGGCCGCCAGCAGTTAAAACATTGAATTAAAGTTTGATCCTCAAAACTTTACAAAGTAAATTAGAACTTTATTTCAGGACAAGAAATACATTTAAGACCAGCAATCAATTTTAGAAAAAAAGACAAAATGAAAACGAAGTTCTTTACATTTCTTTGTCATAAACACATGCTATTTTTGCAGATTGATAATTGTAAAATGTTCATATTTCGCATCGATAGATTTTTCTAGACTTTTAATATGTTCATATAGACACCTTATAGAAATGCATTGTGCAAAAAAACCTTGTGTTGCAATTAGTTTGACCTTTTTTCACTGATTTGACTGGACTAAAAGTCAGAAAACAGCATAGCTCCAATGACTTTCGGAAACATTTTTTGATGCGCAGAATTGTTGAAACATGGAACAAACTGTCTGCATCAGTTGTTGGCTGCTGAGACACTGCATCTTTCATGACATTCGACAAAACTACACCTGCATACAAATGCACAAGACTCATACACAGTTCATATGCACTTTTGCTGGGTTGTTGCACCATAATTTCATTATATCATTCAATTAGCTGGTTTTGACGGCTCGCTATCGATTGAGGCGCACAAATGAATCATATTACTTGACTTTAGCATGTATACTTTCATTCTAGTCCCAAATTACTTTCTTTCCATAAATAAAGGCTTCAAAATCACGTTAATTTCCCGTGGCAGCATCATTTTTTCGTACCCGTGTATTTGTTGGCATATAAATAAATATAAATCCGTCCTGTCATACAAAAGTTAGCGAGTAAAAAATGTGCCTTATTCTAAGCTCCGGACGAAACCATTTCAAGTGGTGTGTAAGAGCGAGAAAGTAAATATGGAGTCAGATAACCCCAACACCTGAAATGAATTCTGAATGAAATCCTCTACTCTAAATAAAAACTTAATAGGTGTTTTTTTTCTCTTTAGGTCATCAGAAATGATCATCCTAATTTATATATGAACAATTAAATTACTGACGTAATTCTATGATTTTATATAAATATTAAAGTGAACATTTAAGTATAAGTATTTTTCTCCCTCGTTTTTGATCGAGAATGTACACTAGTGTACACACACATATATATATATATATATATATATATATATATATATATATATATATATATATATATATATATATTATAAAATTGAAAATATAAGCCTTTATCAATGCAAGATTAATCATTTTTATTTCTTTTTACTTTAATCTTGTTAATTTGTATATATATATAATTGGCCTAAACCATTAACGAAACAAATTTGTTTATCTACCTTTCGTTACTAAAGCTAGAAACAAATTTGTTTATCTACCTTTCGTTATTAAAGCTAGAAACAAATTTGTTTATCTACCTTTCGTTACTAAAGCTAGAAACAAATTTGTTTATCTACCTTTCGTTACTAAAGCTAGAAACAAATTTGTTTATCTACCTTTCGTTATTAAAGCTAGAAACAAATTTGTTTATCTACCTTTCGTTATTAAAGCTAGAAACAAATTTGTTTATCTACCTTTCGTTACTAAAGCTAGAAACAAATTTGTTTATCTACCTTTCGTTATTAAAGCTAGAAACAAATTTGTTTATCTACCTTTCGTTACTAAAGCTAGAAACAAATTTGTTTATCTACCTTTCGTTATTAAAGCTAGAAACAAATTTGTTTATCTACCTTTCGTTACTAAAGCTAGAAACAAATTTGTTTATCTACCTTTCGTTACTAAAGCTAGAAACAAATTTGTTTATCTACCTTTCGTTACTAAAGCTAGAAACAAATTTGTTTATCTACCTTTCGTTATTAAAGCTAGAAACAAATTTGTTTATCTACCTTTCGTTACTAAAGCTAGAAACAAATTTGTTTATCTACCTTTCGTTACTAAAGCTAGAAACAAATTTGTTTATCTACCTTTCGTTACTAAAGCTAGAAACAAATTTGTTTATCTACCTTTCGTTATTAAAGCTAGAAACAAATTTGTTTATCTACCTTTCGTTACTAAAGCTAGAAACAAATTTGTTTATCTACCTTTCGTTACTAAAGCTAGAAACAAATTTGTTTATCTACCTTTCGTTACTAAAGCTAGAAACAAATTTGTTTATCTACCTTTCGTTATTAAAGCTAGAAACAAATTTGTTTATCTACCTTTCGTTACTAAAGCTAGAAACAAATTTGTTTATCTACCTTTCGTTACTAAAGCTAGAAACAAATTTGTTTATCTACCTTTCGTTACTAAAGCTATTCCGGTCAATAAAATAGGGGAAAATCTGATTTTACTTGCTAAGACTCGATGGTTTCGCAAAGTTCACGACTTAAAATACTTGAAACAAAACGTTTAAACAATAAACATTTCATTGTGCAAACACAAAACAAACACTTTTACATTTATTCATATCGAATAGATAAACATTAGCATTATTTATGACTGAAAAGAAAAGGAATTAAGAAAGCAATTTATCTGGGCGATGATGAGTGTGTAAGAAGCTTTGACTTTAAGAATTTAGAAATGGATCACAACTTGTTGAAAATCAAGTCAGTTCCTCTGATGAAGAATAAGCCGGAAAGAAACACAATAGTTGTGCAGAAACAACTGTCGTGTCATCGTAACCAAGAAGGAGAACCGCCATCATTGGAATTTCTGAATGATTTTCACTTGCTGAATAATTGTCCACAAAATAAAACCATATTCCTACACAAAACTATTTGTTATATTAAAATCCAAACAATCGTTGAATAAAAAAAAACAATAACAAAGTATAGTTAATTAATAAAGTATCTTTTTGCACTACAATATGCAAATTAGTTAAATTTACCATGTAGATCATATCATATACATAAGCACCTTTTGGCTAAGATCAAAGTGTAGTATCTGTTCCGATGGATACTGCACCCTATAGACCGGTATTGTCTTGGCCTTCGGGGCTTGATTTACGCCGGTCTATGGGTTTGTCCTGTGCAGTTCTAGGAGGTCCACCCTCCCAGGCTTTGCCTCCCCTCTTTGGGGAGGAGTAAGTTTATTGCTTACTGCTTGAGGCGCCCCTACCGGGGAATGCCGACGGGGCTGCCCAGGCAATTTTTGATGGTCAGAGTGCTCACCTCTCGAGCGCTGGCTTTGCAACCCCCACTTTCCGACCCGACCTTGGGTCACATCTTACTTGTGGGAGTAGGATAAAACTGGCCTTGTGCCTAACTCCTGGAGAGGAGTAAATAATACTATTGTGTAAACTTGAAATTAGGTGTTTTCGCCACCTCATCGTTAGTGTTAGTTACAACTTTCGCATTTATTCATTTCGATGATTTTTTAAGTATAAAATGAACAAGCAAACAAAAATTGTCTACATTTTTTTGGATAAAGAATTTTCATTATAATCTAGAATTTTTGGACCAAATAATTGTCATTTTGGACCAAAAATAAAAACTAAGGAAACCTCCATGGCGCTGCTGAAACCATCTTTTCCAGGCCCCTCTGGTCAGGTTAGAAAGTTGGACATTGGTAGTGCGGGCTCTATTTGACCTAACGGGTCAATGTTTATCTAGTTCATGATCATTTTAAAAAAAATTTTTTTTGTAAACTTGAGTTAATTTGAAATGAGGTGTTTTGACCTCCTCACCATTAGTGTTAGAAATGAGCCTAACTTTCGCATTTATTCATTTCGATAATTTTTTAAGTATAAAATGAACAAGCAAAATTTTTTTTTTCTTGTGTAAACTTGAGTTAACTTGAAATGAGGTGTTTTGACCTCCTCACCGTTAATGCGATAAATAAGCTCAACTTTTGCATTTATTTATTTAGATTAAAATGCTACGTCAAATGTAAACAAAACAGAAGGACAGTCTCTTATTTTATATATTATTTGCGATCAGTTCTGTTCGGTTTCCATTGTAAGCGCATTCACTGTTCCAATAACGGGGTTTGTTGAAGGTCCTGTTTGTTGAAAACTTGTAGTGCTTGGTTCACTCATTTGTCGAAATTTAAGTCAGTTGGCTTTTTTGAAATCCCATTCACTGTCCCGTGGAGATCAGGGTACAAGCAGTATCCTGATCCAGCTTTATTTACTACAAAGATATTAAGAACTTGAAGCGTGAAAACCTTTACTAAAATTACCAAATTCAGCATTAAATGATCCCAAAAAGAGTTGATATGCCGTAAGACAAAACAACAAAAGCAAACCATTAAACTGATCCGACTGATCCGTGCAATTCATGAGGTTATTTCAAACGAAGCACTTTTAATGCCATCTTTTGTGTCCAAGTAAATGTTTGTCTTTCTACAGAGGCGAGTGCACGCAGTCGAGTGCCTCAAGGATCTGTACTCGGTCCAGTTCTGTTTCTCTTGTATGTCAATGATCTGCCAGATACTACTCTTTGCAGACGATGTAAAACTGGTATCATCTAGAAGTCAATATGATCAACTCAACAGAATCTGATCCTAGTCGTCAAGCTGAACTCTGAACTCTGCAAAATGCAGTCATCTTCCTATCATCTCTCATTTTTCCACCTCAACCACTCAACATCATTACTAATGCAAACGACTTTGGTACAGTTGTGAACAACTCCTTCAAATCAACATGTCACTGGATCGAGATGGAAAACAAAGCCAGACGGGTTCTCTACCTGATCCGGAGATCCTTTCTAACCCTAACCAAAGCAGACGCTTTCCGTCCCTCATACATAACTCTCGTATGGCACATTCTTGAGTATGCCATCCAAGCAACAAATAAATCCCTATCTTCAAAAGTATATTGTACACATGGGGCGTGTTCAACAGGTGGGAACCAGGATGGTGATGGGATTCTCCACATTTATCTACAACGTACGACTTCAAAGACTAAATCTGTTCTCACTTGAGCAGCGAAAGATGCGAAGGGACCTGATTCTGTCAGACAGCATCTTCATCTTCAAAACTAATTTAAATCTGCATTTAGAGAAGTTTTTTTTTCACCCCCAATGTCTAATCGTGGTCTCTGTGGACAACGGCAGAAAATGTATCATCGTCACTTTCATCTCAACAGAAGAAACGCAGCATTCTGTGTCCGTGTCTCTGCTCCCTGGAACAGCCTGCCAGGGGAGGTAGTGATGATGCCTACAATATCCAAGTTTAAAGTCGCCTTGGGCAAACATTCACACGGTATATAGATGTAATATCTTTTGTCTGTTTATTATTATTTTTTTTTTGCAATAACATTGGTGTCTGATCCGATGGATACTACACCCCATAGACCAGTATTGTCTTGGCCTTCGGGTCTTGATTTACACCGGTCTATTGGTTGTCTGTCCTGTGCAGTTCTAGGAGGTGCACCCTCCCAGGCTTTGCCTTCTCCCCCTTTGAGAAGGGGTTAGCTTATTGTTAATCGCCTGAGGAGCCCCTCCCTTACCGGGGAATGCCGACAGAGCTGCCCAGGCAATTTTTAATGGCCGGAGTGCTCAAATTCTTGAGCGCCGGTTTTTCAAATCCCACTTTCCCGACCTTGTGTCACATCTTACCTTGTGGGAGGAAGATAAATAAAAACATTGATTGATTGAAAACCATGAATCGTTTTTTAAAGAATTAGATGGTGTCCCTTGAAACCAGCAGAAGATATGCCATCGTTGTTTTCATCTCAACAAGAAAAAAGACAACATTCTCTGTCCGTGTTTCTGCTTCCTGGAACAACCTGCCAGAGGAGGTTGTGATAATGCCTACCATATCCAGGTTTAAAGTCATCTTGGACAAACATTCAGCCGGTATATCGATGCAATATCTTCTGTCTTTTTTACACAGCTTGTTTCACTGTGCTATTTTATTTTTGCACATTAAATTTGATTGAGAGACAGAGAGCGGATGATTTCTTTTTTGATCAACGCAATAACTAATCTATATATTTCGAAACGTGTTTGTATTCACGTGTCAAGTATGAAAGCAATGACAAAGTATTTTCACTTAAAAAAGAAAGAAAAAAGGTGAAAAGGAAAATAATTAGTCGATATCAGAATATTTCTGTCTGTCCATCCATATTTAACTTTCAATTTCCCAGGAGATTTGCCTGCGATTCTTTGTTTTTCTGCATCAACGAAGTCATTCGTAAGTGAATGTTCAAAGGATTAGACACACATGGGAATATTTTTTTCTCGTTCTGTGGTCGCTTACATTTATAAGAGAAAGAAAAGTAAATACTAAATAAAAGCAATGAAATGGAAAAGTTTTTTTGTGTTTTTGTTTGTGTCTTTCTGGTGATATGTCATTCAATTGGCTGATCTCATTTGCATATGTTGTGATAAATGGTTGGCTGATTTGCATATCAAAATGGTGTGACCTTGATTTTTCAAAAATTCATGGACATTTTTTTTTTACTGGGAAAATGTTGATGATACCAAACAATACAATACAGAAACAATTAAATGCACACACACACACACACAGACACACACACACAGACACACACACACACACTTAAATGGAGATATTTTCTTACAAAAAACACAAGACCTTATAAAAAAAAAATCAGTTTTTATCTAAAAGAATTATTCCGTTTCACGAATTGTTAATATAGACGAGACATTTATAAAATCAAAGCCCTAGTTTCACCAACTATGAAAAGAATAGAGCTGAAAAATGCTTAGAATTGAAAAAAACTCAAGTCACAATCCAAAGGAATGGAAATATATATATATATATATATATATATATATATATATATATATATATATATATATATATATATATATATATATATATATAGTGTTATAATGGAATAATTCCAGGAAGAAATCCGGGTAAGAGAGCTCAATGTGGTAAACAGAAGATAATCATGTAATTTCGTGTTATTATATTTTACGTTATATATATATATATATATACAGGGTGGGCCAAAATAAGGGTCCTATCTTTAAATTTGAATAACCTGAATTTGAATAACTTCCACAAAATAAAAGTTAAACTCACCAAACTTTATGTGTGTGTAGACTGACCCTTCCGAGATTTTTTGAAATAAACAAAACAAATTTTAGCCGAAAAACACTTCTTAAAACTTACAAAAACTAAAGTATTGTTTTTTACACTGTTTTGAGTTTTTTAAGCAAAAATAATGTTTTCTAAATGAGGGTACGTTCCTTAGGGCTAATACGGCTCGTGCTTGCTTCGGAAGGGGTCCTTTACTTATTCTAAAAAAAAAAAATCAATAAATAAAAAAGTTATGAATTTTAAAAAATAGGACACTTATTTTTGCCCACCCTATATATATATATATATATATATATATATATATATATATATATATATATATATATATATATATATATATATATATATTGAGTTTTCATTTCTATTTTCTGGCATCCATCTTGGTGAATTCCATACAGTCGGACTTTTCTTTTGTGTCTATTTTTGACAAGGGGAAGATTACCCGAAATATCAAATGATTTCTAATCATCATCCGGACATCACACACAACTAACACCATACTTGCTGTTTATGTAAGATTGAAAAGAAAAATAAATAGATAGTCGTAAGTCCTCTCCTTCAATTGTTTATTTTTTTCTTTCCAGCTTTTCATTTTTCTTTTTACAAAGCAATGTAGTTCAGTTACTAACATGAATATATGAATTGAATTGAATTTTATTAATTTCTGGGTTTTCTTATCCACATACCCATCTATAAAACATGTCTCAAAATAATAAGTGTGTGTGTGTGTTTTTGTGTGTGTGTATGTGTGTTATAAAAAGGAACGAATTGCAGACTCTCTCTCTCTCTCTCTCTCTCCAGAGAGCTTCGCCACATGATTGAGAACAGAATTTCCGCTTAAAAATTTATTCGGTCTAGAAGGATTTCTCCTTCACTGACCGAAGACATAAGAGATGAAGTGTAGTATCAGAACAGATACTACACCTCGATCTCAGCCCAAATTCTGTCTTTCTTTATCTCTGTACCCTCTCTATTTATTTCTGTCTATATCATATATATATATATATATATATATATATTAGTGTGTGTGTGTGAAAAAGACAAAAGAAAAAACAAATTAGATACATGAATAACTCATAAAAAACATGAGATTTACCGGTTTCATTCGGATCAATGAACATCTCCAGAAAAAGACTTATGTCGATCAGGACGAAACCGGTAAATCTCTTGTTTTTTTAATGATTTATTCCTGTGTTTAATTTATTTTTCCTTTATCTTTTTCACACATACGGTCTTCAGGGCATTTCATGTTTTGATATATTGTGCATTTAATCCTCATATATATATATATATATATATATATATATATATATATATATATATATATATATATAGTTTCGGAAGTTTCTCAACCATTAAAACTATATAAAAAAAACAAAAAAACATTTTAGTCCCAAGTCGTTCGGTGGAAAATCACTTTTTTGTAAATCAATTTACTTTTTGCAGTCACTATATTAGTTTGCTTCCAAGAATTTACGCTAGTCTTAACATTATTTAAGGGATCATCAGTTGTTTATCATGAAAACTGTTTCGAGAATTTACAAACAAAACAGTATTTTATTTCATGGCTTCCCAGCAGAGTTGATTAGACCCCACTTCCCTTAAAAGACAAAAACATAAACGTTCCGTATATTAGATCTAAGTTTTGTTCCAGATAAATGTTTTGCTAACTTATTTTGTTATTAAAAAATGTCCTCCTTACCTGTGTTGTTCGTCTGTGTCTAAGAAAATGTATCCGTTATTTACACAAGAATTTTGTATTTTATAGTGTATATATATATGTATATATATATATATATATATATATATATATATATATATATATATATATATATATATATATATATACATATATATATATATATATGTATGTATATATATGTGTAAAAATAAAAATGGAATAAAGGATAAGCGAATCAACAACTAGCAAATATAAACACAAAAACACATATTGAAAAGTTCTACCAAAATATTTCGATTGTAAAATACAATAATCATCATCAATCGGTAGCAGAACTTTAATTAAAGTTCTGCTACCGATTGATGATGATTATTGTATTTTACAATCGAAATATTTTGGTAGAACTTTTCAATATGTGTTTTTGTGTTTATATTTGCTAGTTTTTGATTAGCTTATCCTTTATTCCATTTTTATTTTTATATTTTGTCTGAAACATTGTTTCTTTTATTCCTTAATTTAAATATTGAAATATTGAAATATTGAAATATTTAATATTTATTAAAATATTATTGTGTATATATATATATATATATATATATATATATATATATATATATATATATATATATGACCAAGATCTAAACCTTACCGATTCACACAGATCCTCCGATAGGCTTATAAACGTTATTAGATATAAGCTAACAGAGTTAATTACATACAAGTATCTCACACGAACCAATACAGGCACCACACATGATGATAAGCAAGCTTATATTGACCAGCCACTTAGTTTGATATCCCTTCTGAAACTTTTTAAACTCTGAGACGGTATTTTTTGTTCTTTCTGCATCCACAAGTATTTGAACCATGCAAACCATTTATTATTTAAATTGTTGATTTTTCTTAAGAAATAGCGCTTCGTTTTATTGGAAAAAGATCTACTACTGTATAAAATGTTTTGAAGCGAGTCAGAGCGCCTTAAAATGGACCCCATCCTGAATTTATTTTTGACATTTTATTAATCTCACTTATTTAATGTGTCGTCATCATCATTATCAAAAGAAATGTTGAACCATTTCTATCCTACTGGGTTTTGTGTTGTTTTTTAATCTAAAATTATTGCCAATATTTACATTGGAAATTGGCTGAATTTGAATTGATAATGAATATGTGCTGAAGACGAAAGTCATTAAAATATACAAATTCTGATAAAGATGATAATAAAATTGAATTCTGAAACGCGTGTACATATGGAAAATATTGTTGAGTGTTTAAATTTTGGGAGCATGATTACAAAATATTAATGATGTCATAAATTTTGTATTCTACTGAATTAAAAATATATAAGCTCTGTTTGACATTAAGTGTCAACCATTGAGCTGAAGCTTATCTGCAGTATTTAGTTATATTCTAGGGATTCGTAATATCTTATTTATTTTATCAAATATTTGTGTTATGTAATCTCTTTTAGTTCTTTGACCAAACGATTTTTAAATATATATATATATATATATATATATATATATATATATATATATATATATATATATATATATATATATATATAATAAGAGTTTTTAAAAAGGTTTAAGGCAATGCGAAGATCCGGGTTGCTGGAAGCTGTGAAGAACAAAAACAGAACAAAACCGAAATAAGTCGGATATAGATCGAAAGGTTTGTTTATTTTTCTAGACAGCAAGGGTGTTAGTTTGTAATGTCCGGATTGTCAAGAATCAATTTGATATTTCGAGAGATTTTTTTTTTTTTTTTTTTCTTCTTCCTCTCCTTGTCAAAAATAAATAAAAGAAAAATCCCGGGTACCGAGAAAATGCCAGGAGCGCTGGGGGGTTAAACCGGAAGTGTTCAGAGTAAAGTATTCAGAGGAAAACTAAATAGATTCATTTTATATATATATATATATATATATATATATATATATATATATATATATATATATATATATATATATATATTTGAAAATTGAGAAACCAGTCAACAGACGCGTGAATTTATATAAATAAATGAAATGTATTAATCATTTTTTTATATATATATTTTATAAATCCGAATTTTCGATTTAACAAACCATAATCATGGAAACAGACAGTATATATTTTTTTCTTCTTTTTTTTCTTCTTCATGGTGAAAGTCAACGGCACCGCTGAAGATTGACGATTCTCTCCGATGTTATTGGAGTGTTTTTTGTCTTTTTTAATATATGTCCGGTGCAAGCAGTGGATGCACTGATAAGCATGGGTTAGAATAATATGAGTGTCACTACGGCGTTGAAAGCGTCGTTAAGAGATATATTCACCATGATTGATTTCACCATGAAGAGAAAAAAATAAGAAAAAAATATATAGTCTGTTTCCATGATTATGGTTTGTTAAACCGAAAAATCGGATTTATAATATATATATATATATATATATATATATATATATATATATATATATATATATATATATATATATATATATATATATATATATATATATATATATATAATAATGGTAATAATCCAGGTGAAAAATATCCACAGGGTGGTAATCCAGAGAATTTTAACCGGGTTTATAAAAAGTGCTCAATATCAAAATAGATCTGAATCAACAGACGCCCTCTCTTTCTCCTTCTTTCCCTCTATGTGTCTACCTTCCCACCACCTCTCCCCTCATCATTATTTGTTCCTGTTTCCACCTTATATTTTTATTTATTTATTTATTTATTTATTTATTTGCCCTGTTTGTTTCAGATTCTAGATTTTAGATTTTTTGTTTTCTGTTTTTGTTTCTTAGATTTTTTAATTTTTAATTTTTAATTTTTTAACGGCCTTAATTTTTGAAATGTTAAATTTCTTTCCTTCTTCTTCTCTTTCTCTATCCCTCCACTTCATTCTCTCCAAATATGATCTGAGGTTAAGATCGGATTCTAACTCTGCCTGATGAGATCTCAGTTTATAGTAACTGTTGATCGATAACATCGACATGCCAGTGTCGCAGATTTTGTACATGTCTGTGTAAATAAAATTATCATATATATATATATATATATATATATATATATATATATATATATATATATATATATATATATATATATATATATATATATATATATGATTAATAAATTTCATTTATTGATATAAATTCATGGGTCTGTTGACTGGTTTCTCAAACTTTCAATGCTGTAGTGACACTTATTAATCAAAATAAGAACGATTAGAATCAACACATTTTTGCCGACGTGAAACAAGTTTACTTATTCTATTATCATAAAAATCCGGGGTTCTGGAAGCGTCATCATTGAAGATCGATTCGGCATCATCTCGGCTTTTGAAGCATTTCTCGCGCAGGAAGTTGTCGAGATGCTTGAAAAAGTGACAATCGGTGGGCGAGAGGTCCGGTGAATATGGCGGATGAGGCAGAGTCTCATAGCCCAATTCGTTCAGCTTCTGCAGGGTCAGTTGTGCAACATGTATATTGACCAATCTCGGGCGCATACGTTGGAGCTTCTGGTGCATTTCGTCAATTTGTTGGCAGTACTTCTCCGCCGTAATCGTTTCACCCGGATTCAAGAAGCTGTGATGGATGAGACCGGTCGCAGACGACCAAACAGTCATCATAATCTTTTTTTTGTGTGCAATTTCGGCTTTGGGAAGTGTTTTGAAGCTTCGCCGGCATCCAACCACTGTGCTGAATGTCGCCGATTGTCAGAGAGGATCCACTTCTCATCACACGGCACAATTCGCTTGAGAAATGGGCAGTTTCTGTTGCGCAGCAAGAGCGTAGAAGACACCTCAAAACGACGATTTTTTTTGATTATCGTTCAATTCGTGCGGCACACATTTATCCAGCTTTTGTTGACTTCTCTATTTGCTTCAAATGGCGAACGACTGTTGAGTGGTCGACCTCGAGTTCATCAGCAACTTCTCGTGTTTGCAGGGATCGGCTTCAATTAAGGCTTTCAGATCTTCATTATCAACCGCAGTCGGCCGGCCTTGACCGTCTTCATCTTCAAGGCTCTCGTCACCATTGCGAAATTTCTTGAACCACCTTTGTGCTGTACGTTCATTAGTGGTTCCTGGGCCAATTGATGTCACGAGCTGTCTCGGCAGCTTTTCGGCCTAGTTTGAACTCGAACAAGAATATTGTGCAGATTTCAATTTTGCCAATGTTGTCGAAAAGCCTACAAAAACAATAAATGAAGAGATTAAAAATGGAAACGAATAACACGATTCAATAGAACGAAACATGCGCTTTAAAATGACCTATAACAACGCTATATTTATCAATAAATTAATTCAGAAAACATATATAAATATAACATATGTGAGAAAACGCCATTGTTTTTGCACCAATCTAATATATACATATTTTGCTTTTTCCGAACATAATTTCCCTTTTTAGTGTAAATTCAATACGCTGACACTCCTAATTGATTTTCCCCTTTTCTTTTAATTGTTTTTAATTTTCAGCATCTCCTAACATTTCAACACTCGATGTTTTTGCTTCTCTCTTTATTTTTTGCTTCTCTCTTTATTGTTTGTTTCTTTCTTTATTTTTTGCTCCTCTCTTTATTTTTTGCTCCTCTCTTTATTTTTTGCTTCTCTCTTAATTTTTTGCTCCTCTCTTTATTTTTTGCTTCTCTCTTTATTTTTTGCTTCTCTCTTTATTTTTTGCTTCTCTCTTTATTGTTTGCTCATCTCTTTATTGTTTGCTCCTCTCTTTATTGTTTGCTCCTCTCTTTATTTTTTGCTTCTCTCTTTATTGTTTGCTTCTCTCTTTATTGTTTGCTTCTCTCTTTATTTTTTGCTTCTTTCTTTATTTTTTGCTCCTCTCTTTATTGTTTGCTCCTCTCTTTATTTTTTGTTCCTCTCTTTATTTTTTGCTTCTCTCTTTATTTTTTGTTCCTCTCTTTATTTTTTGCTTCTTTCTTTATTTTTTGCTCCTCTCTTTATTGTTTGCTCCTCTCTTTATTTTTTGTTCCTCTCTTTATTTTTTGCTTCTCTCTTTATTTTTTGTTCCTCTCTTTATTTTTTGCTTCTTTCTTTATTTTTTGCTTCTCTCTTTATTTTTTGCTTCTTTCTTTATTTTTTGCTCCTCTCTTTATTTTTTGCTCCTCTTTTTATTTTTTGCTTCTCTCTTTATTGTTTGCTTCTCTCTTTATTTTTTGCTCCTCTCTTTATTTTTTGCTTCTCCCTTTATTTTTTGCTCCTCTCTTTATTTTTTGCTCCTCTTTTTATTTTTTGCTTCTCTCTTTATTTTTTGCTGCTCTCTTTATTTTTTGCTCCTCTCTTTATTTTTTGCTCCTCTCTTTATTGTTTGCTTCTCTCTTTATTTTTTGCTCCTCTCTTTATTGTTTGCTTCTCTCTTTATTTTTTGCTCCTCTCTTTATTGTTTGCTTCTCTCTTTATTTTTTGCTTCTCTCTTTATTTTTTGCTTCTCTCTTTATTTTTTGCTCCTCTCTTTATTTTTTGCTCCTCTCTTTATTGTTTGCTTCTCTCTTTATTTTTTGCTCCTCTCTTTATTTTTTGCTTCTCTCTTTATTTTTTGCTTCTCTCTTTATTGTTTGCTCCTCTCTTTATTTTTTGCTCCTCTCTTTATTTTTTGCTCCTCTCTTTATTTTTTGCTTCTCTCTTTATTTTTTGCTCCTCTCTTTATTTTTTGCTCCTCTCTTTATTGTTTGCTTCTCTCTTTATTTTTTGCTCCTCTCTTTATTTTTTGCTCCTCTCTTTATTGTTTGCTTCTCTCTTTATTTTTTGCTCCTCTCTTTATTTTTTGCTTCTCTCTTTATTTTTTGCTCCTCTCTTTATTTTTTGCTCCTCTCTTTATTGTTTGCTTCTCTCTTTATTTTTTGCTCCTCTCTTTATTTTTTGCTTCTCTCTTTATTTTTTGCTTCTCTCTTTATTGTTTGCTCCTCTCTTTATTTTTTGCTTCTCTCTTTATTTTTTGCTCCTCTCTTTATTTTTTGCTTCTCTCTTTATTTTTTGCTTCTCTCTTTATTGTTTGCTTATCTCTTTATTTTTTGCTCCTCTTTTTATTTTTTGCTTCTCTCTTTATTTTTTGCTCCTCTCTTTATTGTTTGCTTCTCTCTTTATTGTTTGCTTCTCTCTTTATTTTTTGCTTCTCTCTTTATTTTTTGCTTCTCTCTTTATTGTTTGCTTCTCTCTTTATTTTTTGCTCCTCTCTTTATTTTTTGCTTCTCTCTTTATTTTTTGCTCTTCTCTTTATTTTTTGCTTCTCTCTTTATTTTTTGCTCCTCTCTTTATTTTTTGCTCCTCTCTTTATTGTTTGCTTCTCTCTTTATTTTTTGCTCCTCTCTTTATGTTTTGCTTCTCTCTTTATTGTTTGCTTCTCTCTTTATTGTTTGCTCCTCTGTTTATTGTTTGCTTCTCTCTTTATTTTTTGCTCCTCTGTTTATTGTTTGCTTCTCTCTTTATTGTTTGCTTCTCTCTTTATTTTTTGCTTCTCTCTTTATTGTTTGCTTCTCTCTTTATTTTTTGCTCCTCTCTTTATTTTTTGCTCCTCTCTTTATTGTTTGCTTCTCTCTTTATTTTTTGCTTCTCTCTTTATTGTTTGCTTCTCTCTTTATTTTTAGCTTCTCTCTTTATTTTTTGCTTCTCTTTTTATTGTTTGCTTCTCTCTTTATTTTTTGCTCCTCTCTTTATTTTTTGCTTCTCTCTTTATTTTTTGCTTCTCTCTTTATTGTTTGCTTATCTCTTTATTTTTTGCTCCTCTTTTTATTTTTTGCTTCTCTCTTTATTTTTTGCTCCTCTCTTTATTTTTTCTTCTCTCTTTATTGTTTGCTTCTCTCTTTATTGTTTGCTTCTCTCTTTATTTTTTGCTCCTCTCTTTATTTTTTGCTTCTCTCTTTATTTTTTGCTCCTCTCTTTATTTTTTGCTCCTCTCTTTATTGTTTGCTTCTCTCTTTATTTTTTGCTTCTCTCTTTATTGTTTGCTTCTCTCTTTATTTTTTGCTTCTCTCTTTATTTTTTGCTTCTCTCTTTATTGTTTGCTTCTCTCTTTATGTTTTGCTCCTCTCTTTATTTTTTGCTTCTCTCTTTATTTTTTGCTTTACTCTTTATTGTTTGCTTATCTCTTTATTTTTTGCTTCTCTCTTTATTGTTTGCTTCTCTCTTTATTGTTTGCTTCTCTCTTTATTTTTGCTCCTCTCTTTATTTTTTGCTTCTCTCTTTATTTTTTGCTCCTCTCTTTATTTTTTGCTCCTCTCTTTATTGTTTGCTTCTCTCTTGATTTTTTGCTCCTCTCTTTATTTTTTGCTTCTCTCTTTATTGTTTGCTTCTCTCTTTATTGTTTGCTCCTCTGTTTATTGTTTGCTTCTCTCTTTATTTTTTGCTTCTCTCTTTATTTTTTGCTTCTCTCTTTATTGTTTGCTTCTCTCTTTATTTTTTGCTTCTCTCTTTATTTTTTGCTTCTCTCTTTATTTTTTGCTCCTCTCTTTATTTTTTGCTTCTCTCTTTATTTTTTGCTTCTCTCTTTATTGTTTGCTTCTCTCTTTATTTTTTGCTTCTCTCTTTATTTTTTGCTTCTCTCTTTATTGTTTGCTTCTCTCTTTATTTTTTGCTCCTCTCTTTATTTTTTGCTCCTCTCTTTATTGTTTGCTTCTCTCTTTATTTTTTGCTTCTCTCTTTATTGTTTGCTTCTCTCTTTATTTTTTGCTTCTCTTTTTATTGTTTGCATCTCTCTTTATTTTTTGCTCCTCTCTTTATTTTTTGCTTCTCTCTTTATGTTTTGCTTCTCTCTTTATTGTTTGCTTCTCTCTTTATTGTTTGCTTCTCTCTTTATTGTTTGCTTCTCTCTTTATTTTTTGCTTCTCTCTTTATTGTTTGCTTATCTCTTTATTTTTTGCTCCTCTTTTTATTTTTTGCTTCTCTCTTTATTTTTTGCTCCTCTCTTTATTTTTTGCTTCTCTCTTTATTGTTTGCTTCTCTCTTTATTGTTTGCTTTTCTCTTTATTTTTTGCTCCTCTCTTTATTTTTTGCTTCTCTCTTTATTTTTTGCTCCTCTCTTTATTTTTTGCTCCTCTCTTTATTGTTTGCTTCTCTCTTTATTTTTTGCTTCTCTCTTTATTGTTTGCTTCTCTCTTTATTTTTTGCTTCTCTCTTTATTTTTTGCTTCTCTCTTTATTGTTTGCTTCTCTCTTTATTTTTTGCTCCTCTCTTTATTTTTTGCTTCTCTCTTTATTTTTTGCTTTACTCTTTATTGTTTGCTTATCTCTTTATTTTTTGCTCCTCTTTTTATTTTTTGCTTCTTTCTTTATTTTTTGCTCCTCTCTTTATTGTTTGCTTCTCTCTTTATTTTTTGCTTCTCTCTTTATTTTTTGCTTCTTTCTTTATTTTTTGCTCCTCTCTTTATTGTTTGCTTCTCTCCTTATTTTTTGCTTCTCTTTTTATTTTTTGCTTCTTTCTTTATTGTTTGCTCCTCTCTTTATTTTTTGCTTCTCTCTTTATTTTTTGCTTCTCTCTTTATTGTTTGCTTCTCTCTTTATTGTTTGCTTCTCTCTTTATTTTTTGCTTCTCTCTTTATTGTTTGCTTATCTCTTTATTTTTTGCTCCTCTTTTTATTTTTTGCTTCTCTCTTTATTTTTTGCTCCTCTCTTTATTTTTTGCTTCTCTCTATATTGTTTGCTTTACTCTTTATTGTTTGCTTCTCTCTTTATTTTTTGCTCCTCTCTTTATTTTTTGCTTCTCTCTTTATTTTTTGCTCCTCTCTTTATTTTTTGCTCCTCTCTTTATTGTTTGCTTCTCTCTTTATTTTTTGCTTCTCTCTTTATTGTTTGCTTCTCTCTTTATTTTTTGCTTCTCTCTTTATTTTTTGCTTCTCTCTTTATTGTTTGCTTCTCTCTTTATGTTTTGCTCCTCTCTTTATTTTTTGCTTCTCTCTTTATTTTTTGCTTTACTCTTTATTGTTTGCTTATCTCTTTATTTTTTGCTCCTCTTTTTATTTTTTGCTTCTTTCTTTATTTTTTGCTCCTCTCTTTATTGTTTGCTTCTCTCTTTATTTTTTGCTTCTCTCTTTATTTTTTGCTCCTCTCTTTATTTTTTGCTTCTCTCTTTATTGTTTGCTTCTCTCTTTATTGTTTGCTTCTCTCTTTATTTTTTGCTCCTCCTTTTATTTTTTGCTTCTCTCTTTATTTTTTGCTCCTCTCTTTATTTTTTGCTCCTCTCTTTATTGTTTGCTTCTCTCTTTATTTTTTGCTCCTCTCTTTATTTTTTGCTTCTCTCTTTATTGTTTGCTTCTCTCTTTATTGTTTGCTCCTCTGTTTATTGTTTGCTTCTCTCTTTATTTTTTGCTCCTCTGTTTATTTTTTGCTCCTCTGTTTATTGTTTGCTTCTCTCTTTATTTTTTGCTTCTCTCTTTATTTTTTGCTTCTCTCTTTATTTTTTGCTTCTCTCTTTATTTTTTGCTCCTCTCTTTATTTTTTGCTCCTCTCTTTATTGTTTGCTTCTCTCTTTATTTTTTGCTTCTCTCTTTATTGTTTGCTTCTCTCTTTATTTTTTGCTTCTCTCTTTATTTTTTGCTTCTCTCTTTATTGTTTGCTTCTCTCTTTATTTTTTGCTTCTCTCTTTATTTTTTGCTTCTCTCTTTATTGTTTGCTTCTCTCTTTATTTTTTGCTTCTCTCTTTATTTTTTGCTTTACTCTTTATTGTTTGCTTATCTCTTTATTTTTTGCTCCTCTTTTTATTTTTTGCTTCTTTCTTTATTTTTTGCTCCTCTCTTTATTGTTTGCTTCTCTCTTTATTGTTTGCTTCTCTCTTTATTTTTTGCTTCTCTCTTTATTTTTTGCTTCTCTCTTTATTTTTTGCTCCTCTGTTTATTGTTTGCTTCTCTCTTTATTTTTTGCTCCTCTCTTTATTTTTTGCTTCTCTCTTTATTTTTTGCTCCTCTCTTTATTTTTTGCTCCTCTCTTTATTGTTTGCTTCTCTCTTTATTTTTTGCTCCTCTCTTTATTTTTTGCTTCTCTCTTTATTGTTTGCTTCTCTCTTTATTGTTTGCTCCTCTGTTTATTGTTTGCTTCTCTCTTTATTTTTTGCTCCTCTGTTTATTTTTTGCTCCTCTGTTTATTGTTTGCTTCTCTCTTTATTTTTTGCTTCTCTCTTTATTTTTTGCTCCTCTCTTTATTTTTTGCTCCTCTCTTTATTTTTTGCTTCTCTCTTTATTGTTTGCTTCTCTCTTTATGTTTTGCTCCTCTCTTTATTTTTTGCTTCTCTCTTTATTTTTTGCTTTACTCTTTATTGTTTGCTTATCTCTTTATTTTTTGCTCCTCTTTTTATTTCTTGCTTCTTTCTTTATTTTTTGCTCCTCTCTTTATTTTTTGCTTCTCTCTTTATTGTTTGCTTCTCTCTTTATTGTTTGCTTCTCTCTTTATTGTTTGCTTCTCTCTTTATTGTTTGCTTCTCTCTTTATTGTTTGCTTCTCTCTTTATTTTTTGCTCCTCTCTTTATTTTTTGCTTCTCTCTTTATTGTTTGCTCCTCTATTTATTGTTTGCTTCTCTCTTTATTTTTTGCTCCTCTGTTTATTTTTTGCTCCTCTGTTTATTGTTTGCTTCTCTCTTTATTTTTTGCTTCTCTCTTTATTTTTTGCTTCTCTCTTTATTTTTTGCTCCTCTCTTTATTTTTTGCTCCTCTCTTTATTTTTTGCTTCTCTCTTTATTGTTTGCTTCTCTCTTTATTGTTTGCTTCTCTCTTTATTTTTTGCTCCTCTCTTTATTTTTTGCTTCTCTCTTTATTGTTTGCTCCTCTATTTATTTTTTGCTTCTCTCTTTATTTTTTGCTCCTCTCTTTATTTTTTGCTCCTCTCTTTATTGTTTGCTTCTCTCTTTATTTTTTGCTCCTCTCTTTATTTTTTGCTTCTCTCTTTATTGTTTGCTTCTCTCTTTATTGTTTGCTCCTCTGTTTATTGTTTGCTTCTCTCTTTTTATTTTTTGCTCCTCTGTTTATTTTTTGCTCCTCTGTTTATTGTTTGCTTCTCTCTTTATTTTTTGCTTCTCTCTTTATTTTTTGCTTCTCTCTTTATTTTTTGCTCCTCTCTTTATTTTTTGCTCCTCTCTTTATTTTTTGCTCCTCTCTTTATTTTTTGCTTCTCTCTTTATTGTTTGCTTCTCTCTTTATTGTTTGCTTCTCTCTTTATTTTTTGCTCCTCTCTTTATTTTTTGCTTCTCTCTTTATTGTTTGCTCCTCTGTTTATTTTTTGCTTCTCTCTTTATTTTTTGCTCCTCTCTTTATTTTTTGCTCCTCTCTTTATTGTTTGCTTCTCTCTTTATTTTTTGCTCCTCTCTTTATTTTTTGCTTCTCTCTTTATTGTTTGCTTCTCTCTTTATTGTTTGCTCCTCTGTTTATTGTTTGCTTCTCTCTTTATTTTTTGCTCCTCTGTTTATTTTTTGCTCCTCTGTTTATTGTTTGCTTCTCTCTTTATTTTTTGCTTCTCTCTTTATTTTTTGCTTCTCTCTTTATTTTTTGCTCCTCTCTTTATTTTTTGCTCCTCTCTTTATTTTTTGCTTCTCTCTTTATTGTTTGCTTCTCTCTTTGCACATATCACAAAACTGCCAATGAAGACGTTTGGAAACATCATGTATCTATATTTATTGAACTTTACATATATTGAATTTTTACTGTTTCACTCATTTTCTGGATTCCAATATATTTTTGAAGGACAATATTATAATATTCCAATGGATGATACTCACACCTCACAATATATTTAGGGATTCACTATTGGAAAGGCCTTTTACTCCTTCTCAAATACATTTCTTTTCTTTTTTTCATATTTTATACAGGACTGATAATCTTTTTCAAATTTTTAAAATTAATAATGAAAACCAAAGCTTTTTAAATAATTGTTTTTTTCCTTCTAAAGAGAGGACTTGTTTCTTTGAAAAACCCAGGATTAAAGGACTCGTATATATTATAATATTCTTTGGTGTACTGTTTGAAACTATTAAACTTGTAAAGTATGTAACTGTACATTTGTTTATTATCATTTTCTTATATATATATATATATATATATATATATATATATATATATATATATATATATATATATATATATATATATATATTTAGATTTTTCACTTATAAAATAGATCATTCAGTGAAGACCGGGGTTGTTCCAATAAAAAACAAGCTCGATGATACTCGATTACAGAGTACAGAGCATTTATATGTGATTTTATGAAGGCTTACCAAAGCATTCCTTTCAGGACACCAATGATCACCATTAAAGATATTTTTCTTATAAATACTATTTATTCAAATTAAATGTTTTTTCCTACACGTGTTTCACTACCAAGTAGTTACTTGCTTGGCAGATCATCAGGGAAATTAAATGTCTGGAATACTGGTTTCAGCCGGCAGTTGAAACCAGTATTCCAGACATTTAATTTCCCTGATGATCTGCCAAGCAAGTAACTACTTGGTAGTGAAACACGTGTAGGAAAAAACATTTAATTTGAATAAATAGTATTTGTAAGAAAAATATCTTTAATGGTGATCATTGGTGTCCTGAAAGGAATGCTTTGGTAAGCCTTCATAAAATCACACACACATATATATATATATATATATATATATACTAGCAGATCTATCCGGCGTTGCCCAGGGTCATAAAAACAAAATAGAAGATGTTAAAAAGTGTGTAACATCTTTATATTAAAACTCTTTCTACTTTTCTCAATCCGTCTCTTTATCTTTCTCTCTTTCCACCTTCTTCGTTTTTCCACATATATCTCCCCCATCTTTTTCACCTCCGTCCAACCCATTCCTCTCCCTCTTGTTTTAATGTATGGAAAATAATAATAATGTAAGTCATTTTGCTCCCGGGCAACACCGTGTTTCTTCCCCCACCCACTTCCTCAAAAATATAATAAAATCTATATTTGTTTTAATTTTTTTCCAGGGCAACGCCGAGTTTCTTATCTTCCCCTTCCCCTTAATAATATAATGAAACCTCTATTTATTTTAGTGTATTCCCAGGCAACACCGAATTTTTTGTCTTCTTTGTCAAGAATATACAACATTGAAAATGTACTACTGTATTATTGCACACACCTGCCCTATCTAGGATATTGAGCACTGACTCCCGAGCAACGCAGAGTACCTTTTCTGGTATACAATAGTATAACAAAATACAGTGAAAATCTTTCTCCCATTTAAAAACACATTCTCTATGTAGGATTGCTCTATCTATGATATTTATGACTCCAGGGCAATGCCGAGTAAACACATCTGCTCTATCTATGATATTGAGAAATTTAGATTAACTTATCCAACTTACCAAATATAATACTGCATTATTACTATTATGGCTCCCAGGCAACACCGAGTTAACAAAAGACAGAAGTTCTTTCTCAATGCTGCACACCTGCTCTATCTAGGATGTTGAGCACTTTTGGATTATTATATAGCACTTACCAAATGTAATACTGTAATCTTACATTTATTGCGCCTGTTTAGAGCGCTACTGAAACCAGCCAAATAAAATCATGGATGCCTCCAGAGCACTACTAAAACAACCTTCTCCAGGTTTCTTGAAGTCCGAAGAGAAGCTTAAGAAACGTAAAATAATTTTGAAAGAAAATACCGAACAGAAGGAATACATTGAAATTACAATGTTTTCTTTCCAAATTATGGCCGAAAAACTCCCCCCTCCCCCGACGAAATTTGCACAACTTTTAAAGAATGTGCATTGTCATGATGAAACAGGACCCCACCATGAAAATTCCCTTTTCGTTTTTAAATCAAAGCATCATTTAGCTTCCCCAAAACCTCAGTATAGTAAACTCTTGTTACTGTTCTTTGATTTTCACGGTAATCTATCAGTATCACACCCTTTGAATCCCAGAAAACCGCAACCATCACTTTTTGAACCGACTTTTGAAATTTGAACTTGATGGGTCCTGAAGATCTATGTGGGAGCCATTGTTTTGACTGTTTTTTTGGATTCACAAGTTTCATCACCGGTGATAATTTTCTTTGTCTGCTTCAATATTGTTCAAAATGTTAAGGAGAGATCACTTCAAAGATTCTGGTGAATAGGTCACAATACTGAAAGCTTGCTCAGTCCCAAATTATCATGAAGAATGAAATTGAATTTGCTGACTCATAGGAAATGTCTAAGGACGTAGCTATCTGATCGACAGTTATTTCTTCAATTAAATTTTGAGCAGCCTCGATGTTTTCGTCATTTTTGAGGTTTGGGTCTTCCATTTTTGAGGTTTGGGTCTTCCAATTTTGAGGTTTGGGTCTTCCCGAGCAAGGGTCGTCTTCAAAGTCGTCTCTTCCTTCTTTGAATCGCTGAATCCACTTGTTGACTGCAGTCTTTTTTGGAACACGAGTTCTATAAACTTTTTCCAAAGCCTCAATGATCTGTGTTCGTTTCCATTCGAATTTTACCAAAATTTTGATATTCAGAATTATCTCAAAATATCTATTTTCCATGGTCATGGCTGTTGGAACGAGAGCATGGAAAATGGATTAAATAAAGAGTTCCGTTCGAAATTCCGTACAGATTCACGAGTTCGACAAAACGATTCTCGAGTTCGACAAGATACACCTGAAGAAAGTCGGAGGTTACATCAGCCGAAACATTGTGAGAATCAAGATGAGAACAGTAGTCTGAATAATCCAAATAACACAATATCTTGAATAGTTTTATGGTTGAAAGACTTTCAAGACGATATATATATATATATATATAAAGTCAGGTCAGTAGGGTTTTCAAAGTCAGACCCAAATAGCTTCCAAATATTAATATTTTATTCTGGACAGACATTTCGTTTTCTTTAGCGTTGATACATGTTGTTAATAAGAAAAAATTGTGATACGCTTTTATAGTCCGAACAGTACTACATTAATAGTACTTCATTAACAGTACTACATAAACAGTACTAAATTAACAGTACTACAGTAACATGTACTACATTAACATGTACTACATTAACAGTACTAAATTAACAGTACTACATTAATATGTACTACATAAACAGTAGTACATTAACATGTACTACATTAACAGTACTACATTAACATGTACTACATAAACAGTACTACATTAACATGTACTACATTAACAGTACTAAATTAACAGTACTACATTAATATGTACTACATAAACAGTACTACATTGACAGTACTACATTAACATGTACTACATTTACAGCAGTACATTAACATGTACTACATAAACAGTACTACATTAACATGTACTACATTAACATGTACTACATTAACAGTACTAAATTAACAGTACTACATTAATATGTACTACATAAACAGTACTACATTAACATGTACTACATTAACAGTACTACATTAATATGTACTACATTAATATGTACTACATAAACAGTAGTACATTAACAGTACTACAGTAACATGTACTACATTAACATGTACTACATAAACAGTACTACATTAACATGTACTACATTAACAGTACTAAATTAACAGTACTACATTAATATGTACTACATAAACAGTATAACATTAACAGTACTAAATTAACAGTACTACATTAATATGTACTACATAAACAGTACTACATTAACAGTACTACATTAACATGTACTACATTAACAGTACTACATTAACATGTACTACATTAACAGTACTACATAAACAGTACTACATTAACAGTACTACATTAACATGTACTACATTAACAGTACTACATTAACAGTACTACATTAACAGTACTACATTAACATGTACTACATTAACAGTACTACATTAATATGTACTACATTAACAGTACTACATTAACAGTACTACATTAACATGGCTGACAACTTTGCCGTTGGCAGCAAATTACACTACCAATAATGATTACTGAAATTAGTGCATTTTTTGCATTTTTTATTAATAAATAATGAATAAATAATTATTAATAAATAAAGAAAATACTTACGTACTATTCTTTCTGTTCTAGAAGCAAAATTTCAAGCATTATATTAATCGCTGGTAAGTTTCCAAATTGACCTCATTTTACAAATGGCGTCCTGCCTCAAAAGGGCTCGCTTGATTCACTTGGAATAAAATGATTGTCTAGAAGGATTTCTCCTTCACTGACAAAGACTGATGTGTGTTACTTGCTCTATTCACAGTATCAAAGTTAGACACAAAGTCAATTTATAATGGGGCCCTAATCTATCTCAACCCCTTCTCAAAAAGGGCATTCTGTATAGGGAACAATGGTGTCACTACTCGGCGGAGTCTTTTACTTTCAGTAGCAAATTTACACTTTTTTTCCCAGCATCATTCATTATTTTTCTTCAAACTATTCACACAAGATGTAAACAGTTTCTGATCAACTAGGTATACATACCCGGCGTTGCTCGGGAGTCAATTTATTTGAAAAAACGAACAAAACAAATCCGAAAGTTAAAACACTCCCGGACAACGGTAGGGATGGCAAGCATATATATATATATATATATATATATATATATATATATATATATATATATATATATATATATATATATATAAACAATAATATTTTTTATAAATATTAAATATTTAAAATATACCTAGAGACATCGATGTTTCATGCTAACGCAATCTTCAGTCTAGGAACTAGTTCCCAACGGTCACCGGGCGCGAACCCCGAACACAAATCGCCACTGATTCGCAGTCGAAGATCTTACCCGAAGGCCACTGGAAACTAATTAGTAAATAAAGGGGAATTTCAACTGTAAATAGTAGAATTACTACTATCCACCAAGTAATTAAGAGTGATCTACGAGTCGGATCATTGCATATAGCAATTTGTACTACTTGTTATTAAAGCTCCTCGAAAAGTGCCCAGCCTCTGTGGGAGGGGGCTGATAAACAATAATATTTTTTATAAATATTAAATATTTAAAATATACCTAGAGACATCGATGTTTCATGCTAACGCAATCTTCAGTCTAGGAACTAGTTCCCAACGGTCACCGGGCGCGAACCCCGAACACAAATCGCCACTGATTCGCAGTCGAAGATCTTACCCGAAGGCCACTGGAAACTAATTAGTAAATAAAGGGGAATTTCAACTGTAAATAGTAGAATTACTACTATCCACCAAGTAATTAAGAGTGATCTACGAGTCGGATCATTGCATATAGCTATTTGTACTACTTGTTATTAAAGCTCCTCGAAAAGTGCCCAGCCTCTGTGGGAGGGGGCTGATAAACAATAATATTTTTTATAAATATTAAATATTTAAAATATACCTAGAGACATCGATGTTTCATGCTAACGCAATCTTCAGTCTAGGAACTAGTTCCCAACGGTCACCGGGCGCGCGTATATATAAATATATATATATATATATATATATATATATTTATATATACGTATGCCCATTACACTGACGAAGGCCAAAGAATCGCGGCCGAAAATTTTGTTCTACTTTTAAGAAAAACTTGATATCGCTACACATCAAAATATAGAAAATAAATAAAAGATATATTAAAATTTACCTTTCACATATATATATATATATATATATATATATATATATATATATATATATATATATATATATATAGTACTTAAATAAATTACATGTTTTATTAGGCCATTACTCAGCACAAGTCTGTCTAAGTATGTATGGGAACAAAAAAAAAGCAGAAAAATCTAAACCAAATAAAAAATGAAAATCATAAAAGTAGCACCGGCTGGCAGTATAAAAAGCAGGAATTGTAGGCTGTGTCTAGAGGAAAAATACCAAATTATAAACTAAATAAAAAGTATAAGCTACTCAACAGAAAACCTGAATTCATTGCAAAATGCAAACATTTAAACAAACACCTTTTCTGCCACATGAGCCCAGACTAAATTATAGAACTACAAATAAAAAAAAACATATATATATATATATATATATAATAATGGTAATAATCCAGGTGAAAAATATCCACAGGGTGGTAATCCAGAGAATTTTAACCGGGTTTATAAAAAGTGCTCAATATCAAAATAGAGCTTTATATATGATAATTTTATTTACACAGACATGTACAAAATCTGCGACACTGGCATGTCGATGTTATCGATCAACAGTTACTATAAACTGAGATCTCATCAGGCAGAGTTAGAATCCGATCTTAACCTCAGATCATATTTGGAGAGAGGTTCTCTCCAAATATGATCTGAGGTTAAGATCGGATTCTAACTCTGCCTGATGAGATCTCAGTTTATAGTAACTGTTGATCGATAACATCGACATGCCAGTGTCGCAGATTTTGTACATGTCTGTGTAAATAAAATTATCATATATATATATATATATATATATATATATATATATACATATATATATGTTAGGTATATGTACATGTTTATATATTTGTATATACAGAATTCACTCCTAAACTAATTAACCGATCATTATGAATTTTGTAACACAGCTACTAGGCGTAAGGGTGGGTAATGTGGCCTATATTTAGTTTAATTTAGTTTCATGCAAAGGGGGCAAAGCGGAGGTGGAAGCTCTTCGTAAAAACTCAAATACCTCCGATTCTTGTGAAATTTTAAAAATAGGTATTAGACATTAATTAATAAATATTCCCAAAATTTCAGTTTCTTTGGGGTATTTTAAAGGGTTTTAGGGGGCATAATATGCGCACAACCTCTCATTTGAAAATTCAAATATTTCATATTTGCATTAAATTTGATTCATATTCATTAGACACCAATTAAACAAGATTCCCTGAATTTCAATTTCTTCTTAAGTTTTCTTACATTTTACATATTTTCTAGAATCAAAAACATGTAATGGATTTTGATCAAAATTAGAATAAGGATTCTAATATAGTATAATTATATTTGGATTTTAATCTTTGTAAGCCGACATAAAAGTGGTGCAGAACTGTTCTGTTTGTGGAATTAATTTTATCCGTCCTGGGACGTGTATTTTCTAGTATATATGTATATATATATGTATATATATATATATATATATATATATATATATATATATATATATACAGGGTGGGCCAAAATAAGGGTCCTATCTTTAAATTTGAATAACTTGAATTTGAATAACTTCCACAAAATAAAAGTTAAACTCACCAAACTTTATGTGTGTGTAGACTGACCCTTCCGAGATTTTTTGAAATAAACAAAACAAATTTTAGCCGAAAAACACTTCTTAAAACTTACAAAAACTAAAGTATTGTTTTTTACACTGTTTTGAGTTTTTTAAGCAAAAATAATGTTTTCTAAATGAGAGTACGTTCCTTAGGGCTAATACGGCTCATGCTTGCTTCGGAAGGGGTCCTTTACTTATTCTAAAAAAAAAAAAAAATCAATAAATAAAAAAGTTATGAATTTTTAAAAATAGGACCCTTATTTTTGCCCACCCTGTATATATACATATATATGGCAATGATATCAGTGTGCATGTGTGTTTCTGTGCATGTATCAATTGTAAATAACTAATCTGTGAACAAAACCAACGGAATATTTGAAATTATTATTTCTATGATTTTTTCACGAAAACCGTGTTATTGTTTGTTAGAGTTAAACTCAAAGTAGTTGCTACGACAAATTTGTCCATTAATTAGTGGAATTACAAGAGTTTTATTGATTGATTCCTTGTGAAGATTGTCATCAAATTGCATTTTAGAATTCATAAAAACGTGCGAAATTGGCATTTTTCTGAATTTTCTCTCATCGTTACCGACAACAGAACAAATTTCAAAATTGAATCATCCAAATAAATTAAAATTTGGTGGTTTACTGTTCTATGTAATTTATAATTTATAGTGAAATAATTTATAGTGAAATAATTTATAGGGAAATAATTTACAGTGAAATAATTTATAGGGAAATAATTTATAGTGAAATAATTTATAGTGAAATAATTTATAGTGGAATAATTTATAGTGAAATAATTTATAGTGAAATAATTTATAGTGAAATAATTTATGGTGAAATAATTTATAGGGAAATAATTTATAGTGAAATAATTTATAGGGAAATAATTTATAGTGAAATAATTTATGGTGAAATAATTTATAGTGAAATAATTTATAGGGAAATAATTTACGGTGAAATAATTTATAGGGAAATAATTTATAGTGAAATAATTTATGGTGAAATAATTTATAGGGAAATAATTTATAGTGAAATAATTTATAGTGAAATAATTTATAGTGAAATAATTTATGGTGAAATAATTTATAGGGAAATAATTTATAGTGAAATAATTTATAGGGAAATAATTTATAGTGAAATAATTTATGGTGAAATAATTTATAGTGAAATAATTTATAGGGAAATAATTTACGGTGAAATAATTTATAGGGAAATAATTTATAGTGAAATAATTTATGGTGAAATAATTTATAGGGAAATAATTTATAGTGAAATAATTTATAGTGAAATAATTTATAGTGAAATAATTTATGGTGAAATAATTTATAGGGAAATAATTTATAGTGAAATAATTTATAGGGACATAATTTATAGTGGAATAATTTATAGTGAAATAATTTATAGTGAAATAATTTATAGTGGAATAATTTATAGTGAAATAATTTATAGTGAAATAATTTATAGTGAAATAATTTATAGGGAAATAATTTATAGTGAAATAATTTATAGTGAAATAATTTATAGTGAAATAATTTATAGTGAAATAATTTATAGTGAAATAATTTATGGTGAAATAATTTATAGTGAAATAATTTATAGTGAAATAATTTATAGGGAAATAATTTATAGTGAAATAATTTATGGTGAAATAATTTATAGTGAAATAATTTATAGGGAAATAATTTACGGTGAAATAATTTATAGGGAAATAATTTATAGTGAAATAATTTATGGTGAAATAATTTATAGGGAAATAATTTATAGTGAAATAATTTATAGTGAAATAATTTATAGTGAAATAATTTATGGTGAAATAATTTATAGGGAAATAATTTATAGTGAAATAATTTATAGGGACATAATTTATAGTGGAATAATTTATAGTGAAATAATTTATAGTGAAATAATTTATAGTGGAATAATTTATAGTGAAATAATTTATAGTGAAATAATTTATAGTGAAATAATTTATAGGGAAATAATTTACGGTGAAATAATTCATAGGGAAATAATTCATAAGGAAATAATTTATAGTGAAATAATTTATGGTGAAATAATTTATAGGGAAATAATTTATAGTGAAATAATTTATAGTGAAATAATTTATAGTGAAATAATTTATAATGAAATAATTTATAGGGACATAATTTATAGGGAAATAATTTATGCTGAAATAATTTATTGTGAAATAATTTATATGGAAATAATGTTTATAATAAACTTAATTTCTTGATGCATAAATAGTTCTCTATTTTATAATTGAGCTAAAGTATTTGTGCCGTTCCATGAACACCATGTAAAGTTAAAACATAAAAACTATGGATTTGAAACTGAATGTCTAAACACATTACGTCATGTGAATATAAAATTAGATTTTCTATTTTTATAATCACGCATGTGTTAGAGCCCCTAATTTACACGGCTGCCATATTGAATTTGTGTTTTCTTGAAAACACACAAGGGTCAGAAGTAAATAGGAAAATAACAAGAATGAAGAAACGGCAATAATAAAAGCACAGTTCATACGTGCATTTATTTTGTCACAGAAAAGATTCGTCAACGAGAAACCTAACAAAACATGATGCATAGACAGCGTCCCAACCACGGGTAAAAGTGAAGCTGACATCAAAGCGTAAATTGATCTTGCATGTTACGCCTTCTGCTGACTCAATTCCCAGCTCTGGTCAAGATCTGTGATGGACAAAGAAATATCTGGCTGACCTGGAACCCAATCTAAGACCCTGAATCTATGGAGTTTACCATTGGATCGTCAACTCAAGCCCCCTCACTTTTTGACTTGGGCCATCCCACTTTACGGTCATCAATAATTAAGTTGATATGCATGTGTTTAATTTCATCTAATTAGCTTATCTATTAATTGATTGTTGGTCTTATATTGTCATCATTACAAGATAAGACCAACAATCAATTTTATTTAAAATTTGGCGAAAACCAAGCGAAATAGGTATATTTACGGACTTTACCCCTATGTGAAAGTCCATACTTGTATAATACACAATGTATGGATATTTGGTTTGTAAGATTTATGTACTTAAATAAATTAAATTACATATGTATGTAAAACACGTATTATATGTTCAGTGCCCAGACTGAGAATTTATTAATTTTGGAATGTTCAATAAAATACAGTTCATGGAGTACAATGCAAAAAAAAACAGAAGTTAAAATATTAAACGGTTGAAATTTGTTCAAAACTTAAAGTCGGCCTTTTTTGTGAACCGATCAGTTAATCGTTTTTTCCAGGATTTAAGTAAAATTTCGCCGAAAATGGTCAATTTTCAAACCGTCACCATTTTTTTCAGAAACAAGATGGAAAAATTCTGTTTCCATCTATCTGAAAGCATTTTTTTATCCCTTTCCTGAATATGTAGAAAGAAAAAGCCTTTGATTGCATTCAATTTTGAAAAAATTAACTTGAAGTCGGGTAGGGGTGAATTATTCAGAACACATAATTCCCGTCAATTTTCCCCAAATTTTTCAGAAAAATCATAATTTTTGAAAACGTTCTCATAATTTCTCACTGTGGGGACCTGGTGTACTACAAAATAGATTTTATACTCATTATCATTAAAAAGAGACCAATCAAAAGGTATTAAGGAGTCAAACACAGTATTTTCTCGAAAATTCTTTATTATTCAAGGAAAATTTAAATTTTCCAGTATTTAAGTAAAATTTTGCTGAAAATGTTCAATGAACGAACAAACAAAAGTAAACTTGTCTATAATACAATGAATCTATTTGAGCTTGTTTAATAGTTGAAGCAGTCGACTTGGTATGTCTGATTGACCTTGCTGTGTGTCCAGTTTCATCACAAATATTACAGTAAGGTCGGGGGCGTCGTGAAGCGATTTCAGAGTGAAACATTATTAACATTCGTCAAAGTATATCATGAATATTGTCCTTGATGGACAGTTGCTGAGACAATGCAGCTGGACCACTTAAGAAAGACCGAATGTGCTTGTTCCAAGACTCTACTGGACTCTCACTCCATTTTGCTATCGAGTTACCGTTATTCCACTTGAACTATGGGCACACATTTGATGGTAGCTCGGGATTATCATAATCCATGGTTTAGCCTTCTCATCGACGAAGGCAATTCTGAGATGAAGCATTATCTCGATGTCCAAGGTTTTCAATGCTTCCACATGCACACATTTGTTTGTGACAGACTGGGTGATAGTAAGGATGATGTTGGTGTTACTCATGAACGTTTCAAAATTTTGCGATCCACGCTGTTACGGATGAGAGAACATACGTAAAAGCGATTTTGAGGGCTGAAAAATCTGTTGAAAAGCGGACCTTTATTTGTATTTTCTCCACTCGCACATGGTGCATCCATTAACATAACGGTGATTTTTCGGATTGCATCGATACATTCTTTTTTCGCATTGTTGAGGATCCGCATAATATCCAAAGTTATTCATTCCATCCTCCCTCCAGTCCTTCTGTCCACAGAACAACCGATACAGTATCTTTTGAGCAAAGTCCAATGAACGCAATTTGAAGTGAAGAACAGAGAAACAATGCAAGTCTGCCTTGTTAATACGCTTCCAACGAGCTATTCCAATTCCAATACATACATTTATACTTTTATACTTTTTACTTTTATATGCACCTTGTCAGTTAATACTTTTAACTTTATGTATTCTCTATATTTGATAAACCTATTGATTCTTGAATTTTGTCATTTTTACTAGAAGCGACTTGCTGATATGTTTCAAATGAGCCATCAAGCAGTGTCAGAAAATCATTTTATGTCTAGATTAAGTCCAAAAAGGTGTATTTGGCCCAAAATGACCAAATATAGTAACTTGGGCCCAGCCCCCCCCCCCCCAAAAAAAATTGAAATTTCTGTTTGTTCTTTTTTCACCAGAAGCAACTTGCTAATATGCTTCCAACAAGACTTCAACCACTATCAGAAGATCATTTCATGTCTAAATTATGTCAAAAAAGGTATTTTTGGTCCAAAATGTCCTAATATGGTAGCTTGAGCCCAGACGCCAAAAAATTGAATTTTTTAAAATGTTTCTTTATCTATCACCAAGAGTAGTCCATTCCGCTTCTAACGAGCCATCAACCACTACCCGAGGATCATTTTAAACCAAAATATGCCCCAAACAGTGATTTTCCCCCAATATGCCCAAATAAGATAATTTGAGCCCAAACGCCAAAAAATTGAAATATTTTGAATTTTTCTTTTTCTATCACCAAGAGAGTTCTATTCCGCTTCTAAGGAGATCTCAACCACTATCGGACGATCATTTTTAGTCAAGATATTGAATTTATTCCCATATTTAGCATTCTGGGCGCAATGTGGGCTCCCTCCCCCCACACTTTTATAACTGTCCCGCCGGCCCTGCTTAACTTATTTTAAAGCGTTTTTTACTTTCTGAAAAAAAAGGAGGTTCGAAGAGTTCACGTTAGAATGATAAAAATAAAAATAGCGCAGAGAACCATGCGATGCCTCGAGAATCGCCCCAAATAGGAAATTAAACAAAAATACAGCTAATCAATGTCACCAATCGGGCAGAAAGCTTATGTTCAACCGAACTGTATATTTTATTAGCTGTATTTTTGTTTAATTTCCTATTTTTGGACGATTTTTGAGCCGTCACGTGGTCCCCATTTTAATTTTTTCATTCTAATGTAAACTCTTCAAACATCCTTTTTTTTTTCAGAAAGTAAAAAAACGCTTAAAAAAAAGTTAAGACACACAAAAACTTATCCAGGTAGGTAGAAGAGTAACTTATCTTGCCTTTGGTAACATTTAGTTGTTGTTTTTTTCCCCCCTTTTTTGTTCTGTTGACTTCAATAAATAATTCCTGCTTGTTCATTAACATGGCGTCGTAAAATCTGATTGAAACAGGAATAAAATGTAATTTTAATTTAAATTTGAAAATCATTAAAAAAAACATGCCTCCCCTGAACCGTACCATTAACTCGGGCGGCAATACGAGAAGCAAATTACAAAAGACAGAAAAAGTACACGCGACTTGAGCGTAACGGGACCGTTAAAAGTCAATTTCACCTGACAATTACCGGCTAATTTTGGACATCCTTACAGGATACAAGAGTAAAGTGAACAACCTTCTGACGCGAATGAAAATAAAATGTTTTTAAAGTTTTTTGATAATCATATTCGATAAGAACAAAATTGTGAAATATTAAACGGGGATCATCAGCTGTTTTGGAGATTTAAAAACAGAACATGGCTCTCCAGTGATACCGATCAAATGACTGACCACTTCCCCAATAACCAAATCTAGAAACAATTCCGTATTTATTTCACTAATATATATATATATATATATATATATATATATATATATATATATATAAAAACTATATAAAAAATAAAATTTTAAAAAATATATATATATATATATAAAAAAAAAATATATATATATAAAAAAAAAAAACTTATAGTCTCAAGTCTTCAAGTGGAAAATCACTCATGTAAGTCAATTTATTTTTTACAGTTATTATATTAGTTAGTTTCTAACACTATTTTAAGGGATCATCAGTTGTTTACCATGAAAAACTGTTTCGGGAATTTAAAAACAAGACAGTATGTAATTTCATGGCTTCCCAGCAGAGTTGATCAGACCCCACTTCCCTTAAAAGACAAAAACATAAACGTTCCTTATACTAAATCTACGTTTTGTTCCATATAAATGTTTTGCTAACTTATATTAGTTATTTAAGACACAAAAAAAAAAAAAAAAAAAAAAATTCTTTACCTGTGCTGTTCGTCTGTCTAATAAAATTTATCCGTTACTTACAAAAATGTTGCTGCATTTTAAAGTGTTTGGACGAATCCATGACACTATTATTTAAGTGATTAATGTATTATTTTTAGTTTTATATTATAAATATAAAAAACATCAACACATCAAAAAATAAAAGATAAATAAATAAATATGTATATACATACATATATATATATATATATATATATATATATATATATATATATATATATATATATATATACACACATATATATACCTTTAGTTCCTCCTTTTCTCCCTCGTCCTACTTTGTTGTCCATCTGCCCGTTGTCGTCAACCTCAAATAAATATTAATCTTCCTTGTTCACTTACAGTTTTTCTAATCTGCGTTCACAACTGTCGATTTTTTTCTTTTCTCATTGTTTCAAATCTGCGTCTATAAGTTAACCGCTAATTTGTTCTCTTTTTCTTTCTTTTTCTTCTTCTTCTTTGCCAACTCCCGGTGTTTAAAATATATATATATATATATATATATATATATATATAAGTAAATAATAATAATAATAATAATAATAATAATAATAATAATAATAATAATAATAAAACATTACCCTTTAGACTACAATGTGATATGGAATTTGCATATGAAAAAACAACAACAACAACAGAAACAACAACAACAACAATAATAATAATAATACAAGCAAGGCCACCGGATGTTAAAATAATCGACAAGAATCTGTCAAAATCGTAGACTTCGCCGTTCCAGCCGACCACAGAAAAGGGAAAGCGAAGCAAATACACAGAACTAGCTAGAGTACTGAAAAGGAATATGGAGCATGATAAAAGTCAGTATAATACCAATAATCGTAGGAGCACTAGGAACAATCCCAAAAAACACAGAGAGAAATTGGAATCAAAGGGACCATCGAAACGATACAAAGGACGACAATGATCAAAACAGCTGCAATCTTAAGGAAAATCCTCGAATGCGGAAACTAATCTGCATAAACTGCAAAGGGTAACCAGTCACAAGGAATTTACAACAGGGAGAAAACAAAACCACACGAAGAACACCACAACACGAAACAAGGAACAGAAACTGCAAGAAACATCACTTCATAATCCCCCCCCCCCTCCAATAAATTACACCGGCCTCAGCTGACACCACACAAAAATGAACAAATGAACAGAAATTGCAAGAAACACCATAAGCTCTCCTCCCCGCTCTCCCCCTCCCCCCAAAAGAAATTATTGTCACCCAAATCCCAGAGAAGACCAATGGTAAGTGGCTGTTGCGATACCACAAGTTTTTTTGCGGTGGTTATCGAAAAGAGGTGGAGAATACTGGAAATCTGGGGAGACTTGTTGTCACTCAGACTCCAGGAAATACCACCGGTTGTTGTCGGTGTGAGAACTCCTAGTGAGTAAATAATAATAATGATAAAAAAGGGATGTTATATTTTTTGTAATTAAAGTTTTCAAAAAAAACAAAACAAAGGGAATAAAAAAAAAAGGCATGTTTTTTTATTATTGAGGGGGATAAAATTGAGTTAATAAATCAGTTAGAATTTGCGCGAATAGGTCAGTTCAAAGTCAGTGCAAAAAAACTACAGCAGACTCCTTGTCGTGGGCCAGGGTTGTGAGTCTTAGAAAATTCATAAGGAAAGGGTGTACTCAAGGGTTAACGCGTAAAGAATTTAGCAAGCTGAAAAGTTGTCTCCCTTGGCAGCGGGGTTATTCTTAGCGGCCGACTAACTTTAGCACTAGTGGCGGGGAGCTTCTTAAAAAGATCCGCATTTTCTCTAAGACACAACTAAGCTAAGGTCCGCGCTCCTACAAATAGTCTTTGTTTTTTTTTGTTTTTTTTAACCTAACGTCTCAGGGTTCCTATTTACTTGCATCTCCACGAGGGCGGAGTTAGATACAAGGTTGGTTTTTAATGTAGGGAAAATAGCATCTTAAAAAGAAGCACTCTGGATTGGGACAAAAATTAAAATTGCCTCAATTTAGAAGGATTTCTCCTTCACTGGCCGAGGACAGAAAAGATTAAAAGCACTATCAGAACAGTTACTACACGTTGCTCCTAGCCAGAAAAGCTCGTAGGATAAGAATGATCTGACGCTTATCTTTGTCGTCATTGAAATTCATAATATCGAAAGAGTAACTTCCCTTAACTTTAATCGAATTGCGTCCCTTTATAGAAAATAAACTTCACGTAAAAACAGCAGTTGGAGATTTCAGGCTTGGAGTATTTACCTTGACATGTACTGCATAATGACATAAGTTGACATCAGTTCTTGTTAGATCACCAAAGTTAAGCAACGGTGAGCCTGATCAGTACCAGATGGGTAACCATCTGGGAAATACCAGACGTTGTATGTGGGAGGACGGTGAAAACACTCTGCAAAAACTAACGTCGTCAAAATTGGATTGCGGGCGACAACCGCAAAATAGAGATTATCCTCTGTTTAATAGCGATATTTTCAATGAATAGAAAGAAAAAAGAAAGGGGGAAAAAAGAAACAAGTGTATATATATATATATATATATATATATATATATATATATATATATATATATATATATATATTTTATATATATATATATATATATATATATATATATATATATATATATATATATATATAGTTCGTTGAAAAGAAATCAATAAAGTGCTCGATCGTAAGAATGTGAGAGCTAAAATACAAATTATTTATTTAAAAACTATGCATTACATATTCCAGAGACGTACCATGGTTTCATTGACACGAATAGACCTTTACTGTTTAGAAAAGGCCCTTAAACCCCATTTAAAATCATCGGCGACGTACAGAATGAAGACAATTCGGAAAAAAATTATATACGTCTCAATGAAACCATTGTACGTCCCTGGAATATATAAGGTATAGTTTTAAAATAATTTGCACACACACACACACACACACACACACACACACACACACACACATATATATATATATATATATATATGAAGGAGAATGGAAAGGAATTAGAGAAAGCAAAAGCCAAATCAAAATTCAATTCAAAAGTTCAAAGCAAGGTATAATCCGCAAAAAGGCAATTTATTCAAGTTAAATTTTCCTTAAGCCAGGCTTTTCAAAGATCAAAATCTTATCATCAGAGGAAGTCGCTGGGATAGATAAGTTGGCAATGGCCAAGATTTAAAATTTGAAAAAATGAAATAAAATAAAAGTTGTAGGGAAAGAAACGTAGGGCAAAACTGTGCCAGGGTGCAAGCAAATGTCCGATTGCCAAAAAGTCCGGTGTCGAAGAGTCCAGCGGAGAGGATACGGTGTAGATAGGTAGGTCGTTAGAGGCACGAGAAGTAATGAGAGAAGTTTCAAAGTTAAAATCCAAGCCACAACTTCAGGTACGGCGAAAATAGAAGATCCAAGAAGGGTAAAGAGTCCAATAAGAGGTACATTCGAAGATGCAGGCAGGCGTCAGAGGAGATTAAGATGTAAAATATTCGCCATTAAAGAAACTTCCCGGGCAGAGATGACAAAAGAAAGTGTTTTAAAGTGGAAAAGAGGGGCAGTGAGAATATTTAAAGTCTGCCCAGTTGAGAAAGCCGGCTATAAATGAAGAAAAGCAAAGACAGTGAAAACAGGAATATAATATGCGACCAATGGGCAAGGGAGGAAACGGGTAAGTGGTGTGTGGAAGGAGAAAGGGACGGGTACGAGGAAAGAGAGGAGGGAGGAGAAAGGGAGCGATGCGGTGAAGGAATGCGGATAAAACTAAGAGTGTGAAAGTCGGGGGGTGAAACATAAAGTTGAAATTGGAAGTTAGGATTCAAATAGAAAAGGGGAAGAAAGGAGTGGGGGTAAGTTAACGAATGTTAGGATAAGGGGTTAAAATATCAGAATATGTATAAGAACAGAGTTCGGGGGTTTAGAAGTTTAATCAAATGACCTTAGATATGAACAATGAGGCAAAATATATATGAAGGGTAGGACTAGGAAAATGAGTTAAAAATTAAAAGAGTAAAGATAAAAAATAAAGATAAAAATAGTATAAAAAGTAGAAATAAGAAAATAAAAGAATAAAGAATGAAAAATAGATAATAAGATTAGTCTTAAGCTCGCAGGGAAAATTGAGGATTGACCGAAAGAATAAAAAATAAAAAATAAAAAATAAAAAATAAAAAATAAAAAAATAAAAAAATTTTAAAAATAAGATACTAATAATAGAATGAGGGAAAAGTCGATAAGGTTGGAGCTCAAGAATGAAAATTAGAATAAGGAAAAAGAAAAAAGAAAAAGGAAAACAAGACCTAGAGAGGATATCCGGAATGGGAGTCTCCAAGGTGGAAAAAAATTATGGGTTGAAGTAAATAAGCAGTTACGGGATGCTAGTTCAAATAGATATGGGAAAATATAAACTTTGAAATTTTATTTTAAAAAAAAGTTATATGGAGGTTAATTAAGAAAATTGTTAAATAGGTTAGTGAAGGCCGGAGGAAGTAAGAGATATACAAGGTTAAAGAAGTGACAAAGGATTAAGCCAAAGGGAGAGTGGAGATCGCAGTTACAAGTAAATACTATAGGGGTTAAAAGATGTAGAGCTAGGGCGGGTTGGGGGTTGAGTAGTTTGAGAGAGATGTGCGAAGGGCGAGGTAAAACAAGGGGGGAATAATCGAGGCTATTAAAAAGTGAGAAGAATTAAAAACAGGAGGGGAAGAATAATTAGAGTGCACAGTGGAAGCAGTAAGGAGTTCGATATCGAGGTGTGCAAATGGGATATGGAGTAGATAAGGCTAATCAACAAGTAAATAAAAGGGCTAGGATATAAAATGAATAGAGTGGGTTAGTTATCACGTTGAAAGGGAAAAGAATGAAGAATGGAGGTGCTGCAGGGAAGCGGACGAAAGCATTAAAAGAAGTTAAACGGGAAAGAAAATGGAAAGCCAAATAAAGTTATACAGTTAAGGAGGTTAAGTGGAAAGATTTAGGGGGTAATGGAAGAAAGGTGTTAAAACTAAGGGAAATGCGAAGCTAACGAAGTTTATGGGTAATTTATTAAGTTAAGAGAAGGTTAAAGGGATGAGGGGGATATAAGTAGAGATTAAAGAACAACAGGAATTAGAACTATCAGAAAGGGGTTTCGAGATGTAAGGAGGGAAAATCCGAGATGGAGGGAGGGTATTTAATCAAATGGGGGAGGGGTATCTGGGGGATTATTATGGTTGCTATACCTGAATTTACGTTTATGCCTGCAACTGGAGATAAGTTCATTCTTAGAATTAATAATATTTTTAGATTTAGTAGCAGTAGCTATCATAAAGGTTTCCAGAGTACAAAGTTGGCAATGGGATGCTCCAGGGGTATAAGATTTGGACTTTTTAAGTATTGACCAGTGAAGTGAATAGGGAGTATTTTTGAGATTGAGGTTTCTAATTAGATTGGAAAGTGAAGTGCCTGTGCTGTTATCGCTGCTATTTTTAAAGGAATATATATGGTTAGAGATCCGGGTCTTTATGGGGAAAGAGGACGCCCCAATATATGTGTGTATCTTGAAGGGTGGTGCTATAGTTGCATTGAGATTACTAATGGTATTAGAAGAGATTTGGGTTTGGAGATCCAAGTTATGCGAGGAAAGTTGTTTGGAGAAGTGGGGTGGAGCGGATATGGGGGAAATGTGAGTTGGCCCATGAGCACTATTTATTATTGGGGGTGCTTTGTTAGAGGTATGGCTGTATAAGCGGGAGTTTAGAGTAGAAGCGGATTGGGGTTGCGGGAAGATCCGGAGTTCGGGTGGAGAATGGGAACTGTGATTACTCACAACATTGGTGGAGCGAGGGAATTGTTTAACAGTACAAGCGTATATTACGTCCTTCTGTACACAGTTGTTGTTAAGGGGACAATCTCTAGGTTTACGGCAGTTACAAGTGGTGAGGGATGTGGTGGGTGGTTGCTGTTGGATATGTTTGATTTTCCTATTGTTAGAGGTTATGATAGTTTGTTCAATATTGGGCATAGTAGAGTATGATATTTTAATAGAATTTTTGTTAAGGATAGTGCTATATCTGTGGGGATGCTTAAAAGATCTGTCTAAGATTTGGAAAAATTCTTTAGGTATATTGGTTTTAATATTACTGCTGAAAGGCGGATTAAACCAAATGTTATTCTTTCTTCTAAGTTTTTTTCTTTGTTTATGCGAATGTGGGTCTACCCGATTATCAATATCTTTAGTTCCTATGGGCTTATTAGAGTGTGTTTTGATTATCTTAGGTGCTGATGAGTTAAACTTTTTATTTCTGTGTGTGGTCATGTTGTGAGTAATAATGCCTGAAGATTTGTTAACTTGAGTAAGGGGGTTGCAGTTATATTTAATTTTGTGATTGTAGCCTGAGTTAAGCAAAGCATTATTGTAAAAGCTAGAATTTTGATCGAAGATAGATTTATTCGCAGATAGCTTAGAGATTCTATTAGATACTGAGGGGACTATTGAGTTTATGATGGATTTAGGGTGGTTAGATAGGCTATGTACGTAGAAAAGGGTTAAGTTAGGTTTATGGTATGGGCAGAAGGTTCCCGAGTTAAGATCTAATGTAAGGTCAAGAAAGTTGGATATTCTTTTCTCAGGTTCCACTGTAATGGTCAAACCAAAGTTTTTAAAGAAGTTATGCAGGTTTTTGATAGTGTTGTTATATTGTCTCGATCTCTCCCCAGATACAAACAGGGCATCGTCCCTATACAACCCACCCTGTAAGTGTCCAAAATTAAACCCCAATTCTCTCATCAAGTACAAACCTACCAGGTCAGTGACCTGGGCAGAGTCTGAGGCCCCCATGGTAATGTCAAAGTTATTGGGGGTGTCCTTCCTAGTCCAAAGCTTATTATCAAATTCTAGTAGGGATCTTCTGGCTAATATTATTAGTTTAATCTCTATGTCAGTAATGTCAGAATTATTTTTGGCGAAGATTAATGCTTTGTTAAGTAAGATAGGGGAAATGGATTGGTAATAATTATTAATGTCGAATGTTATGAAGTTCAAGTTAGGTTTAGACTTATCAATGAGGTTAAGGAACCAGGTAGTAACCTCATCAGAGGATTGCCAAAGAGTGTAACGAATTTTTTCTTTCAAGGTAGGGATAATTCTATCCAAGATTTTCTTGCTTATGATGCCTAGGTCGGATTTAGAGGGGCATATATATATATATATATATATATATATATATATATATATATATATATATATATATATATATATATATATATATATATATATATATTCCATTCATATTTTCTGTTCTCATTTATTTTTGTTTATCTGTTCCACATTCCGGTACCTATATCACATTGCTCCTGCCTCGGATTACAAACTTACATTTATATTTACCAGCAATCCGAGGCAGGAGCAATGTGATATAGGTACCGGAATGTGGAACAGATAAACAAAAATAAATGAGAACAGAAAATATATATAATATATATATATATATATATATATATATATATATATATATATATATATATATATATATATATAAAAGGAAATTGTAGTTTGTAGTTTGCTTGAAGCATTGCTGGTAAATATAAATGTAAGTTCGTAATCCGAGGCAGGAGCAATGTGATATAGGTACCGGAATGTGGAACAGATAAACAAAAATAAATGAGAACAGAAAATATGAATGGAATCTCAAATCAATTTATTAATATTTCACGTAAAACAGATTAAATACCAGAACAGTAAATAAAAAAGTGATTACTGTCAGGCAAGTAAAAGTTCCGGAATAAGGTAAACTTAAATTTTCGAGAGCGGGACCTCTCATTATCAAAAGACCAAAAAATATGAATCTTACAACAATCTCGCCCTTGAACACCTCAGCAATACGTCCCTATACACACCCGATAATAACATCTCAGCTACCCACATACAAACCTCTATTAACAACGCTTGGTCTCAAATTTGCGCTAGACGTAATCTTCCCAAGGCATACAGGCTCAATCTCACCACTAAGAACAGCAGACTCCCCACCTTTTATCATCTTATTAAAACTCATAAAACCAGCAACCACACACAGATCAGACCTATAGTCTCCAGTACTGAGGGACCCTTTACAAAATCTCCTGGCTTCTCTCCCATTTACTCAAACCGCTACTCCCCACCTTTCCGGCACATGTCAGCAGCTCTGACCAGGTACTAAACAGACTCCACTTACTCCAACCCCAACAACTTCGCCTCAACAACTACATCTTCAGCCTTGACATTGTCTCCCTTTACACTTTCATTCCCGCACACCCCCGTCATCAACCTCATAACTGACCACATCTCTTCTAATAACCTTGACTGTTTTGGGCTTATCCCGACAGACATACATCAACTCCTATGCATCATTGTGGATAATACTTATTTCAGGTTCCAGCAAGACACATACAAACAAGTCTCTGGCTTACCCATGGGTTCCAGTCTCTCCGGCCTCCTCGCCATATCCTACATGAACAGACTGGAACAACAAGATCTTAGCACCTGCCATTCCCATATATTCTTCTCGAGATACATTGATGACATTCTGATTCTCACTTCATCTCGTGAAGAAGCTACTTCTATTTTTAACACATTTAATAATACTGACCCCCACATTAAATTAACCATCGAACATCCCAACACCTCAGACTCTCTCTCACTCCTAGACTTTAAACTTAGCATAAATGACGACGGATCCCTTCACACCACCTTCTATAGAAAACCCTCCCGCAGGAACCTTTTCTATCCATTACAAATCCGCCCTACCCCTCAAATCTAAAATTAGTTACGCACACACCGAAATCACCTGCATACAGAACAAATGCTCATCCACTGCCAACAAAACAACACACACCAAAGCCTTCCACCAGACCCTCTTAACCAACGGTTTCCCCCTCACTACCATATCCAGCCTCAACAACACCAGAAGACATAGATACCACACTCTCACCAACACCTGCTTCCTTAAGCTCCCCTTCTTTAGCGACCGCATCACTTCCGCTATCCGCAATGCCATACGTAGTGAGAACCTCGACATACAGCTCTCCCACACAGGCACTTCTCTCCGACAACATTTGTCCCAAAAAAGTCACTACACCCCGGATCTCTGCTCTCTAGCTAATTGCCCCATCTCCACATCTGGCCTCTGCTTCCGCACCTATACGGTGTACAGCCTACAATGCGCTAAGTGTCGCTAGCACCGTCAGGCCTCTGCACCAACGCATTAAAAAACATCTGAACACCCACATTTCTTCCTTTCACAAACACTTAATATCATGTGGCATGTGATTTCAGTTTTTCAGTTTTTAGTTAATTCTTACCAAATTCTGGATTTCAAAGTTGCCTCCCCTTGACTGTTCGTATTCCTTTAACGGCTCACATTTATCAAATTTAAATTTAAAATTAAAATTGAATTAAAAAAGAAAAAGAAAATAAATCAAATAAAATAAAAATAATAGAATAATGATAAATAGTATATGAATAAACAAATATTAATAAGATGATAAGCCTTAGCTGAATAATGATATAATTAAATTATGATAGGAATAATTAATATTGATATCCAATTAGCTTATCTTAATTCTTTTTCTGCGTATCTACTTTCAACTCTCTGTGGTATTTCGTCAACAGTTGATTCCATCAGTCCATCTTGTTTTTTCGACCACTCGGTCATATTTTTGGGTCTTTTGATAATGAGAGGTCCCGCTCTCGAAAATTTAAGTTTACTTTATTCCGGAACTTTTAATTGCCTAACAGTAACCTCTTTTTTATTTACTGTTCTGGTATTTAATCTGTTTTAACGTGAAATATTAATAAATTGATTTGAGATTCCATTCTTGTTTTCTCTTCTCATTTATTTTTGTTCATCTGTTCCACCTTCCGGTACCTATATCACAATGCTCCTGCCTCGGATTACAAACTTACACTTATATATATATATGTGTGTGTGTGTGTGTGCGTGTGTGTGTGTGTGTGAAAGGTTAGTAGGCGAGAACCCCAGCAAAGTGCTCAATTATTAAGAAAGATGAAAAATAAGAGCGTCATATTTACTAGCAGGGCTACCCAACGATGCACGGGTGCAACATCAAAAAGCAATGTTTGTATACTCAATTTGTTGGCAGATTTAGTTATTACTTTGATCACTGTTCTCACATCACTTGCTTTTATATTCTTAAAAACTCTTATCACCAAATATTTGCAATAGTGGATGTAGTGCACATATAAAAAAGTAGATTACAATCTCATAGCTCAATAGGAAGATTAGTATAGCTTGTTCTATGTACAGGTGGGGGAATTTTTTATACATGACAATATATATTTTTTTATGACAATGGCGGACAGTGTCCACTAAAAATGTAAAATCTAAAAAAATGCTGACTCATTTCGTGTTTAGAATTATGAGTTTGCTAAGTAAAGCCTGGGTAAGTCGGCCTCCCCCTTCCTCCTAGAATTATCATATTAGAATTTTGAATGCCCCCCCCCCCTCCACACCGAATTCTCCCTATGATGTCATTTCCGGTTGAATTTGAGGAAATAACTTGCAGTTTTTTTTTCGAGAATGACTTGCAATTTGTTTTTTTAAAAAAGACTACGTGATATAATTGTTTTCTATTTAGATTAATGCATAATTAAATTGAAATTAAGCTGAAAATAGCTGAAATAATCGACCCCCCCTCCCTCGACGAAATCTGCCCATAGCCCCCTTAGGAGTGAATTTAGAGATTCGGGAATACGCCCATTAACTTTCACGGTGAATTTTACATTAGAATACACTTTTAGATTTTATCTAGATTTGCTAACTTTTTTTTCTATAGAGTACACACACACATACACACACTGACACACATACAGACAGACATTGAGTTTCATATATATAGATGTATTACCGACGGTCTCAATGTTGTTCTAATCTTCTGTATTACGGGCGGAGAGAGGGTAATTTTTGATATTTTTTAATTTTTTTATTTTTTAGATTTTAATATTTAATTTCTCCGACACCGGAAATGAAGAGAAGGCGATCAGAGGTCAGGTCACGCTACCTAGATTCACAGATTTAAAAAAAAAAAAGATAATTTTTTTTAATAATCACAACATATATATCGGCAAATTTTTTGGTAGAAATTCCGGATTAGTAAAAAAAAAAAAATAACAAAAATGAAAGTAAATTTAAGAATTGAAATATCGTACAAAAGCGTGGCCACCGAGAGTAGTAACTCTCGGTGGCCACGACAAAAGTCACATAACGCGCGTGGCGCCATTTTCCGAGGAGACAGAAATAAACAGAGGCTGAAAAAGAGTCTGGTATAGGAGACCAACTATAGGTCCCCTTTGTTTGGACTTGCAACCGACGGTACTGATGTTGTTATGATTATTTTCTGTAATACATAGATAAATAAATATTATGCTCTTATTTTTGAACTTTTTTCAATAATCGAGCACTCTGCTGGGGTCCCCTCCCCCCCCCCCCCCCCACTAACCTTACATCTTTGATCTTTTTGTTTTTTACCATTTAGGGAGTGGGCTCTTATTTTTTTTAAATAAAATAAATCGGCAATGTTCAAGTACGACTAACTGTAAGCGCAGTTTCTGCGGCGCTGCTACGGTGTTACGCCGCCATCCGTACCCGATAATAAACTCCGTACTTAACAACTTCCGGTATTCTTTAGTTTAATTTTTCTCTAGTTTCTGGTAGTCAATTTTCTGGTTTTATTTCTTTTGTATTTTATGATAATTAATTATATCGTACAAGACGTACTAACCGCAGATGAATGTCGGTTGCGCACTATCTCCTTGCAAGTGTTACTTATGGACACAAATGGAGAAAAGAAAACGTTGGAATGGTTGGCACACGTATAATTGTGTGGTTCCCGTAGACAATACGATCCACACTAATCGTATTGAAGGCTCATGGAGTCACGCTAAAGACAAATTCAGGTCCATGCGAGGTACAAGTGCAGCACATTTCAATAGCTACCTGCAGGAGTTTCTCTGGCGTCGACAAGTAAAAGTAAATTACTTCGGCCATATAATATATGCGATCCGACAGTACTATGATTTCTGAAACAACCTATTTTATTATTTCCCCCTCTGTGATTATTTATTTTCAGTAACTGTGATTATTTATTTTTAGTAACTGTGATTATTTATTTTTGTCAAATAAATTATTTAAAATAAAATTTTAACAGTTATTATTTATTTTTGTCTAATAAGTTATTTAAAATAAAATTCAGTACAAAACTAACCAAAACAGGAAGTTTTTATTATCGGAACCAATTTCGAACGGACACCGTTTCCGGTTGGAGACAACTTTGCTTAGAGTTAGTCGTACTTGAACATTGCCAATAAATCTAATAAAGCCAAATGACTTTCCGACATACGCTATTTATTTCAAACGAACAGTTATCTACCCTAGTTTCCATAATTTAAATTATCGTTCCTTGTTTTCGTAGTCTGCATTCAAAGAAAGATAACTCTGTAGTTATCTTTTTCGCCTCGTAATTTAAGAGTTATCCATCCTTGTTTTCATAATTCAAATTACAGGGGTATTTTTACCCCAACTAATAAACTGGTATTGTCCTGGCCTTTGTGTCTGGATTTACGCCGGTCTATTAGGGGTTGTCTGGTCCTGTGCAGTTCTAGGAGGTCCACCCTCCCAGGCTTCGCCTCCCCTCTTTGGGGAGGAGTAAGTTTATTGCTTACTGTCTGAGGCGCCCCTACCGGGGAATGCCGACGGGGCTGCCCAGGCAATTTTTAAATGGCCAGAGTGCTCACCTCTCGAGCTCTGGCTTATCTAATCCCACTTTCCCGACCTTGTGTCACATTTTACCTTGTGGAAGGTAGATAAATAGTAATTCAAATTACAGTGAAATCGGAAAGTTCTTTCGAACAAACATACAGCGTCTACGATGCGGTGTCGGATAATATTTTCGGGCGAAATTCAGCTTAAAGGGCCCTAATAGTTGAACGGCCTCAAAGAAAATGGCCGACCCACAACACAAACGAAACATAAGGCAGACAGAGTGGGAGATTTTATTTTCGATTAGTGGAAGGGCATGTGTTTTTTTTTATAGTGTGCGGACAAAAGCCTACCGAACATAAGCCCACCAAAATAATTCAAACAAGGACGAAAGCCGACCAAAGGGAAAATAAATAAATTTTTCAAAATTAAAAAACAATATTTTTATATTAAATTTACAATTATCAATAACTTTGTAATTTTTTTTTCTTGACAAACATTTTTTTACTTCACTTTTAAACATGCTTCCAGTACTTTGTAAATAGTATTTACTAAATACTGCATTATTTTTAAGATTACATCATAAAAAATACACGCACCCTTTTTACCACTAACCCTAAGTCCGACTGGTAAAACGAAAAATACATTTAAACAAAATTATGTATTGTATTACTCATTTTGCGGAAAGAAAAAACAACAATTATTTTAGAATGCAAATTGGGGGATCAGTTTTGTATATAATTTTAACATAAAATGATCCACCATTTCCGAGCCATTCTAACTTTTTAGAGCATTTAACTAATTTTCTTTTGCGATGGGAGATAAATTCTATGCATTGTTTTTCGGGCGGGTTTTACTTTTTAAAGCGGTTACGTGTGGTTTTACGACTTTGCCGGTCAGACTTAGGGTTAGTGGTAAATTTTTGTAGATCTGCCCGTAAAAGAATGGCCCGGAAAAGGGGGAATCATTTTACGTTAAATTCATATGCGCAACTAATCCCCTATACTAAATTAAAAGAATAATTGTTGTTTTTTTTTTGTTTTTTGTCAGTGTGTTCACACGTAATCGCCTAAAAATGTAGAATCTCATTTTTTTGTGGAGATGGGGGTTATTTTTATGTTTTCCCTTTACATATTGTATCCAAGATTTTGATAAACTGATTGTGAGATTTTCATCTATATTTTTCTCTTGTACCATTTTTTCCTATTTATCAACTTGTGCCATTTTTACCGGTGCCATTTTAACTAAATTCAGAGAAAATAGCGATTTGAGAGATAGTTTAGCAGTCATAGGTTTTCAAATTCTCCATTTGTTGAAAATTTATTTAATTAATTTCAAACCAGAAAAAATATAAACAAACATGAATTATTTCAGAGGATATATACGCGGTGACCAAACAAACACCAGGGTACGGCGGCGCCAGAGAAAAAAAAAAACAAACTTGTCCCCAAAACTGTGAACTCTTTGAGAGTTGTAATAAAAAGTGTTTTCATTTGAGATAATGAAAGTGCTTTTTTTCGTTTCAGTTAACTTTAAATCGGTTTCGTTTTTATATAATATTTTTCTTTCTGGTTCTACTAAGAAGCCATTTTCAAAAACTGGTGTAAAAATATTGCATATTTACACATTTCAAACATGTTTTTCTTCAGATTACATGCGTAATACTAAATAGATTTTAACTCGAAATCGTTCCTCGTGTAATAATATAAAAAAAAAAAAATACAACCTATTTTTATCACATATACACAATTTTTTTTTATCACATATACACAATTTTTTTATCACATATACACAATTTTTTTTATCACATATACACAAATTTTTTTTATCGCATATACACAATTTTTTTATCACATATACACAATTTTTTTATCACATATACACAATTTTTTTATCACATATACACAAATTTTTTTATCGCATATACACAATATTTTTATCACATATACACATTTTTTTTTATCACATATACACAATTTTTTTTTATCACATATACACACTTTTTTTATCACATATACACAATTTTTTTTATCACATATACACAATTTTTTTTATCACATATACACAATTTTTTTATCACATATACACAATTTTTTTATCACATATACACAAATTTTTTTTATCACATATACACAATTATTTTATCACATATACACAATTTTTTCATCACATATACACAATTTTTTTATCACATATACACAAATTTTTTTATCGCATATACACAATTTTTTTATCACATATACACAATTTTTTTATCACATATACACAATTTTTTTATCACATATACACAATTTTTTTTATCACATATACACAATTTTTTTATCACATATACACAATTTTTTTATCACATATACACAATTTTTTTATCACATATACACAATTTTTTTTATCACATATACACAATTTTTTTATCACATATACACAATTTTTTTATCACATATACACAATTTTTTTTATCACATATACACAAATTTTTTTTTATCACATATACACAAATTTTTTTTATCGCATATACACATTTTTTTTTATCACATATACAAAAATTATTTTATCACATATACACAAATTTTTATCACATATACATAATGTTTTTTTTATCACATATACACAATTTTTTTTATCACATATACACAATTTTTCTTATCACATATACACAATTTTTTTTTATCACATATACACAATTTTTTATCATATATACACAAATTTTTATCACATATACACAATTTTTATCACATATACACAATTTTTCTTATCGCATATACACAATTTTTTTATCACATATACACAATTTTTCTTATCGCATATACACAATTTTTTTTATCACATATACACAATTTTTTTTATCACATATACACAATTTTTTTATCACATATACACAATTTTTTTTATCACATATACACAAATTTTTTTTTATCACATATACACAAATTTTTTTTATCGCATATACACAATTTTTTTTATCACATATACAAAAATTATTTTATCACATATACACAAATTTTTATCACATATACATAATGTTTTTTTTATCACATATACACAATTTTTTTTATCACATATACACAATTTTTCTTATCACATATACACAATTTTTTTTTATCACATATACACAATTTTTTATCATATATACACAAATTTTTATCACATATACACAATTTTTATCACATATACACAATTTTTCTTATCGCATATACACAATTTTTTTATCACATATACACAATTTTTCTTATCGCATATACACAATTTTTTTTATCGCATACACACAATTTTTTTATCACATATACACAATTTTTTTATCACATATACACAATTTTTCTTATCGCATATACACAATTTTTTTATCACATATACACAATTTTTTTTTATCACATATACACAATTATTTTATCATATATACACAAATTTTTATCACATATACACAATTTTTTTTTATCACATATACACAATTTTTTATCATATATACACAAATTTTTATCACATATACACAATTTTTTTATCACATATACACAATTTTTCTTATCGCATATACACAATTTTTTTTATCGCATATACACAATTTTTTTATCACATATACACAATTTTTCTTATCGCATATACACAATTTTTTTATCACATATACACAATTTTTTTATCACATATACACAATTTTTTTATCACATATACACAAATTTTTTTTATCACATATACACAATTATTTTATCACATATACACAATTTTTTTTTATCACATATACACAATTTCTTTATCACATATACACAATTTTTTTATCGCATATACACAATTTTTTTATCACATATACACAATTTTTTTATCACATATACACAATTTTTTTATCACATATACACAATTTTTTTATCACATATACACAAATTTTTTTTATCACATATACACAATTATTTTATCACATATACACAATTTTTTCATCACATATACACAATTTTTTCATCACATATACACAATTTTTTATCACATATACACAAATTTTTTTTATCGCATATACACAATTTTTTTATCGCATATACACAATTTTTTTATCACATATACACAAATTTTTTTTATCACATATACACAATTTTTTTTATCACATATACACAATTTTTTTTTATCACATATACACAATTTTTTATCACATATACACAGTTTTTTTATCACATATACACATTTTTTTATCACATATACACATTTTTTTTTTATCGCATATACACAATTTTCTTATCGCATATACACAATTTTTTTATCACATATACACAATTTTATTTATCGCATTCAATTCAGTGACGTCGATCTTACCATCTACCCCTTAAGTCCCGGTGGTTTTACGGAAAATAAATTTTTAAAAAAGGCAAAAAAAAACGGAAAAGGTGTGCGTGTAGCAGCTGGACAACTACATCGACAGTCGCCATGACGATTTTGAATATATGCATAATTCATAAGCTCGGCACTGATTGATGTAAGCATTTAACTTCTTTTCCGGCTTGCCCAATCAGGGGCCATCTCTGATGCGAGCTGGGAACGTAATAAGAGATTATAAAATGGATCGCTCCCTCTTCACTTCCTCTTTCCTTTCCCATGAGACTAGACTGACAACAACTCCACGTGGCTCGGACTAACCACAAACTTCTCTCTTGGGACACAACAGAAACCTCCTGAGCCGTCTGGCCTGGTGTTCGACTTTGACAAGAAGACCTAAGAATTCAACATGGCTACTTCCACCGCCGACACACGTGGACTTAATATAATGCAACCCACACATACCTACATACACACATGGACATGATCTGACTTCCACACCTGTGTACTGTACGTTCTTCATATATGAGCTCTTTCTTTTTTAGAACAAGCAGGACATTCCTTCATATATGAACTCTTTTCTCTTCCCTACTAACGGGACATTTATTTAACACCATGTGGCCTTCATAACTTTTGCCTTCGTCCTTACTCATGGACGGGTTCCTTTACTAACCTTCTCTTTCAGTTCCCCTCTTATTCACATGTTAACGAAGACCACCAATAAAGTTGTTTTAAATTTTAAAATGAGACTTCGTCTTCCTATTCTAGATGCACGACGTGAGTGCGATAGCGCCGTTAAAAGTCTATCTATAATCTACAGAACCCTTCAAGTATAATTTCGCTGTTTTCAGAATCATTGGAAGAAACGATTTTCTCAATAAAAATAGTAAAGAGTTATCTTTTCTTTGCTTTACCTTTTCAAAAGTTAAACCTGAAAAATAATGTTGACGTGAATATAGGAAAGTTCCTAAATAGTTTGGGAAATTTTATCTTTTATTGGCGATGAGAATGTGTCGGGGTGGGGGAGGTCAACATGTTGCCATTTTATTAGGGTTGATTATTATGATCATCTTTGGGATTTTTTGTTCCTTATTCTGGAGTGGGTGGGGAATTTTAGCGGTCGGTTTTGGCGATGGTGTACCAAGGGACACCCGGAGCTCAGTGGAATCAAAGTTGTCCCCTTATAGGTCAATCTCTGCAAGGGTTGCCAGATTGACCTTTTTAAGGCCAAATTTTACGAATTTGGCCTTTTTCTATTTTTTTTAAGCAGTTTGGCCATCAAATATTGTATCTGGCCTTTTTTTTTAATTTGTCTTAAATTTTGATTATTTTTCATAAATATTTATGTTATAGTAATTATTAAAGAAAACGTTATTATTAAATAATTTTTGAAGTCGTTTCAACATCAAAAATTGTATTGGCCATTTTTTATTTTGGCTTTCCAATTATTTGACATAAATATCTATTTAATAGTAATTATTAAAGGAAACATTAAAATAATTTTTTTAGGCAGTTTCAACATCAAAAATTGTATTGGCCTTTTTAAAAATTTTTGGCTTTCCAATTATTTGACATAAATATCTATTTAATAGTAATTATTAAAGGAAACATTAAAATAATTTTTTAGGCAGTTTCAAAATCAAAAATTGTATTGGCCTTTTTTTTAAATTTTGGCTTTCCAATTATTTGACATAAATATCTATTTAATAGTAATTATTAAAGGAAACATTAAAATAATTTTTTTAGGCAGTTTCAACATCAAAAATTGTATTGGCCTTTTTAAAAAATTTTGGCTTTCCAATTATTTGACATAAATATCTATTTAATAGTAATTATTAAAGGAAACATTAAAATCAATTTTTTAGGCAGTTTCAACATCAAAAATTGTATTGGCCTTTTTTTTTAAATTTTGGCTTTCCAATTATTTGACACAAATATCTATTTAATAGTAATTATTAAAGGAAACATTAAAATATTTTTTTTAGGCAGTTTCAACTTCAAAAATTGTATTGGCCTTTTTTTAAATTTTGGCTTTCCAATTATTTGACATAAATATCTATTTAATAGTAATTATTAAAGGAAACATTAAAATCATTTTTTAGTCAGTTTCAACATCAAAAATTGTATTGGCCTTTTTTAAAAATTTTGGCTTTCCAATTATTTTACACAAATATCTATTTAATAGTAATTATTAAAGGAAACATTAAAATAAATTTTTTAGGCAGTTTCAACATCAAAAATTGTATTGGCCTTTTTAAAAAATTTTGGCTTTCCAATTATTTGACATAAATATCTATTTAATAGTAATTATTAAAGGAAACATTAAAATAATTTTTTTAGGCAGTTTCAACATCAAAAATTGTATTGGCCTTTTTTTTTAATTTTGGCTTTCCAATTATTTGACATAAATATCTATTTAATAGTAATTATTAAAGGAAACATTAAAATAATTTTTTCAGGCAGTTTCAACATCAAAAATTGTATTGGCCTTTTTTTAAAATTTTGGCTTTCCAATTATTTGACATAAATATCTATTTAATAGTAATTATTAAAGGAAACATTAAAATAATTTTTTTAGGCAGTTTCAACTTTAAAAATTGTATTGGCCTTTTTTTTAAATTTTGGCTTTCCAATTATTTGACACAAATATCTATTTAATAGTAATTATTAAAGGAAACATTAAAATAATTTTTTTAGGCAGTTTCAACTTCAAGAATTTTATTGGCCTTTTCTGAATTTAATGCTTTTTTGACGATTTTACATAAATATTTATTTGATCGTAATTATTAACGAAAACGTCATACTTAAGTACTTTAAGCCGTTGGGAGTAACAGTGCAGTTAATGTTGTATTTACATAACGAATTTCCATTGGACAAACTCTCCAATTAGCAGTTTCTTTCATCTTTCAATATTCAAACTGCTGACCGAACTCTCTTTGTTCCAGTATCGTTCGTCCCTACCTGACACACATGGGTACGTCTTTAAAGGTTAATTACGGCTCCTGGCAAAAGGCTTCATGGACTTTGAAACATGGTGGCAGGGGAAACATATACACAGCCCTCAATGAACGCACAAGTACACCACTTCATTCACGCATACATTTTTTCACTAACAAACCAAAGGCACGCTATTACATACACTCATATCTTCATGCCTATTAATCTACATACGTAAGCGTACACGGTGTACTCCATTTCTCTTCATTTCTAACCCTAACCCTATTTCTCTTCATGCAAAAAACATTGTCTTCTAGTAGTGTGTGATACTATAGATTGCCCACTCCCCAACATCTAGGACCACCAGGAGAGATTAGCTAGGAACATGAATGACAATAAAAAACATTAGCTGATCCATTGAACTCCACATACCAACGATGCCATGACAATTATTTGTTAACTTTCCGTGTGGCCAGATAACGATGTCGAAAGTAGACTGAAAAAAGTGGATGTGGCCAGTTTCTGGTGCTAAGCTGAGAGAAAATCGGACGTATCTGATTTCTGGTTGAAAGTAGATAAATTCGGTGGACACGGTCTGTCAAGGGGCAGATTGGTGAGAAAGCTTGACAGTTAACAACAGGCGAAAAATCTCGGTGTGGGACAAAATAGGTTGTCACTGGGGCCGACATAAGCATTTGGGTCCTTAGCCACGATATCACACACACACACACCTCAAGCACAACTACCTTATCCCTACAAGTTGTCTTGTGTTGTTTTCATCGTAGCATGACCACTGAGACAAAGCAGTTTGGACTTCAAAAACTGTATTGGCTTCCGTGACAGGGTTTTTGTGGCAAGTTCAAAGAGCACGGTTTGGTGTAACAGAGGTTTGTGGTATGAGCAAAAGATTTTATCTGAAGAAAGAAACTTTGCTGTGGTGCGACGAAGCTGTACACTCTGCTGTGTCTGAGAAGAGATGTTCGAAGATGTAGAATCAGGGCGTCAGTAAGGATGTGGCATCGATCAGGTAAAATATGAGCTGTCTACATTGCCAAGCAGGAAGCTGGGAAGATGAGGTTTGCTGATGTGTGTTTCTGGCAAGAATGATATATTCAGGATTGCCAAGCAGATGCGAAGGGAGAAACAGAATGTAGTTGGTGACAAATGTGTCAGGGATAATGTTGCAAATCTTTTGTTGGTGACAAATGTGTCAGGGATAATGTTGCAAATCTTTTGTTGATGACTCTGAAAAAAAAAATAGCTTGGAAACAACATTAGGAACGCCTTGTCAATGAGGAGTTTTCTTAGGATGCTGACAAACTATCTAATGATGGTCCGCCAATTCATATTTCTGTAGAAATGGTAGTGGGTTCATCACTAAAATGCAGAATGGCAAGGCAGCTGGGCCTTCCTGTATTGTCACGGAGACGTTGAAAGCATCTGTAAGGACTACTGCCACCTTAGTGGATGCTCTTGCGGATGGGGAGGACGGTTTTGTTGTCAACTGATATAAGGGAACGAGTGATGCATTGGAAATGAGAAATTATCGTGGACTGGAACTGAAACTTGACCATGTTATCAAGGTAGTCGAGTGAGTGATGGAGAAGTACATTACAGGGAGGATTGCAATTAATGATATGCAGTTTAGCGTCATGTCTGGCCGTGGCACAACCAATGCTATTTTCATTCTAAGGTAGTTAGAGGAAAATATCTCAGCAACGACAAGAAGTTATTCTTTGCTTTTATCGATCTAAAGAAGCCATTCTACCATGTTCCTAGAGCTGTGCTTCGGTGTTACTAAGTGCATTGTGTGCCTTGTCTGTGTCAACGACTTCGGCGTTACAACACTTTGGTGTTACTAAGTGCACTGTGTGCTATGTCTGTGATTTCTTATCCGTTCAGTTGTTTAAAATTAAATTCGTTTTTCTAATTTCTTATTTCATACGTTCAATTTTTCATTCTAATTGTGGCTAATCTAATTTATTTAAAAAAAGAAAAACGAATGTAGTTATAAAAAGAGAAACAAATAAAGAAAAGAAACAAATAATAATGGCTGCACGCAACTGGAGGTTTTTACTAATATGACTCAACACTTTTGTGGAACATTATGATGTCCATTCTCTTTCAGAAAATGATAAACTGGACCATTATGATGTCCATTCTCTTTCAGAAAATGATAAACTGGACCATTATTCTGACCAATGGCGTTGGAACGGGTCTTTCCAGACTGAGCTCCGACTAGCGTCAAATTAAGGACATCTTTTGGCGCGGGGAAAAGTGTATGCGCCATTCTCATGCTGCACTTAGTCTTTTCGGTCAGTCAAGAAGTCCTTCTAGACTGAGGTAATTTTAATTTTAATACAGAGTGCCTCTTTTCGGGGGCTGGATGGATTTTCCCCACATTAAAAACCGATCTTGTGTCAAACTCTGCCCTCGTGGGGAGGCAAGTAAATAGGGAGCTGCACACAAGTTGGATTTATCCATCCAGGTTCACACCTGAATTAGAGGGGTTTAAGGATAAGCTTATAAGGGGCAGTTGTTATGTTAACAGGAGGTTAGTCCCTTCCCAAAGAAAATCCGAGTGAAAGATTCAGACGAAGAATTAGAGGGTTGTGTTTCCTCTCGGCCCGATAACACTTCGGTTAAATTAAAGTTCTCATCTTGAAAAATTGTGTTCCCTTAGTAACGTGACGAGGCTTCTGCTGTTAATAAGTGAATTAAATGTTCATCAAGAGATCAGGCATAAATTTTGGCCAAGATCAAAGTGTAGTATCTGTTCCGATGGATACTGCATGCCTGTCCTGTGCAGTTCTAGGAGGTCCACCCTCCCAGGCTTCGCCTCCCCTCTTTGGGGAGAAGTAAGTTTATTGCTTACTGTCTGAGGCGCCCCTACCGGGGAATGCCGACGGGGCTGCCCAGGCAATTTTTAAATGGCCAGAGTGCTCACCTCTCGAGCGCTGGCTTTTAACCCCACTTTCTCGACCCAAGCTGTGGTCACATCTTACTTGTGGGAGTAAGATAAAACTGGCCTTGTGCCTAACTCCGGGAGGAGTAAATAAAGATCAGGCATGAATTTTGGTCAAGATCAAAGTGTAGTATCTGTTCCGATGGATAGTACACCTTATAGACTGGTATTGTCTTGGCCTTCGGGGCTTGATTTACGCCGGTCTATGCGTTTGTCCTGTGCAGTTTTAGGAGGTCCATCCTCCCAGGTTTTGCCTTCTCACTCTTTGAGAAGGGGGTTAGTTTATTGCTAATCGCCTGAGGTGCCCCTACCGGGGAATGCCGACGGGGCTTCCCAGGAAGTTTTGTAGGCCAGAGTGCTCAAATTCTCGAGGGCTGGCTTTTCAAATCCCACTTTCCGACCTTGTGTCACATCTTACCGCTGTGGGAGGTAGATAAATAACATGAAGATGCCGATATTCGACCAATCTAAGTTGAAATTTCTTGCTCAAACTCGCGTTTGAAGAAATCTTTCTCGTCGTGGTTTATTGCAGACTTTACCAAATTTAGAGATAACTGAGGACCGTCTACATCGTTGTTGTTGTTTAAAGGCCAACATTAGAAGAGAAGAAAAAAAATTGCAGCAAGATAATGAATCGTGTTTTATTACTTATCAGGGGACTATATAAACCTGCGGCGTACAATTTCAAGCTGAATCATGTCTACTATTAAACATGTGCAATGCTGCATGTTTAAGGGTGCATAGATGTAATGCTGCATGTTTAAGGGTGCATAGATGTAATGCTGCATGTTTAAGGCTGCATAGATGTAATGCTGCATGTTTAAGGCTGCATAGATGCAAGCTGCAGACGACTGACCTGTAATGTGCAAATATTTAGCGAAGAAAAAAGATTACACAAAAAAAATGGACTGGCATCTTTGAAATTGTAATCTCTTTTTCGATACAAGGTTCCATATTGTGATTGTGAGCCACTTGTGACTTTTCAAAAGTAATGTTCATACCAGATGGTAGGCCCCATGGTCAGTCAGTTTTTATGTCCATGGATTGACAGCTGATAAATCTCTAGGTCACACAGTGTGGTCTAAGTAATATTGGTTTTCAGAAAAGACATTTGCAGCATCTTTTTATCTAAGAGATGTTGCCTGGAGGGGAATTTTGCAAAAACAGCCATCTTAGAGACAGTCAGAATCGAGTTCTTTTATTCTTTTTCCACCACAAATTTCAGCTATGCATTCGATAAGTAGAGATTGAGAGATTTTCGATTGAAACTTGTTTATGAAATGTGTATATAGACTTTCTTCCATCTTCCCCCTCTTCAATGGCTTTAGAGTTCCTTGTATAAAATGTGAGGTGTCCCTTGTTTCGAAAAGAGCTCTCAAGGGACAAGGGAGATCATTTTTAAAATAGTCATCCCAGACGCTTAAACTTGGTTTGGGTATAATTGTGTTGGTTGTATCGATATGAAGTAACATCTCGTGGCTTCCACGGCCGTTTCAGACATGCTGATGATGATGAAGGAGTGGTGCAACAATCAACAAGCTTTTGTTCATTGTTTTCTTTCTCCTAGACAAGTTGCCACATCCAGAGACTTTAGAGTCTAGTGTACCCTATTTCACCCATAGTTAGGGAGATGATAGAGGGATCCATAGGTTTCTCAAGGGTATTAGTGAAAGTAATAGCTTGACTCAAACATGCTGAGTCTGTAATCCGTAGTTTATGACTGATTCACTGCAACATACACAACTAACTACTAGGCACCATTCTCGAGTGTCTTCGGTCCCTCGGTGCAGGGGTTTGTCAGAACAACCTGACATGAGGATAATTCCTTCTACAAGTAAACCCTGACCAAATATTCAAAATAACATAGTATACAAAGCCCAAATAAGATCCCCTCGACACGGCTATACACCGACTCATACGAGGAATGGTGCACCTTCTCCAAGTGATGTTACCTCAAGTAACAGCACTTAGTTGGATACTCCACCAGACTAGATGAATTCTTGTCCAGGAATCCAGTAATACCAAGAGACCACAAGAAAAACGAAAGTTAACTGGTCAATTGGGGAGAAGAAAATTAATGTTCTTAACTTCTTTACTAACATTTGACATGTAAAAGAGAACTTTAATGGAATATCTATGTATCTCATAGAGATATCAAGTGTTAGCCCCAAGAATGCCACTTGATTTCTGAGAACTTCGATGGAAGTAAAATGAGAAAAGATTTATATGTTATTAAAAATGTAAAGAAAAAACAAAATGAAATAATGGATAACTAGCAAATACAAAAACAAAATTTTAAAATGTCAACCATTTAGCTGGGGTTAGAGTTTTTTGAATCAGGAAAAAGTGAGTTTGCAAAGTCAGTTAAAAAAATGTAAAAATGAAAAAACAAAATCCAAAACAAGTTCACTTTCTTTCTTTAGATATGGATTAAATAGTATTACTATTTGTGCTGATATTCCCTTTTGTTTAGAATGGACTATTACAATCTTTTTTTCCTGTCCTTTATTACTTTTGAATATTAAATAGAGAGTGACAGAAGCGAGAGTGGTAGATATAGTCTAGACTAAGAGTGAGGAGGTCAAACACCAGAGAATGAGAGAGGTGAAAATGATAGGAAGTTAGTAAGATGTGAGTTAATTGTAAATTACAGCTAATTAGAACAATTAAAATGGAAGTTTTTTTTGCAAACATAACTCAATCTCCAAACTGAGGAATATTTTAGTATGTATTTTGTGTGATTAAAATATGGGAGAAAAGCCTTTGAAGGAAACAAACGTTGATTAACTTGGCTTTACTATATTAATAATAATATACTACTACTACTACTAATAAAATACTACTACTACTACTAATAATAATAATAAATATTTGATTGACTAATATTTCGTTCGTTTTACTCTTTAAATAAAAGGGATGGAATATTAGTCAATCAAAAATGTTTTTGATTGGATTCGTTTTCTGTATTTGTCCATTCCACCATTCATTTTTTTACCTCTACATTCTGTCGGAACTAATCCGTCGGGGTTATTTACAAGCAAACATCTGAAACGTTAAAGTAACTTCATAATTCAAACTAAGAAATATGTGATAAGAAATTGACCAAAAAATTCAAGTTTGATTTTTTATTGCTGCTAGATTTCTTTGCTCGTATCCGTAGCGTTAGCGTTCTATACTACAGGCCACTTCATGGCACAGCTGAGATGTACGACTGGAGGCCTATTAACATGTTTGATTTTAAAATATGTTTTTAAGGAAATTAACTCCAATTCTGACTAAGGATCAGAAAATGTGTTGAAAGATTAAATAAATGAAAATACATACGTGGATCATATCTTTTACAAAACATCTTTATTGCTTCTTACTTTTGTTGAATATTTATCACTTTCCACAAGAAAAAAAAATTGGATTTATTAATCATATTCTTATCCTCAGATAAACGTCAGAATGTTATTCTATCTATATTTATAAGTGACTCAATTTCCTTAAAAAATCTCTGAAAAATCAAACATTTGTCAATAAGTCTCCAGTCGTGCTTCCCAGCTGCGACATGAAGCCAATAGACAAATATATTTTGTGCTCATATGCACGTAGAGAGACATAGAAAGGTGCAGAAAGTTGCAACCCATCAACTCTTGCATATATGACGCATAGTTGCAAAATTCTTCTAAAGTTTAAACAATGGGTAAATTTTTACTATCCCTACCCAGCGCAGTTCAAATACATTTAAACAGCCTACAAAAATATCCGCAAAGAAAGAATTTAAAAATTTTTTAAAAATATTTTAGATTTTAGCGTGGGGGATCAGTTTCCTTTGTAAATTTAACGTAAAATGAGCACCCATTTCCTGGCCACTTAACGTTAAACGAGACATGTAACCGACTTGAGTTCCCCCCCCTCCAAAAAAAAAACAAAAACAAGACTAAATTGGCTAAATTTCTACATGTTTTTATTAAATAAACCCCCCCCCCCACCCTAACTCCAGCCCTAATCGTTAAAATGTTCATTTCATAAAATTAAATTTCAAAAATGCAAACCAAAAAACGCCTCTTTGATGAGTCCCGGTAAAAAAAAAAAAACACACACACACACACTTGACAACGAGAACCCGAAACGAGGCTAGCAAAACAAGACTGTCGACGCCATGTTTTTGCTGTAAAAATCCGTGCCCAGAAAAAAAAAAAAAAAAAATTTTTTTTTCATATCTCGTTTAACGTTAAGTGGCCAGGAAATGGGTGCTCATTTAAATTTATAAAGGAAAGTGATCCCCCACGCTAAAATCTTTAATTTTTTTTTTTTTGTAGGCTGTTTAAATGTATTTGCACAAAAAAAAGTAGGATTTGAACTTTTTTAAGGGGTAAACTGCGCTGGGTAGGGATAGTAAAAAAATACCAAACAATGTTTGCTTCCAATGCCAGTGAGACACAAAAAGTTTGTAGAAAGAAAGGCTTGGCATAAAGAGAGACATTCGCAGAGAAAAGAAAAGCCGTGCAAATGACAAAAAAAAAAAAAAAGAAAGTAATCTCTCAAAACAGACATTTTGTATTTTTTTTTTTATTGTTCCAGATAAGAATTTTCAATTTTATTTTTTTAATAAAAAAAAAATAATAAAAAAAGCAAAACAAACGAAATTTACATGTCAAAAAAAAAATTAAAAAATTGTTTCATAAAATTGGTAACTTTAATGTTGCCCTCCCCACTCCATATGAAATCAGCCCCCTCCCTGAACATGTACCTGGCAAGTGTGCTAGTTATTTAAAACAAAGAAAAAAATTGTAAAATAAGATTTTTTTATATTAACCCTTTTTTCTAGTGTGGGATAATCTTTGACAATTTTACTTCTCTTCGTTAATAAAAAAAAAAAAAATTATAAATATAAAAATAGTTAAAAATAATTCTATGGAAAAAGCTAAAGTTGTTATAACGAATTTATTGATCCTACGAAACCATTTCCTCTGGCAAAACATGCTAGTGAAATGAATTCGTTTTAAAACAAATTAAGGTTTTTCCATATTTTTTGTTTTATAACCATTTTGTCAGATACGAGGAAAAGGTTAGGATAAAATCCGACAAAACGACGAACGGAGAAAGCAGAGAAAGCAAAGCAATCGCATCAACAGCAAACGAGTTGATCCGTCTTTTCCATTCATCTACGCACATTTATCCGTTTTATAGCGGACCATTTTTAAAAAAAAATTTATTTATTATTCTGACAATTTTTTAAACTACAACCTATTTTGTGTACATTTTTGAAAATAGTGAAATTCTAATGAATCTAAGAAAGTGTGTGATGCTATCATCATGTTGATAGGTAGGACAGATCGATAGTTTTTAGTCATTAGTTCAGCGAGTTTGACGTTTCCATTTCTATACACAAATTAATGCAGTATTTTAACGCTTAATACATTAAACAAAATGTCCGCACATTCGTTAAAGTTTTCCTAATTAAAAAAAAAAAAGAATTAACTGGGGAGGGGGAAGAAAAAAACTTTTTATGATTTCTGTATCGGAACAAATGCAGCACATTGAAATTTTATTTCATTTTTTTTTTTTTTTTAATTTTAAAATGTTAATTATCATCTCTGAAATTTTATTTCATTTTTTTTTTTAATTTTAAAATGTTAATTATCATCTCTGAAGACATTGGAGGTTGGCTGATTATATTTTAATATTGTTTCATGGTCAACCTTTCTCTTTTTTTTTTTAAATTTATTTATTTTATTTTTTTACATTTTTTCCTTTTTATTAAATGAATTTTATAAAATAAAGTGGTCAAATCAGGGACGTATACCAACAATATAAGAAGGATTAAGAGCAGAGAAGGGTGTGTATGTATATATATATATATATATGCAGTTTCTTTTTGTTTTTAAGCCCTCCTCTCTCAAATGCTGACAAACATGGTCTTTACAGAATGAAAAAAAATTTTATTTAAAAGATGCAGTTGTGTATATTTAATTTATGTTCCTCGCCCTCAGTTTATACAGAAACTTCATCTATTTGTTTGCCGACATTTTTAAGTTAAAAAATAATGTTATTATATCCATCCAGCCTCCAAAAAAAAAAAAAAATACATTTAATATTTTATATTAAATATAGAAACGGTTTAAATAGATTTTTTTAATAATTTAAAACCTTCATAAATAAATCCATATAACTACTTCTACTGTTTCTGTAAAAAAAACAACAGCAGCAGCGCTTTTAACAGCAGCCTTTGTTAATATGACGACAGCCCTACGTGGTGGAGGTCAGGCATGATATCAGGGCCATCACCTAAGAAAGGCTTATATAAATTCATTCATAAGGGTCTTTAAAAAAAAAAAAAAAAAAAAAAAAAAAAAAATTTAAAATAATTTATCAAAATATGAGTGAAGGAATAAAATAAAACTAATCACATGACCTGGGGAGGAGGAGGAGGAGGAGGAAACCAAGATTTCTTCCCATTCATATTTTCACTCTTTTAATAGCATAAATCTTGTTCCGTTTTAGAATTAACAAAGAAAAAGAATAAATTTGGATTATATTTCAGGTCCAAGTTGCAGAAAAATGAGGAAAGAAGTTATGTAAAAATCAGCAGTGATGGTTGTATGGAGGCCAGAAATCTTAAAACAGTGAATTGTTTATGGTATTAACCTTGTCACCAACATCGACCCCACGAAGTAAACACCATAAACCAAATTGATTTACATGTTTCACTGCGACCACAAGGATACCAGGATATCACAGACTAATTAAATCAATCAGTCAGAAGGGTTTATCTATCATTATATATATATATATATATATATATATATATATATATAAAATTATTTTTTTAATGAGTTTATTTTAATATGAAACTAGATAAAAATAATACCCAATCTCATAAGCCAATCAATGTGGGTATTACATATAAAAAAAAGTCAATGACAAAATAAACGAGTGGCCTCCCCTTGCTGACTATATCCAATGACTGACAGTTGCCAGCATAAGTAAAAGTTTCGTCATTTAATTAAATTTAGATGGTAACTAGCAGTTTCAGGCTTAAGTGATTATAAGACCATGCGCTGTAGCCCTCCATTTCCTTCCTTTGAACTATCCCAATTTATATAAGAACAATTATAAATAGGGACAATTAAAAACAAAAACAAAGAAAAGATACAACACATGGTATGACGGCTTATCATGGAAATGTAATTCTGTGTTGATGCTAGTGAGCACAGAGCAAGGCTGTTTATATATATATATATATATATATATATATATATATATATATATATATATATAGTCAATCATGTGTGTGGTTTGATGAATAACATTGGTAATCTACAAAATCACCCAATATCTAAACAATGTATATCAAGTGACATATATATATATATATATATATGTTTTGTTCATAGGAGTTAATCCAGTACTTAATAACAAGTAGAGCAATACATAAAGATATTTTACTTATATAAAAGTTTGGCTACATATGTGCAGACATGGTTCAGCTACAGCCTCATCAGACAAAGTTGTTTGAATGAAATCAAAAAAATGAATGTCCATTCATCTTTTCAATTCCACCATAACAATTTGGATGGACAAAGCTATGGAGACCAAATACGGCTGACATATATGGAGGCAAAATGTTTGTATAAATAAAAATTGTAACTATCGATATGTGTAAGATGTAAAAACAAGTGACAATAGATTTTCAAGAGAATGTTTGAAGGAGTTAGTTTTTTTTAAAAAATTTTTTAAATAGGGTGGTGAAAATTTAAAAAGATTGCGTCATTGTAAAAGGGTGTCGAATACTCTTCAAAAAGAAAATCAGTTTCTGCCTAAAAATTTTAAAGATTTTGAAGACTTAGTAAAAATAAACTTTTTTGCTTTAATCGTGAAATTAAAAAGTTTATCTTAAAGTTTTAATTTAGTGTCCAACCATCTCGCGTAGAGGCCGTTCTTTCAGTCATGCTGAAGTTGGAAATAGCATTTTCTTCGTTAAATACATATGAACATATTAAGAATATCAGTTCTTTGAGGTAAACTTTTTACATATGAATTATAATTTAGAAATTTATGACAGCCATAATTTCATATATATTGCATCAACAGAAATTATATTTAACCTCTCTCTTAAAATAGAAATATTTGTATCATTTAAGTTGAGTGTGTAAAAGACTTAGTTCTCTAGATTTCAATTATTTCTGACCGAACGGTCAAATCTAATTATATATATATATATATATATATATATATATATATATAAGTACTTAAGACTGATAGAATAAGGTTTGAACAGAATATAGAATCACATGGTGACAGAATTTCAGACAAAAATAGGCATACACTCTATCACTGATATTGAGCACTCTCCCCCCTTATAAATATAGCGACTAATACTAGTGTAAGAAAAAGTTTTATCCGAATTTGGATTTTTATTTTTTTTTTATTTTATACTGGGCCATTTTACTTTTCTTTTTTTAAAACCAAATAATTTCGTTTTTCTTTTTAAAATAGGATTTTAAAAGTTAAATTTAATCATTACGTTTGGTCATTTATTAATTGCACAAAATTGTCATGAAAATAATTTTGTTTTAATCTTTATAAACAAAAAGCTTCCAAAACTTCCAATCTTTTAATACACGAAGATTTGCTCAGAATTTTAAAGTTAAATGCTTTAAAATTTCGAAAGGTCACAAATTCATTCTTGTTTTTCTCTCTCAACTAGTCAAAGATTAAAATGGCTGAATTGTTTACAAATAAACCAAAATGCATTCTAGCGGATTTAATTTTGTAATTAAATTATATAATTTAACCTCTCTTAAAATAGAAATATTTGTATCATTTAATTAAATAGGACTTTTAAAATTTTTTTTTTTTTTTTTACACTTTTGATTGCAATCAATATTCGATTCATAGTAAATAATAACTGTGTGATTATCAAAGTTAGGTTTATGTGAGAAATACACACCTGAAATGGTCTCATAATTTTATTAATATGTCAGTTGAATCTTTAAAAATAAACATTAAAACTTACTTCTATGAATGCAAAGATGAGATGCTGAAAATTGCTAAAAGAGAAATTACTGCGTCTTATTTTAATAGCAACATTAGCAGAAGTGACGTGATCGGCTTCATACTTTTAAAATGAGGAGATTACGGCGACGACAATTAAAATGACCACGAATACAAAATCAGCTTCTTCATCTTTATAAATCTGTAATGTTTTCTTGAATGGATAATGTAAGCAAGCAAAGAAAGAAAGAAAGAATTTAAAAGAAACTTTGTTTTTTAAAGACAAGAGACGCAAAGCAATTAAGCAAAAAGAAAACTGTTCAATATTATTTCTTTAAATAAGCACACAATGATAAACTGTATATATATATATATATATATATATATATATATATATATATATATTTACATATATATAAATTTACATATATAATTCTATAGTATTATTATAGAGTACACATTTATAAACGCGTGCTTATTTGTAAACAATTACGCCATAATAATTTTGAGTCAGTTTTTATTCTTCGATAAGATTAATAATATTAAGCCTTTTCCTCAAAACATTTTGATGAAAATCATATTTTTATATATAAAGTTGCATTTTACACCTTACCAAGCCATTTTACACCTTACCGTGCCATTTTACACCTTATATGCATATAGTACAAATAAATCTAATTTATTCAATAAGAACTAATATTTGGAGACGAAGAATGAGCTTTAGTTTTGGCATCCATCTTGAACAAACATGCAAGCAATTCTATGTTGTATTTAGATGTTGCTATCTTCAAATATGGCTTCGACACACATAAAAAGAAAAAGTTTCTTTAGAAAAATGTTAGATCAAATTCCACACACATGTGCGTGCGTGTGCGTGGTTAAGCAGCATTTGTTTTGTCAAGCATATTTTATTGAACAAGTCGTTTTTTTTTGTTTTTTTTGCCAATTCTTTCCGAAATTCTAACAAACTCGCGTAAATCAGACTACACGGTAAATAAATGATCAGACCATATGCATATATATTACAATATCTCCGGAAGATGACTCAAAGTTAGTCGAAAGCTCAACAAATAAACAAAGTTCAAGACAAACACGACTTTTGGAAATATTTTATTTGCTTTACACCCTGACTTGCGAAAGTTTTTGAATTTTGGAAAGAATGATCAAAAGATCAAAATTGACACAGAAGGTCTAACCCTTATTCAATGAAATATACACACGCACACATATATATGCACATATACATATATATGCACATACACATTTACATGATATATATATTTGAAAAAAAAAACAAAAAAACAGGTAATTTGTCCAAGTGTTTTTTTTCGCTTGTTTTTCTTTTTCTTTTAGAGAACCAACTTTCTTCAAAACTAAAAATGGTCGTACCGAGTCTTTTTTATCCGCCTCTCTCATTCTTGGACAAAAAAAGTACTGTTTTTTCTTTTTTTCTTCCCTCTTTTTAAACCAAACTTAAAGCCTTACCCCGCCCCACTCCTACCCCCCCCCCCAACTTTTTCCTGGATATTGACCGTTTGAGAGATGTTGACAAAATAACAATGAAGCCTGAATTGCCAAGAAATTGATTAAACAAACTTTTCTTTCTCTCAGAACAGATATTAATGACATTTTTCTTTTTCTTTAAATTTTGATGGCATTTTTTTTTTCTTTATAAACTAAATGTCCATTCTTTTCATGGATTTCAGGTCATGTGTACCTTTATTTTGTTTTAATGTCTTTTTTTTTCTTTTCTTTTTTTTTTTTTGAGAAAACAAATTTTGAGAGGGCAGAGGATAGAAAAAAATGTATCTTGGTCTTGCCACAATTAGTTCTGTATCATAAGCCTTGTTAATGCCTGAAATACTCAACGCCAAAAATGATGGAACATTTGGACCAGTGATGGCAAAGAGTTGTGGTGGTTGTTGTGGCTGTAGGGAGTTTGTCCTCCAATTGAAATTAACAATCTGCTCAAAAGATTATGCATCTCCTTTTCTTTGGTGGTTCTGGGGGTTCCAGGGCTGCAAGAATGGCTTCATCGAAAACATTCTTCAAACCTTTCTGTAAACAAAAAGAAATGAAATAAAAATAAGGCAAAAAATTTTTTTTAATATATATATATATATATATATATATATATATATATATATATATATATATATATAATCAAATATGAAACTAAAAGTGTACTTTTAGTAAATAGAACCTATAGTGAAATAATTTAAGCTCAATATACGAGATAGAGCAATTATAAATATAGATGAAAGAAGAGGGATAAACATGTTTGAATAACAAATTTATTTCAACTTCGATTGTTCAATGCAAGGTGTACTCGGTAAAAACATGTTTATTATTATTTCCGTAAACTTTCTTTTCACTCTCCATTTCTTAATATTTTTCAAATTTTGAATTTTGGCTTTTCCACTGCCAATTTATCTATCTATGTAATTCCTCTGATGATAAGATTCTGATCTTTGAAAAGCCTTGGCTTAAGGAAAGAATAATAAACATAATTTTATTACCGAGTATACCTTGCATTGAACAATCGAAGTTGAAATAAATTTGTCATTCATACATGTTTATCCCTCTTCTTTCATCTATATTTTTATATATATATATATATATATATATATATACAGGGTGTTTCAAAAGTCTTGGGAACATTACAAGTTAAATTAAATTAAAATGTTCCCAAGACTTTTGAAACACCCTGTATATATATATATAGTACATGTATTGTATTAGTTTCTGTAGATGTAAATCCGCTAAAACTCAAGTGTTTATAAAAAGTGCTCAATAACAAGTAGAGCTGTTCTTAAGTATACATTTTTATTTATATAAACATTATTGGTTACATATGTGCATACATGTTTCGGTTGTATTCTTCAGAGAGTCAACCTCTTCAGACCAAAGAAGACAGAAGTGCGATGGATTTGAAAAACTTTCCCTTTAAATAAATCTATTTTGGGAATGAGCTATTTTTTATAAATTAGTATCGAATTACATTCTTTACTTGTTAACTCTTTCAATTAGTTTCTATCTTTTTTTATCATTTTTATTACCTGCCTTCTTATTCTTTCCTTTTCCTATTGTTTTTTTTACATACTTAGCATGTTAGTTAATTAGAATTTTTAAATTTTATTTTTTAAATAATACAATGCCATCTATATATAAAGTGCAGCTAAAACTTTAAAGAACTAACATTTAGACAAAAAGAATTTTTGTAAAAAATTATATCAACTTTTTCAAATTAAAATATTTAGTAACATTAGAAACCAGAACATAAATAAGTCATAGACTGACAACGTAAGGATGGGAAAAAGTCTTATCTGGACGATACTTCTCCATATTGTATAAAGTATTCTCAAAATTATGCCATGGAAACATCGATAATTCAAAAACTATCTGATCAGACTGAAATTTTGCATTGCGATTAGAGATGGGCGGTTTTACCGAAAAACCGCGGTTTTTCGGTTTCGTCTCCATACCGAATACCGAATCGTTTTTTTTTTTTTAAACCGTAACCGTTCGGTATTGTGTTTTTATTACAGTAAGCCACCATATACAAGGAAACACGGTTGAAAAGATTTTCCGATTTGAATAAAATTGAATATTACCAAAAAATGTTATATTAGTAAGAGGGCAGATTGAACAAATATATTACTGCAATTACTGCTATAAACACGAGGCGATTTTTGTTTATTTTCATTCTAGAACGAATTTTAAACATTTTAAAATATGAATATAGAAAATGTTGTTACATTTTTCGTATCCAACTAGTAAATAAATTAATCTTTCATCTTTTTTCATGCATTAAAATTATAATTGTACGTTGTTTTGTCTTTCGGTAATAGTAATTTTAAATTATCTTATCCTAAAAAATATTGTCCTTTTTTTGAGCGAAAGTCAACAATGGCTACTAGTATTGCTGATATAACAATCAATCATCAGCAGCGTCTTGTAAAATTCGTTTATAAACTTCTTTAAAAGTAAGATAAAAATACTTTTTGTGCTTTAAAAAGTTAATCCTATTTGGTTCTTTTATAAAAAATACTTTAAAAAATACTGGTTTTCACTCAACTTTCGAACTTCTAGTAGTAATGAATTTATAGTCGCCAATTTAAAAAAAAAAAAATTAAGATTCTACTTTTTTAGGCGATTACGTCTTAAAGTCTTGGCGAAAAAAAGAAAAAACAAAACAAAAAATAGTTTAGAATTTAGAGTGGGGGATCAGTTTCGCATATAAATTTAATGTAAAATGATCTCCGATTTCCCGGCCATTCTTGCCTTTTAGTGAAATTTATAAAATAAATAATTACTCTACCATTAACTCTAGGTACGACTAACAAGCCCACCTCCTAAAAATGCCATCTTGAACGTATCGTACCATTAACCTTAAATATGAGTGGCAAGCCACTCCTAAAAAACTCCCTTAACCCTAACACTAAGTCCGAATGGCAACCTCCATCCAAAACAAAACCCCTTCCTTAACCTTATCACTAACCCTAAGTCCGAGTAGGAAGCCCTAATCCTACAAAAAAGCCCATTAAAACCACACATAATCGTCTAAAAAAAAAAAAAAAAAAGCAGACGCCCATAAAAAAAAACGCACAGGATTTATTTGCCATAGAAAAAAATTGATTAATGCCCTAAAACGCTAGAATGGCCCGGAAATGGTGAATTATTCTGCATTAAATATATGTGAAACTAATCCCCCACTCGAAATTCTAAATGAATTGTTTTTTTTTCTTTCTGCTAAGTTTTCAGGGTGTTCACACTTAATTGCCCCTAGCCCTACCACTAACCTGAAGTTCAAGTGGTAAGCCCCCCTCCTCCCACAAAAACCCTTATAATCGTCTAAAAAAAAAAAAGAAAGAAAAAAAAAACGCACAGGATTTATATACCATAGAAAAAATAATTAACTGGCCTAAAAGGCTAGAATGGCCTTGAAATGGGGGATTATTTGATGTGAAACTGATCCCCACTTTAAATTCTAAAATAATTGTTTTTCTTTCTTTTTTTCTGCCAAGTTTTTCAGGGTGTTAACATGTAATTGCCTAAATAAAAAAAGTAGAATCTCATATTTTGGGGAGGTAAGGGGGTGAGTTAGCAGAAGGTGTAAATCTACAATAATGCTAAAGAAATCTTGCAATATATTCATTTTTAAACAGTCCTAGTATTAGATCTTAGTTTCTTGAACATAAAATGTATTACAATTCAACTTTGAGTTTTCTAACTTCTTTCTTTTAATGGATTCATGGTATTTTTAAGGTATTGCAGCATATTTATGTGCACTTAGTGCAGATTACTTGGAAACCATTAATTTCTGGAGATTTTCAGTGGCATATTCTGATTCCTTGTACAAAAATACACTTATATGGTAAATTTCATTGCTTAATCTTGTGTTTTAACAAAGATATAACATTTTTACTGAAAAATTAGTGTAAAAAATGTGACGAAACACATATGGTATTAAAGAGGGGAAAATATCCAATTGTGCGAGGCACAAAAATAGTCATAACTTCCTTATTTTTAGTCAGATTTAAAAAATTTAAAAAGATTCTTTCTTAGATCATCAAGCTCTTTCTATATATGCCATTATTGAGATATTTTAAGCAATTTAAATTTTTTCATGTGTATTGCTACTTGTAGGAAGAAATCTTTGTTTACAGTTTGTTTATCATTAACATTTTGAATTTTCAAATGAAAAAAAGAGAAATACGACAGACAACATGACATCGTATTTTTAGCATAAACTATTTTCAAATGAAAAAGAAAAAATCAAACGCGTTCCGTATGATGTCGAAAATCTATTTGATTCAACTCAAAATTGTAAAATAATTATTTGTTTGTTTCAGAGTTATCTAAAAAAATAAGTTATTAAAATGAAATTAAAAAAAAATACTTGTAAAAGTAAATAAACGAAAAGTAGTGAGTAAGTATAAACATTTATAAAGAAAAAAAGTAGTTGCCAATGCTAGTATCACTTTATTCGGATTTTAAAAATTATTTTAAACATTAGGCATTTCATTGTTTCATACATAAATTGTAATTTCTAGAGAACTATCTCTCAACTATACCGTTTTCTCTCCCAAAAATGGGTTATTCAAAAAGTAGACTATGCAACGATTTATATTTTACTAAATTGTTAATATGGTATTTATTTAGAGTTGACAATTTATTCGAAAGTTTAATTATTAAACTTTAATCCAAGTCATGAATTCTATGACTAAAATTACCTTAAAGCTTAAAAAATGACTTTAGGTGAATTAATAATCTCTACTTTTTTTTAACCATCCTTCCTTTTCCCTTGGCGCGGTTTTCGGGTGTACTACTAGTCTTTTACGCATGTCTATAAAGTTTTATTACCCTGTCTTAAAAACAAATATTAACCCCAACACGCACCAGTTGACAGAACTTCGAGCACACAAAATGACAGACATCCCAACAGTCAACACCGGCAATTCGAGAAGTATATGGTGTGTTTATTTTACGCGACAAGACACAACGTCTTGCAAACATTTTCACCTATTAAAAAATTAAAATTTTTATCTGTCAAATAATTTTGACAATATTTCATTTTCATCATCATTTTTGCTTAATTTTATTTGTAAAATTATTTTGTTTGTTTAAATAAATTTTCGTTTTTTAATTTCTTGCATTTCTGAGTTATATTTTAGCTTCTGATGGGTTAAAGAATTAGATAGAATGTATATTCAAACTCAGTTTTATTCTTCAGAAATCTTTCATGAATCTTTGGTCACTGTTTTAACGAGTTAACTGTTAAAAAGGTATCAGAACTTTGATTACAACAGTCAACACCTTAAAACTTATATGATTCATATCATGGAGAATGATTCAGTCACAAAATTATCGAAACAGTGGCATAATTCAACTAAACGTTGAATAATAACTAATCATCACACAAGAGAATGAATAGCTTCCATAGTAAAAAATTTTTTTTCAAAAATACCGAAAAACCGAACCGTAAACCAAGGTTTTAAGGGAAAAAAACCGAAACCGATACCGAAACCAAAATTTCAAAACCGCCCAACTCTAATTGTGATTACTGTTATCAAAAAACATCAGATCCATACATCAAATTCTAGGAAAATTTTGGCCATGACCAAACTTTGTACGGTCATATAAGATGCAGGACTTTATTGCTTATATTGATGGGCCAAGTAGCCAGTCTCTACAAAGAACAGGAAAAAGTGTGACTTTTACCTATTTTTCGACCTAGATATCTCAAAATTCAATCAGTTCTGAGTTAGACCGATATTTTACCAAGTTTAGCGATGATTGGTCAAGCGATGATGACACTAGGCTGTACACGAATAAATTAAATAATAAAGTGACATCATTTCAGCATTTAAAAAGTTATGGTAGACAAAAATCTTTTTAGGTCTTAAGACCGAAATTGTAAATTGCTGATGCTATTTTGAATACAAGTGAAATATATTTATTGAAACATTAAATAAAATTGAAAACAATTTTTCTTGATATTATATTTCTGAATTTTTGAGATGAGGATTCATAATTTGTATAATTTTGGTTATTTGGACTACATTTCTCATCTTGACTTACTAAGCAGACCTAGTATAGAATTTAATACAATATGGGAACCATTAATTATAAATAATAGATAAGGTTATAATATATATATTTCAATTACCGCCCTCCTCCACCCCTCCACTCCCTCACTCATTGCTATCATTTTCCAAATATTTCATACCCTATCACAACAAATCCTCCCTCTCCCCCTCACCCATTCCCCCTCTCAACTATTTTCTCCCATACCCTCACTTTTCCATACCCCCTTCTTAAATTCCCTCATTTTCTCAAAACGCTCTCTAAGACCATAACTTTCGCCCATCCACCAAAATCACAGCCCCCCCTCCTTCCCTGCATACCCCCCCCCCACACAAACATTCCAACTTACTTTTTCCCCTTCAATCTTGACCGCAGCCATCTGGTCAAACACCTCCCTCCTCCCTCTCCTCCACCCACTTTACCCCTGCTCATCCCCCACCTCTTTCTCTTACCACCAGCCACAGTAGTCCTTGCTCACCCCATCTTTCCATTTTTTCCCCACTCATTTTCTTCAACATTCATTTTTATTCTCCAACAAGTACGGACGTCCACCCAGTAGTGGCCATTATTTTATTTTATTTTTCCTCCCAATATGTCTACCCTACATGTATCTGTACTTGCATGACATTTTTTCTCTATATTATCATCCTGATGGAGTCTTATAAATAAAGACGAAACGTTGATGTACACATAAAAAAACATCCATTTTTTGGTTTTCCTTTTTCATTTTCCCATCACGTCGGATTACCTTCATCCTTCTCTTCCCATATATATATATATATATATATATATATAATACACATAGTGATATGTAGTAATAAAAGTACTGATATATAGTAAGACTACACATAGAAAAACAATAGGTTTAAGGCTCCCAAAATTCATACTAGAACTGCTCGCAAGAACCCGTGGCGCAGTGGATATAGTACAAAGTAAAATTCAATTCTAAGTGATGGTCATCTTAAGGTGCAAGCGATACGAAGAATTGCAAATTACCAAAGACTTCTCCCAGTCATGGCTGACGGAACAAGAGCATGCTACCCCCGCAGATTAAATAACGGCTTCTGCTCAAAATTCCGTCCAGATTCCCGAGTTTGACAGAAATCTTCCTGAGTTCGCAGAGATACACCCGAAGAAGGCCAGCGGTTACAGTGGGCGAAACGTTGTGATGATAACACTCAAGATGTAGCCCGAATGACCAAAATCATATAAATTTTTCCTGAATGAGGGTTAGGGATTTGTTTAGATTTTTCTGCTAAGCTTTCTAACGTTAACATTTAAATCATCTTGCATCTTGTTAAACTTCGTCTTTACTTTTTAAATTTGTCTTAAAAAGAAATTTAATTTATTTCTTTATGAACCTTTCTTATTATTCTATATTCCTTTTTTTGTTTAAATATTTATTTAAAAAGAAATTGTTCTTAATTTTTTAATATTATTCATTGCTAGTATTTTTTTATACCCCTTTCAGGTATTTCTGCAATCTTTAAAATGAAGAGCATTAATTTTAAAGAGAATGGCGGAGCATTTCGTTATCTTTTCGTGACCCTCTTTGCATTATTTAATGCTGATGCATTACCTATTGTAAATTATTCATTATATATGATTGAAAACAAGTTGCGAGGGGTGAATGGGGGTTCATACTTTCCAACATTATTAGTATGTAATTAAATATGATATATCCAATAGGATTTGACCCCAGTATTGCCGATTGCACATTTTTTATGGTTTGCGTGCAACTTTCAAAATGACTGTTAAAAGGATCTACTTACACGGAAAAAAAAGCTAAATATTTGTATATGTATCGAGTACACACCGTATCGGCGCACATCTTTCTATTTAAACAAACAAAATCCGTAATAGAAACCCCAGACTTGCTGCCCTGTTTATCTATCAAGTTGCAAGTGACAGGATAAATTAAATTTCTAAAAATAATATTTAAAAAACAAAATGAACGTCACTGCAATACGTTTGATGTGTTGATGGGCACAGATGATAATAATCATATCATGTAGTGTATGGTGTGTTGATGGGAACAGATGATAATCATATCATGTAGTGTATGGTGTGTTGATGGGCACAGATGATAATAAGCATATCATGTAGTGTATGGTGTGTTGATGGGCACATGATAATAATCATATCATGTAGTGTATGGTGTGTTGATGGGCAGATGATAATAATCATATCATGTAGTGTATGGTGTGTTGATGGACACAGATGATAATCATATCATGTAGTGTATGGTGTGTTGATGGACACAGATGATAATAATCATATCATGTAGTGTATGGTGTGTTTATGGGCACAGATGATAATAATCATATCATGTAGTGTTTGATGTGTTGATGAGCACAGATGATTATTATCATATCATGTAATGTATGGTGTGTTGATGGGCACAGATGATAATAATCATATCATGTAGTGTATGGTGTGTTGATGGGCACAGATGATAATAATCATATCATGTAGTGTATGGTGTGTTGATGGGCACAGATGATAATAATCATATCATGTAGTGTATGGTGTGTTGATGGGCACAGATGATAATAATCATATCATGTAGTGTATGGTGTGTTGATGGGCACAGATGATAATAATCATATCATGTAGTGTATGGTGTGTTGATGGGCACAGATGATAATCATATCATGTAGTGTATGGTGTGTTGATGGGCACAGATGATAATCATATCATGTAGTGTATGGTGGGTTGATGGGCACAGATGATAATAATCATATCATGTAGTGTATGGTGTGTTGATGGGCACAGATGATAATAATCATATCATGTAGTGTATGGTGTGTTGATGGGTACAGATGATAATAATCATATCATGTAGTGTATGGTGTGTTGATGGGCACAGATGATAATAATCATATCATGTAGTGTATGGTGGGTTGATGGGCACAGATGATAATAATCATATCATGTAGTGTATGGTGTGTTGATGGGCACAGATGATAATAATCATATCATGTAGTGTATGGTGTGTTGATGGGTACAGATGATAATAATCATATCATGTAGTGTATGGTGTGTTGATGGGCACAGATGATAATAATCATATCATGTAGTGTATGGTGTGTTGATGGGCACAGATGATAATAATCATATCATGTAGTGTATGGTGTGTTGATGGGCACAGATGATAATAATCATATCATGTAGTGTATGGTGTGTTGATGGGCACAGATGATAATAATCATATCATGTAGTGTATGGTGTGTTGATGGGCACAGATGATAATAATCATATCATGTAGTGTATGGTGTCCTCTACTAAACACGGTTGTTCAAGAGACTTTATATCTCTAATACATGGGTTTCAATATTCATATGAATATTGAGTTATTCCTTTACTTGTAACTCCATCAGGGTAACTCAACGAGGGTAACTCAACGATCAGCAGCAGCTGAAGTAGAAGTATTATACTATTTGTAGCGTAAACAATTGTTTTTTCTTAAGTAAATTTAATTATGAAAGTTGTGAGTTTTGTGTAACAATGTTTACAAAAGACATTTTGGTGTGAGTAGAATAAATTCTATCAGATTAGGGTCAGATTAGGACAAGCAAGCACCACTTTTATCACCATGGAATATTAAGAAATAATAACCCTAACCCTGAGAGGCAATATCATTCCAGGTGAGAGTGGACCTGGGAGTTAAAAATCATGGAAAATCTTTCTTATCTCTAAATGTCAATCTTCCCTTCATATCACTATTGATATTCTCATTTTACAACAGTAGACAGAGTTGATTGTTGGGATGACCCAACCTACACGACACTTCAAAATAAATATATATGCTGAGTTTTTACGGAGAGAAAGAAAGAGTGACTTACCTGTGTCAATGCTGAGCATTCGACATATTTCACAGCCCGGAGCTCCTTGGCGAGTTTCTCTCCTTGTTCATAAGAGATTGGCTTCTGTTTATTCTTCGCCAACCTCTCTATTGTGCCGGCATCATCTCTCAAATCAATCTGAGTTCCCACCAGCAGGAATGGAGTCTTTTGGCAATGATGAGTGATTTCTGGTACCCACTGAACGAGAGGAACAAAAAGATCAGATTTTCATTTCATGCAAAGAAAAACAACAACAATCAAGTCATCGTCTTTATAAAAAAAAATTTTTTTTTATTAAAAAAGGGAATAAAAAGTTTCAGATGCTATCCAAAAATACACTCTTAAAATACCCATGCATAAGTGGTTGTTTTGCATTTAAGTTCTTGGACAATTTTACTAATCACCTCGTGATAGTGTCATAGCTACTCGGCTAACCGGGCTCTGGTGAAAATCCAGGAGGGGTCGGCATCAGGATTCCCCATCCTCTGGTCATTTCTGCGTGTCGGGTGCAGAACTACAAATCTCTGTGCCATTCCTTTGTGTATTCTCGGCCAAACCTTCCGACATCCCATGCAGTCGCATGTTCTCAGTGCCGGGGACAAAAGCCTGCAATCGTGCAGGTTAACAAATAACTGCGACAAACGATGGGTACTACATACAGACCAGACAATCCTTAGGTACAATCTTTGTGAGCTCGATGCAAAATTCGGACTCACTTAACTACAACAACACAGAACACTAGTTTCGTGCATCAAATGTTGGCAATAGTTATAACAAATAGTAGTAGAAGCAGTGGTATATGTAGTAGTAACCGGTATAATAACATCCTAATACCTTCGGTTAGATTTTGTTATCCCCCCCCCCCCCCCAAAAAAAAAATGAGATTGTCCGATCGACCTTAACACCAAAAAGAAAGGAAAAAAATGTCTTATTAAAAGTAGAAATTTTAAAACCTTATTTTAATAATTTCTAATTGTCTTCATTGCATAGTTAATGATACAGGTTAATATTAATTAACTTGCTGGTGACATGTTCATGCTGACAATTGAGTATGTTTCATATGATGATTTAGTTAAGTCTAGAATATTCTAACAGTTGTTTAATTTGAGATAAAATTTCTAATCATTCGATCACTTTATTTGAGATTATAAACTAAATATGATTATGAGATTCAAATTTACTCTCAAATCACATTCTTCTGTTTAATTCTTCTATTAAAATAAGATTATGAGATTCAAATTTACTCTCAAATCACATTCTTCTATTTAATTCTTCTATTAAAATAAGATTATGAGATTCAAATTTACTCTCAAATCACATTCTTCTGTTTAATTCTTCTATTAAAATAAGATTGAGATTCAAATTTACTCTCAAATCACATTCTTGTTTAATTCTTCTATTAAAATAAGATTGAGATTACAAATTTACTCTCAAATCACATTCTTCTATTTAATTCTTCTATTAAAATAAGATTGAGATTACAAATTTACTCTCAAATCACATTCTTCTATTTAATTCTTCTATTAAAATAAGATTATGAGATTCAAATTTACTCTCAAATCACATTCTTCTGTTTAATTCTTCTATTAAAATAAGATTGAGATTCAAATTTACTCTCAAATCACATTCTTCTGTTTAATTCTTCTATTAAAATAAGATTGAGATTCAAATTTACTCTCAAATCACATTCTTCTATTTAATTCTTCTATTAAAATAAGATTATGAGATTCAAATTTACTCTCAAATCACATTCTTCTGTTTAATTCTTCTATTAAAATAAGATTGAGATTCAAATTTACTCTCAAATCACATTCTTGTTTAATTCTTCTATTAAAATAAGATTGAGATTACAAATTTACTCTCAAATCACATTCTTCTATTTAATTCTTCTATTAAAATAAGATTATGAGATTCAAATTTACTCTCAAATCACATTCTTCTATTTAATTCTTCTATTAAAATAAGATTGAGATTAAAATTTACTCTCAAATCACATTCTTCTATTTAATTCTTCTATTAAAATAAGATTGAGATTACAAATTTACTCTCAAATCACATTCTTCTATTTAATTCTTCTATTAAAATAAGATTATGAGATTCAAATTTACTCTCAAATCACATTCTTCTATTTAATTCTTCTATTAAAATAAGATTGAGATTAAAATTTACTCTCAAATCACATTCTTCTATTTAATTCTTCTATTAAAATAAGATTGAGATTACAAATTTACTCTCAAATCACATTCTTCTATTTAATTCTTCTATTAAAATAAGATTATGAGATTCAAATTTACTCTCAAATCACATTCTTCTGTTTAATTCTTCTATTAAAATAAGATTGAGATTCAAATTTACTCTCAAATCACATTCTTCTGTTTAATTCTTCTATTAAAATAAGATTGAGATTCAAATTTACTCTCAAATCACATTCTTCTATTTAATTCTTCTATTAAAATAAGATTATGAGATTCAAATTTACTCTCAAATCACATTCTTCTGTTTAATTCTTCTATTAAAATAAGATTGAGATTCAAATTTACTCTCAAATCACATTCTTGTTTAATTCTTCTATTAAAATAAGATTGAGATTACAAATTTACTCTCAAATCACATTCTTCTATTTAATTCTTCTATTAAAATAAGATTATGAGATTCAAATTTACTCTCAAATCACATTCTTCTATTTAATTCTTCTATTAAAATAAGATTGAGATTCAAATTTATTCTCAAATCACATTCTTCTATTTAATTCTTCTATTAAAATAAGATTATGAGATTCAAATTTACTCTCAAATCACATTCTTCTATTTAATTCTTCTATTAAAATAAGATTATGAGATTCAAATTTACTCTCAAATCACATTCTTCTATTTAATTCTTCTATTAAAATAAGATTATGAGATTCAAATTTACTCTCAAATCACATTCTTCCGTTTAATTCTTCTATTAAAATAAGATTATGAGATTCAAATTTACTCTCAAATCACATTCTATTTAATTCTTTTATTAAAATAAGATTATGAGATTCAAATTTACTCTCAAATCACATTCTTCTGTTTAATTCTTCTATTAAAATAAGATTGAGATTCAAATTTTTTCTCAAATCACATTCTTCTATTTAATTCTTCTATTAAAATAAGATTGAGATTCAAATTTACTCTCAAATCACATTCTTCTATTTAATTCTTCTATTAAAATAAGATTATGAGATTCAAATTTACTCTCAAATCACATTCTTCTGTTTAATTCTTCTATTAAAATAAGATTGAGATTCAAATTTACTCTCAAATCACATTCTTCTGTTTTATTCTTCTATTAAAATAAGATTGAGATTCAAATTTACTCTCAAATCACATTCTTCTATTTAATTCTTCTATTAAAATAAGATTATGAGATTCAAATTTACTCTCAAATCACATTCTTCTGTTTAATTCTTCTATTAAAATAAGATTGAGATTCAAATTTACTCTCAAATCACATTCTTCTGTTTTATTCTTCTATTAAAATAAGATTGAGATTCAAATTTACTCTCAAATCACATTCTTCTATTTAATTTTTCTATTAAAATAAGATTATGAGATTCAAATTCACTCTCAAATCACATTCTTCTATTTAATTCTTCTATTAAAATAAGATTGAGATTCAAATTTACTCTCAAATCACATTCTTCTGTTTTATTCTTCTATTAAAATAAGATTGAGATTCAAATTTACTCTCAAATCACATTCTTCTATTTAATTCTTCTATTAAAATAAGATTATGAGATTCAAATTTACTCTCAAATCACATTCTTCTGTTTAATTCTTCTATTAAAATAAGATTGAGATTCAAATTTACTCTCAAATCACATTCTTCTGTTTTATTCTTCTATTAAAATAAGATTGAGATTCAAATTTACTCTCAAATCACATTCTTCTATTTAATTTTTCTATTAAAATAAGATTATGAGATTCAAATTCACTCTCAAATCACATTCTTCTATTTAATTCTTCTATTAAAATAAGATTATGAGATTCAAATTTACTCTCAAATCACATTCTTCTGTTTAATTCTTCTATTAAAATAAGATTGAGATTCAAATTTACTCTCAAATCACATTCTTCTGTTTTATTCTTCTATTAAAATAAGATTGAGATTCAAATTTACTCTCAAATCACATTCTTCTGTTTAATTCTTCTATTAAAATAAGATTATGAGATTCAAATTTACTCTCAAATCACATTCTTCTGTTTATGAGACAACTTCAGGTTTTTCTCAATTCAACAATTTCATCAAACATTTTGCAGTAAAAAATACAATAGCGTAAACTAAAACAATTTTAAAATCATATTGCAAGCTTCATTAATATTCACTCTTTTCTCTTCTTTGCTCGCACAATAAGGCTTGACATGGCGTAGCCAGTCCCCCCCCCCCCCTGCATTCATTATGTATTCAGCATCTCACATCATTCTCTCGGCTTGCTGACGACGGGCTCTTAGATTATTTATAAATTTAAGAGTAATAATAATAATTAAAAAAAGAAAAAAAAAAAAGAAGTATTTATGCAATTAAAAAAAACAACAAAAAAAAAACTAACCCCCGGGCAACGCTGGGTCGGGTACAACCAGTACTTGTATAAAAACGTTTTCACTTATTTCCACGTACCTTCCCATTTTGATAAACTATCGAGATCTTGTGATAATGCTCCAACAAGCAATGTAACATCCTTTGCAAATAAACAGTTTTTAGAATTCCAATTGTTTTCACTGCAGCTGTTTATGCCGTAACTCACTGTGGCCATTTATAAGAATAATAGCTAGCGAAATCAATGAAAGAAAAGAAAACGCAATCTAAACATACCTTTTCTCTAACGTTCTCAAATGAAGATGGGGATACTACGGAAAAACAAACCAAGAACACATCTGTCTGTGGATAGCTGAGGGGTCTGAGTCTATCGTAATCTTCCTGCCCTGCTGTATCAAACAATCCGAGTGTGTAAGGCTCACCACCAATCATAACAGTAACTGCATAATTGTCGAAAACCTGCAAGAAACAGAGAGGAAACAGATTAGCAACAACGAATGTTAGAACGCCAAATAAAGTAACACAAACAAAGTCCGACGACGTAAAGCATTTTGGAAAATATTTACAAAGCTACAATAATAATATTTCACACTTCACAAAATTCATTACGGAAGTAATGCCTGGAGAAACAGTTTATGGAAAATGCATATGATTTTCGTGCAAGCTTCATCACAAGTTTAATCTATATATGTTTATGTGTGTCTGTTTCAGCAGGTGGAAAGAATTATCTGGAAACTTCCGATGATTTCCTTTACATGTTCCGGGCTGTTTTCCTCATCAATGGTTATGGCCATTGTCACAGTTCTTCGTTGGTTTGGTTGGTTTGCATATCAACCCTTTTCGGATTATTTAATGCTGAATACGGTCATATTAGTAAAAGTTCTTTGTGTCTTCAAATATGTATTTATGGTAGAACTGATTATTACTTTATCCAGTGTGCCACATGGACCAGTGGCGCAACGGATAAAGTGCTAAGGAATGAGAACAATATACACCCGTGGATATAGGGTTCGATTTCAAATTCTGTACAGATTCCAGAATTCGACAAGACGCACCTGAAGAAGGTCAGACGTTGCATCAGCTGAAACATCCGAGATAAGTGTTCTCGTCTTGGACGTTTCAGCTGATGTAACGTAGTCCAAATAATATAAATTATATAAATAAAATACAATACATTTTGAGTTTCTTCTATAAGAGTTAGAAATGATTTATTTTTTTAGCTCGTTAATTATTTGAGGCAGGTAGATTTTCGTAAAGCATTAATATTTTAGACATCTCATGAGTTAAAAAATAAGTTTCTTCGCTAGGGATTTTGAGCTCACAACCTCGAAGCAGAATTCACTTGTGAATATTTCATAAACGATACTTATAGCCACAACCGAAAACAGGTAAATAACACTTAATCGCAGAAATATATTTTGATATGAAATTTATTTTTAAATGCTAATAAAAATACATTTTTTAAAACAATTTTGAATAAATTACAACCAAAAGTTTGAAAGGTAAAATATTCAAACATTTTATTTTTTGAAAGTTTGATATTTCTGGAGATATTTTTTATTTTCCGAAATGAAAAAAAAATTATTTGCATGGTCATGAGTCGATCGGCAAAAAACAACCAGTTGTTGGGCAGAGAGATGCAATCATTTACTACCATAAAAAAGCGTTTCTTTTGGATTCGTTTCAGGGAAGGAAACAAAATCCTACGTTTTGCTTTCCCACCCAGCGGATGGGAGTTTGTCCGCCAGAGATGCTTGATATCCACAAAGAGGAAATATGTTTTCCTTCGTTTTACTTCATTTATAACATGAAAATTGTAGAAATATTAATAAGGGGTTGAAAATAAATGCATTATAAACGCCGGATATGCCTTGAGGGGGGTTAAAGACTATAAATTTACATGAATTTATTTCCATTAATGTCATTTTACTTACATCCTCTTGCATTAATCACTCTTTAGTACATCGTCGGGCCCCACACTAAAAATTGAACATTATAAAATGTAAATATTAATAAGTATTATGGTGTTATAGGTTAGGACAGAGTTCTTTCAATCCTAGGTAACGCCGAGTCTTTCTGCTAATGTGTGTATGGGAGAGTTCAACATATATAGATATATGTATCTATATATTTGAATTGCCGTCGTTAACAGATTTCTGCTAGTTGCATTGTCTTGGCTTCTAACCGTTTACTTATATAATATATATATATATATATATATATATATAACAAATACATAACTTAATTTAGGCGATAAAAAATCGTACATATTTCTAGGCAATGCATTGTAGTCCAGAGTTTAAACTCTAGATTACAGATAATGTAGTCGTGGGTTCGCTCCTTGTCTACGTAAGCCATGCTGATGATGGCTGATAGCCAGAAACACGTGTCCATGGATTACCTTTATGTACGTAAAAATTGTATATATCTAATATATAAAGTAGAGACGTTTTTTCCCTTGTACCTTCTCGGAGTATAGGAAAATAACCATATACAAAACAGGCTACTAAACTCACCGCTATACTACACTTCATCACTCGAGCGTGTCTTAGTAAAGTTGTTATTTTTTCCAACCTAACACTCAATATTACATTTGGCCCACCATCAACGTCTCTCCGAAAAACCAACACCATATAGGTGGTAGCAAAGACTTTTCCCCCTAACAATTGTGTACTGTGACTACACTCATCGACACCGGGAAGTAATAAACACAGCTTACTTTTCACAAAACAGTCCGTCCTTATTTAGTATTTGCCTGGTATTAATTTACTACATAATATAAAACAAATACGCAAACAAATAATGACCGCTCCCGTTGAATCCGATGATATTCCGCGAATATCAGATTACGTTTTTCCTATTTCTAACTATGATTGCCACATTTACATTCATTCCGGAATTAAGCGAATGACATTAACGAACACAGTTCCTGCAACATTTATTCTTCAAATATGGCGACTACAATTCCTTCATTAAATCGACTTCCTACTTAATTCAATAGCCGCCAAGATGCTGTTAGACCCCGACACATTTATATTTTCAAAATCATATACCTTTAACCCTTCCCAAATAAATGACATAAACTGTGTCATTGTTGAACTTTACTTTTCGCTGCCAGAAGCTGCCAGTAAACAAGCTTACGTTAACTCGCATATTTTCACATGTATTTTTCAAGTAGTAACTGCGGCGCAATGGTTAAGAATGAAGGTTTCATTATCGCCAGTGTCGGCGTTCGATCCCATTCTCCTCTAAACCATTTTCTTTTCTTTTTTTAAAATTTAAAACATTCATCTACACGGTAGAGGGGGGGGGGGGAGAAGAACAACAGGCGGTTTTTTTTTATTCAATAGGTAGTACTTTCTCCCGCGCAACGCCGGGTGACGGGTTCCGCTAGTATATATATATATTTTATAGATGATTGGTGGTGTATGAAGCATTAAAAACGATGCTGTTTTTTTTAATTGTTTTTATTTTGATATTTCGACCAGTCCTCTGGTCTTTGTCAAAAAATGATCTGAAATGAAGAAAACTGTTTGCTCAACGATCCAGTTTTCTTCATTTCAGATCATTTTTTGACAAAGACCAGAGGACTGGTCGAAATATCAAAATAGAAACAATTAAAAAAACAACAACATCGTTTTTAATGCTTCATACACCACCAATCATCTATAAAATACTTCTCTAAGAGCATACGTGGAATAACAATCAAATTCATATATATATGCGTGTGTGTGTGTGCGTGCGTATATAAATGTGTGTGTGCGTGCGTGCGTAGATGTATATATGCTTTTGCCACAATTCTATCAATAGAAAGATTGTTAAAGAGCATTTTTGGTTTTTAAATAAACTGCAATTCATCATTAATGTTTGAAAAGAAATCAATAAAGAAGATGTCACTCTTCTCCATCACCTGACAGCACTTAAGATGAATATCAACTTCAAACCCACCCATGATGATGTAATTAGAGACAGAAAAGGAAGGGGGGTGTTATGTCATAATCGTAATGACTTCAGCAAAGGCAGACATTACAGACATTGGAAATGGAAACTGAGAAATAAGGGAGACAGAGGTTGGTGATAGAAAGAAGCATGAAATCATTACAGCCAGAGAAAAATGGCTAAGTGGCACAGTGCCATATGAGATTGAAATATCAAACTATTTTATATCACAAGACATGGATTTTTATTCCACACTCATCACAGGCCATGATTAAGAAATCCACAGGTGGTTGGAAAGTAAATTCGTTTATTTTTTTTATTTTTTCATTTTTTATTTTTTTTCAAATTATAGTTAGTCTGCAGAAAAGAGGTGACAATTTATTTGGAATCGTAACAGAGACAGTCAGCTCGCTGGCAATGCAGGATGCGGTAGAAGTAGTCAATAGTACAAATAAAAAGTTAAAAAAAAATTTTTTTTTTTTTTTTTTTAATATCGATTTACAATCAAATCACTAAATAAAATATATCAATAATTAATGTTTTTTTTTCCTTTAAATTAAAAATTAAGATTTTTTTAAGACAATATATTGATATTCTTTGTTTTGTACATTTTTCGTGTATCACTTTAAAAAAAAAAGTGAATTCTTTAGGTTTTTCTCAAACAAAAAAACATTTCGAATTTCGCAGAGCCTTCAAAAACATGAGTGTCCTCTTTAAAATAAAAACTATAAATTATATTATTTATATATTATAATATATATAATATATTATTATTATATATAATATATAAATTATATATTATATATAGAGTAAATTATATAAGTGGAAGATTTCATAGACTGGCGTTTGGTCTTTTCAAAGCCGTGCCCAGAAGACAAGTTTTGGTAATTAACAGAATTGTATATTTGTTTGATTTCCAACCGTTTAATAATAACATCATCTTAATTTGTTGTCAGAATGATTTGTTTTAGAAAACTATCAAGATTATGGAAGTGTAATATGTCTGGTTTTGTGTTTATAGAGAAAACATTAAAAGAATTTAGACTATTGAGGATTGGCTTATTGCTTCCGTTTAATTAGGCAGAACCATTTTATAATTCATGTTAATGGGTAAGTGTTATAATCTACGAGTTGGCATTTAGGTCAAAGGTTAATGAAAATTGGAAATTGGGTTACCATCATTAATGATGACCTAATTTCAAATTTTCTTTCATTTTGTTTCCACGTTTGGTAAATTTCGGTTTTGTCCATTTTTATATTTCATGGAAAAAGTTGCAACAAAATATGATATAATTATCCAAGTAAAATGCAAAATTGTATTACATCTAAAAAAATAGATGTCATCAAAAGCAAAAAAAACCCCCAAAAACGTGTTGCTTTCATGTTCGTATCACCTCTTTTCCAATTTATTAAGCAATCGTCCCCGAGCCCGACTCCATCTGACTGGCTTCTTTGAAAAACTAGCCAACAATTTTTTCATGTTTTAACAGGGAAAATAAGAACAAATGTTTGTAAAAACTTTTCAGACAATCTATATTATGTTCGTATGTTTATTCAATCAATTGGCAACTGAATCGCAGAGTAGTAATTAAATTTTGAAACAATTAAAAAAGTGATTCCGTTTCAAATTCACAATTCTGTGCGCAGTGTCTCAGGTGATTCGGTCATGTACAGCATGCCACCCCTTGACATCCCGGGTACTAAGGAACATGGTAGACCGAGGAAGAACTGGCTCAAATGCTGAAAAAGCGATATGACTACATGCAACCCTTTGAATTGGAGTGCATGAAGAGCAGACATGAGACGTCGTCTGGTGCTACCCACATGGGAGTGCGAAATACTCGCAGTACCCTAAATGAAGAAAATGTTTCTATATTTGTTGTTTATAAAAACAATGTGGAAATAGACACGCAAAAAGAGGCAGCGGTAGTAATGCCACTAAATGGGGTACTGATATCGATCCTGAACCAGCTTTCGTGACGTTCGACTCGGAATCGTTCGGCTGTCCTACGCAAACGGCCGAGTGTTGACGAGCCGAAAACTTTGTTACAAAGTGAAAATAAGTGCTTTCGAAGACGGATTTTTTGTCGGGAAGTTTTTTTGAAGAAAATAAACCCAAAATGAATTACGAACAGCTTTGCACTGCAGTATCATCGCGAGCAAGTAACAATAAATAATAAAATTAAAAAATATGTTGTGATAAAAGTAATTTTGGTACGTTTTTTTTTGTTTTTTTGTTTCTTCAAAAAAATTCATTGTAAATAAAAATACAGTATTCATTTTATAACAGTAACCTCGCTATGTTTTTTTTTCCTGTTGTTTCTTTCAAAAAAATTCATGTAAATATGTTTAATTTTCTTTGTTGTTTCTTTAAAAAAATTCCATACCCTAAACCTACACCATAACCCTAACAAAAAAAAAACAAAAACAAGCAAAACATTATTATAATAGGACGCAGCACCGTATCAAAAATATCGTCTGGTACAAATCGGCTCGTCAACTCTCGGGCGTTTGCGTAGAACAGCCGAACGCTTCCGAGTCGAACGTCACGAAAACTGGTTCAGGATTGATAAGAGCACCCTAAATAGCAATGTCACTAAATAGCAATGTCACTAAATAGCAATGTCACTAAATAGCAATGCCACTAAATAGCAATGCCACTAAATAGCAATGCCACTAAATAGCAATGCCACTAAATAGCAATGCCACTAAATAGCAATGCCACTAAATAGCAATGCCACTAAATAGCAATGCCACTAAATAGCAATGCCACTAAATAGTAATGTCAATAAATAGTAATGTCAATAAAGTTAAATTATTAACACGATAAAAGAGGACAATATAAACGACTGTAGACAAACGAATACATGTAACTTTTTTTCTGCAATTCACTGAATTGGTTCGTCATCTTTTAGTGTGTGATTTTTATCTTGTTATCAACACATGTGAGTAGATGTAAAATGGGCCCCCATTTAACGTTAACACGTTCCTTGTCATTTGACGGTATAAATCACTTTTCGTTTAAGGGGATTTAACTTAAAGCTGCCGCTACAACTTACTTGAAACTGGAGCCAAACAAAATTTATAACTGTTTATAATTTCTATTAATGATATCTACGATTTAATAAGATTTTTTTTTGGGGGGGGGGGTCGTTCACCTCCATTTTATTAGTGTGTAGCATATTATGACCCCCCCCCCAAGAGGAGAGGGAGGGGCATAATGTTACAAACTAATAATGAGATGAATGACCCCCCCCCCCCATCCTCACTCATAAAATAGTGACTAATGCACAATGAATCAAATAAAATTATTTTACGATTAGTACATTTATTTTTTGGAAATTTGAATTAAAATAAAATTATTTTACGATTAGTACATTTATTTTTTGGAAATTTGAATTAAAATAAAATTATTTTACGATTAGTACATTTATTTTTTGAAAATTTGAATTAAAATAAAATTATTTTACGATTAGTACATTTATTTTTTGAAAATTTGAATTAAAATAAAATTATTTTACGATTAGTACATTTATTTTTTGGAAATTTGAATTAAAATAAAATTATTTTACAATTAGTACATTTATTTTTTGGAAATTTGAATTAAAATAAAATTATTTTACAATTAGTACATTTATTTTTTGGAAATTTGAATTAAAATGCAATTATTTTACAATTAGTAGATTTTATTTTTTGAAAATTTGAATTAAAATAAAATTTTACGATTAGTACATTTATTTTTTGGAAATTTGAATTAAAATAAAATTATTTTACGATTAGTACATTTATTTTTTTTAAATTTGAATTAAAATAAAATTATTTTATGATTAGTACATTTATTTTTTTAAAATTTGAATTAAAATAAAATTATTTTTGAAGCACAAAATAGAAACGAACAAATTAAATGCTTTTTTTTAAAAATTCTTTTTTACGATGTGTACGGTGTTATAATGGACATGGGATTTCCTTGGATAATGGCTAGCGAGATGTGCTGGAATGTCCAAGTGGTCTCTCGAGTTTGTGTCCGCAAGTGGCTATCATCCGTTCAATATCGTAGGTTACAATTAATGACAGAAAAAGAAAAATGTCCAAAAGGAGTTGATATGTAAAAACCGAACTCTCTTTTTCTTTTACATAAAAATCTAAAATAAAATAGACTTTTGTTTTCAACATGGGCAAATATTTGATTACCACAACATTCTAACCCCCCCCCCCCCCCCCCCATTGTATAATCACTTTTGCTAATATCTTTGAATACATCTCTCCATCATATTCGGTTTAGCATCCGTTTTACATGCTGGTGGCATGTGTTGGACAAAATCCCTCCTAACTTCCCTATAAGCTTCTAAGATTCAAACTAGACCACCTCATGTTCAACAAATTTACTTTGGAAGACATTTGGCAATTTTTTTTTCATCGGCCGGATGTCCTTCCTGATGCCAACACAATTAAGTGATGGCGGACCAGTACCATAAACTGGATATTCCCAAAACTATTTTAACAAAAATTAAAAAAAAAAATCAAATAGACACTTTATACTTGTGTGGTGACTTCATTAAAAGAACAAATGACGTCACAAGGTCAAGAGGGAGGGTCAAGTGAGACGTGTATCCGCATCTAAAACAAGTCTTTACTGCACCTTATTGTTAATATTTTATCAAGGATAGGATGCAGAATAACGAGATTAATTTAATCAAAATTACAAGTTAATTTGTTGTTTGGTTGATTCAATTCTTTATGGCATATCAACCCTTTTTGGGTTATTTAATGTTAACACACAATACCTATTATAAAGAATTCATTTTATAAGATGAGTTGGACATAAGTTATTTTACAGACAGCTGGATAAATTGGGGGTTCATACCTTAGCAAACACCGTTGTTGGTGCGCAATTGAATAGATCAGCTATTATAGTAGGTTAGACTAGACTATCAAGCCTTGTTAGGGTAACTGGTCTAGAAGGAAAACTCTAAAATAACACTAGTTCTTTCAGATGTCCGATTTCTCGTTGCCACTTGACTGAAGCAATGGTTATTTGCTTCAGTCTAAAATCCATCATCACGCAGGCGCTCCCTTGAAACAAAGCCGCATCAAAATAATAAGAACGTATTAGAAAATACTTAAAACAAATCTTTTCACTTTACTTGACAAAGGTCCGAGATGAATGGAGAAGTAAAATGGTGGGGAGGCGTATAATATAGTTTCATTTAAAGTCATTTTTAAAGAAGTTTTCTCGATATCTTTTCGAAGCATTCTATTCCAACAAAGATCAACCTCATTTAGAAAACCTGTCTGTCTCTCAGGCTAGTATCAAGCTGTAGTATCTGTTCTGGGTTCTGTCAGGAGAAATCCTTGTAGACTGAGGCATTTAAAAAGTGTTTTTTTTCCAATCTCGAGTACTTTTTTGGGGGAGCTGGATTTACCAGACCTTAAAAGCCGGCTTTACATCTAACTTTTTGTCCTTGTGGGGAGGCAAGTTAATAAAGACTGCACTAACTGAGTGAACCCCTTTTAAATAGTTCTTTCAAACGAACGGCGAAGCAGTATTTTCTAAATTGATAGATAATTGAATTTTAATAATTTAGTAATATTTCTTTTAACATTTAAAAAAATTAAAAAATCCTAAATGTGAGTTAATCACTTTTTAGTTATGCAAGAAGAATGTGTTAAAAGATATGTGAGTTTCTGAATTTTCAAATGAAGTCAAAGTAGAATAAATAGTGGTTGTGGCCCAACGGGGCACAGATATTTCCAGTAAGTGTCTATGCATATGTAAATAGTTGGCGTTATCTTAACAAAATGGCCTTAAATGGCAATGAATACAACATTGGCTCGGACTAATGCGAGCTACGACATCGGCTCGGACTAATGCGAGCTACGACATCGGCTCGGACTAATGCGAGCTACGACATCGGCTCGGACTAATGCGAGCTACCACAATGTTCACAATGTGCATACCAATGGTGTCCATCAGCTTCATTACAAGCTAACATGACTGTTGTGGACTGATCCGGATTCACCCATAGTGACAAGATGGATTCGTCAGGCCACTATGAAGTCGACACCTTTTCCCTTACCAAGGAGAACCGCTTAGCACGTCTGCCTAGAGTCGGTAACGGCGACCAACTTTGTAATTAAGTATTCTTAATACAATTCTTATTCCTTTCAATTCCTGTCTTGGGTTTCTTATTTACTTATTGTTATTCTTACGATATAACAATAACGATGCTGATATCCACGCCAATTCGTATAGAATAAAACTCCATTCTAGGTTTTAACTCGAAGACAATTACTTTCACATACAAATTTCGTACACAAACAAAAGAGTTTCAGAAATCGATGTTAACAGAAAATTGAAATTCGTTTCAACAAGGAATTTAAATGCAAATTTTCCTCCTATATTTATCATCAGTAAGGTTCAATTATTGCTTACTATATGAGGCAATTGAAAATAAAGACCCATATCAAGTTCAACCAACTTTTCGAGTTAATTTTGAGGGATCAAATGATGATATTAATTTTGTCTGCATTCATGCGAGACATCCATAAACAGCAAAAAAACGTTTTATTTTTTCTAAAATCGAGTACGCTAAAATTGGTATAGTATACGGGATTCAAAACTGGGAGTATGAGTACACAGGGTTCTCGTCAAGTACAGGGCAACACCGATGGGGGGGGGGGGGGGGTGTCTCCGCTTGTATACTGAATTCTAAAAGCAAAGCAAGACAGCATACTTTGTACATATCAAAGGGCTCAATATCCTCTCAAATAGAGCTTTATAACAAATAATAGTTAATAAATTTTACTCAAATCAAATTTATTCTTGTTATACTGGGCGAGTCAAAAGTAACCGGGCAATCAATGCCTTCTTATTGTAAATTAATGGGCGGCTATTTAGCCCCCTCATTACAGCATTGTTGTATGCGACTGGACTCATGACCATTTCCCACAAAGACAGATTCGGTGTTGTGGTCCTATAGAGGATTCTCCTCGTTCACTTGATCTGACACCTCTGGACGAAAAGCTGAGGAATATTGAGTAACTTACTGCGAGGACGATGAATTCTTGTACAGTAATCAATGACGACTTGTGTGCAACTTTGTGATTCCTAGAATTTCTAAATGCACCGAAGAACTTACTCTAATTGTGCTCGACAAAGTTTTTAAAAAGTGCTTTTTGTTGTTGTAATGTCATGATTAGAAAAGACCAAGTATTAACTCTTCAAAATGTTTGAAACTAAAACAAAATTAAAGCGGTAGAGTTTCTATAAACTCTACCGCTGAGGTGTGTGAAAGAAAAGTGTTTAGAACAGCAATTTACGGAGAAATTGAAAGAAAATGGATATTTCAAGATGTACAAAATAATGATTGTTTTTTTAATGTTGTGCGTTTTAATGAGAAAAAGAAAAACTTGAGAAACAAACTATTAAATCTTTTATTCGACCTTTTGGCAAGGACAGGGTTGCTAGACTATTATAAATGTTTGATGCCAAACTTTTAGAGAGGGGGGAAAAAAGTCAAAACAAAGCAAATATTCATTGAAGAAAAACAAAAACCAAATTTAAAAAGTTGAATTTTGCATGGATACAGTAAACATCGCATTCATTTAAGTTACACATTAAAATATTTTTTTTTAATTACTATTAATTGAAGATTTATTGAAATAAAATAAAACGTATTTTAAAAATCCTATTAATTATTTATAAATTTTAGAGGTAAAAGAAAAAAAAACAGTAATAAGAACGTAAAATATTTGAATCAAAGTAAATGTAAAATAATCGAGAAAAAAATGCCAATATTTAAGCCAAATTTTAAAATAAGCCAAATACAATTTTTGAAGTCTATACTCTTTTATATAAAAAAAGAAAAAAAAAAAAAAAAGCCAAACTCGCTAAATTTGGCCAATCTGGCAACCCCGGGCTCAGATCACAGTGCTGTATCTGTTCTGTCCTGGAAAGACTGTGCAAACAAAAATTAACTAGAATGATTTCACTTTATCCTGGGCAATGCCGGGTAAATACAGCTAATAATCTATATATTAATACAATAGCGTGTGTGTTTGTGTGTCACGCTTACATCAAAAGCTTTGCGCATGCGTGCTGCACCTAGATTTGGAAAAGCATTCAAGTCACCTAATTTTCGTAACATTTCAAGTATTTCCCTTTGGCGCAACGGTTAGCGACGTAGGATTTTGACGTCGACCCGACTGGTTTATAGTTTGATCCCAACCAACCTCTAAGATTTTCTTTTCTATATCAAATGGGGGGGGGGGGACGACGACGACCGGGAAGACACATATTAATACGATAGCGTGTGTGTTATTTTGTGTGTCACGCTTACATCAAAAGCAACGACCTTCTGAATCTTTGTATGCTACTCATGAACTGGAGCCAAATTTAATTTAATGTAAATTGTTTCATGTATTGTTCATTTTTAAAAATAAATATACAAGTCAAATCTTATCATATTTTATTCAAACATGTATAGGTTAGGAACAAGATAATTAGTATTGAAAACATCATTTCATGTAATTTACACGGGTCCCGCTAGTTTTCTTTTATTATTGCATGTTTGTGTATTACTAGCTGAAGTATATTACTCGCCGCAGATGACTGTGCCAACCTGGCTAATATTAAGAACCGTCATCTGCACCTCCCGAAAGCAGACGGGTAGAAACACCCTCAACACATTCATTGGAGGAGGTAGTCATCGAAATAAGTATATAATAGTTATTCTTACAGATATTATTGTTCAGCTCCAATAATTTTTCGCTCGTTAAGGTGTTTTTTATTATTGTAAAACCTGGCAGAACAAAGGGCCAAATAGTTTGCCACAGGAGGAAAATTTAAAGTGCACACTTTAGTTTATTTTGTTTAAATAAACTAAAATATATTTGAATTTATTGAAAGTGAGCGTAAATTTTTTCTCTTATACAAGTAGAGATGTTTTGGAATTTTTGAGATGAGGATTGATATAATTTGTATTATTCGTACTACTATTTTCATCTTGGTTGTTATATTCACAACGTTTCGGCTGATGTAACCACCGCCCTTCTTCGAGTGCATCTTTCTTCAGTTAAAAATTCTGTACAGATTTTCACGTTTGACTACCAGGTTCGCAAGCTCGAAAAGATCCATCTAAAAGTCGAAGGTACATTGTGAAAATAACAACCAAGATTAGAGTAGTAGTTTTAATAATCCAAATAATACGCTAGTATGGATGTTTTTTTTTTTTTTTGTTTTTGTTTTTTTTTTTTAAGTGATTGGAATTAATTTTATCTCCAAACCTGAGAATTTACAATGGATTTTAGTGAATTTAACATTATTTTGGCCTGTGAATAATCGTAGACCCCATCGATGAGTAGTTATGTTGACATTTGCTTAAAAATAGCAATACCAACCAACCATAAAAACGCTTTGGATCAGCAGATTTCAAGGGGGTTCTACTAAAATAGTCATATTTTAAAAACCAAAGCACTTTAAAGTCCTCAAAATACCATTATTTTGCCCGGAAATAAATAATAATCTATGAGTTTTAAGCAAGTAAAGTAATCACGGGTCATTTTTCACAAAATTTCGTCATGAAATTTGGAAAACCGATGAAGCTCTTAATTATGGTGGGGTACCAAAAAAACTGACCGAATCCTTTTTTGTTACGTTTAAGAGAACACTTCAACATGGCAAGTATTGAACATTTTCTAATGAATATATTTTGTCTCCCAATTGATAAGTAAATCAATCCTTTTACTCTTTTCATGTCTTAAAATAATAATTGTATGTTGTTTTATCTTTTTGTAGTAAGAATTTTTAATTACCCTGTCTGAAAAAATATTCGTTGACAGTATTAGTGGTAATAGTAGCAGCAGCTTTTTTACTGTAAACAAGACTGGCGATTTTTGTTAATTTGCAGTCCAGAAGGAATTTGAAAATTAATTCTGTTATCAGAAAATACATTTTATTTTGAAAAAAAAAAAAAATTTCAGCGTTAGAGTATTTTTTTTTCTTTTTTAAATAAATTGACTATTAAATTGACCACTAAAAAGTTGATGCATTTGTGGTTCCTTTATAAAATAGTGGCTCCTTTGAGAAATACTTTTTTTCTTAAGTTTACTCAACCTTCGAACTTTAATTGTAGTCAGAAATTGCTTTCTAGCCGCCAATTAAAATAAAAAATTAAGTTCTACTTTCTTTAGGCGATTACGTGTGAACACCCTAAAAAACTTGAAAAAAAACCATTAATTTAGAGTCAGTTTCACATAAATTTAATGTGAAATTATCAATTTCCTGACCATTCTAGCCTTTTAAGGCAGTTACCCCCCCCCCCAATATTTTTGATATTTTTCATGCTGAAAAGTTAGTAAAATAAAAATTATAATTACTTACCACTAACTCTACATCCGAGTGACAAGCCCCCCCCCAAAAAAAAAACTCCCATAACCCTAAGTCCAAGTGACAAGCCCCAACAAAACCCCTCTTAAAACACAATCGTCTAATAAAAAAGAAAGAAAAATAGCATAATGAGCTGCTGAAAGTGCAGACCCTCTGCACTATCCTGCTGTTGTAGCATAGCCATTACATATATATGTGTGCGTGTGTGTAATTAAATATGGCAGACCCTGTATATATGTATAGGGGTGACCCTGTAACGTTGTATATAATTTTAATAGTCTAATGGAAATCTGTCTGTATATACAGGGTGTTTCAAAAAGATGTCTACACACTTTGAAGGTGTTGGTTAAAATTGATTAAATCGCATTATTATATTGTCACCATGTTCTTAAAATGACGTCAGTTTTAGTCGAGACACTGCTGACAATGCGAAGCTGTTGCACTTCAATTTTGGTTTCATATTTCCAGTCGTGTTTCCTTTCTTCAAAGTTTAGTCGCACTGCGATCATTAAAAGCAGATTTAAATTATTCCACTAAAAATAAATGACCTCGACAACACTGTTCTAACAAAACTATCCTTTTTTTTTTTGTTTTTATACAATTGTTCAAAGTGTGTATACATCTTTTTGAGATACCCAGTATATGTTTCTCTCCTTTTTCCACTTAATGTCTGAGTTTTCTTTTTGACAAGCTTTGCTTCCTATCAATTTTCTGAGACCTAAGCTCTTCACATAAGCTCTTGAGGGAAGAAGCCATGTAGAGAAGGGGGGGGGGACTGTATCACAACAGCCTCTCATCCAAATAGTCTCTCGGAAGAATTTAATTGTTATTTACATAACGAGGAATTAAATGTTCAATTCCAGTTGATGGTTTGGTCTTCTTGCACAAGTGCGCCATTATGCAAAGAATAAAAAAACAACACGTGTAAATTATCACATGACACTTTCGCATGTGAATATCACTGAAAGCAAAATGGCACGAATGCATCGAAAAGAAGCGAAAGAGATCCCGATTCTACAAAACATGAATCAAAGATCAATACCATCTGTTCACTTACTGGATTCTTTCAGACTTTTTTATATGTTTTAAATTAAGGGCAAATTATTTTTCCTGGGGTAACGCAGCATTCTATGAAATTATTCAAACAAAAAAGGCTCAAATTATCAAAACAAAAAAAAAATACTTAGGGTGACATCCTTAATTGGTGCATGCGCACATACAAAGGGGGAGGGGGTGCATAAAAAAATAAAGCGCTCTACCCCCGAGAGAGACAACTTTAAAGACATCTACAAAGTATGGTACATAGGAAAGCAATCACATCTTGTTTTTAGGTCCTTTTTCCCTTGACGGGGTTAGACTTGTTCATTCACCATCTTGTTTTTAGGTCCTTTTTCCCTTGACGGGGTCAGACTTGTTCATTCACCATCTTGTTTTTAGGTCCTTTTTCCCTTGACGGGGTCAGACTTGTTCATTCATCATCTCCACAACTTTCTATCACCCCTGTCTTGATTCGTCAATCGCAACTGCCACATGTCTTCAGCCATCAAATATTTCCAATTCCTTTGAGGTCTACTCGCCTATCCCCGTTAAAACCAATTTCCTTGAATCTTCTCAAGACATCTGCTGCATATTACTGAACCAGTTTAATCTACATTGATGAGCCTAACGCAACTATTCTATTGACAAATTTATCTTGCCATCAAAGACCTGTCAGTATGAAATCGGAATCCATAGTCCATGTCGTAGATGCATACATCTCTCCGCTTGAACCGAAGTGTAGGAGTGTTAACATTCCACTGCTACAAAATGCAGTCGCAATAAAATTCATTAAAATGCAAGTTAAATGTAGAAATAACAAACGCTCATTCAGGATTTGTAATAAAACGTTTTGAACGTAGATTGGACAATAACACCCTACTTGAGAGTCCAATGTTCAAACTCCTCGGCCTAACATTCACAGGTAACATAAATTGGAACGGATACATTGAAGGCATTGCCAAGACTGCTGCAAAGAAGGTGAACTCCCTCTACCGTGTTAGTAAACTTCTCACACCGGACATTATCCTGTATCTCTACAAAGCCACCATCCGCCCATGCATGAAATATAGTTGCCACATCTGGGCTGGGGCATCATCCACTAGTCTCCCTCTTAGACAAGGACCAAAAACGAGTCGCCAACTTAATAGGTCCCTCACTGTCCACCAAGCTCTAGCCCGTCTCATCGGCGCAATGTAGCATCCTTGTGCTTGTTTTACAAGTACTTCAATGGATTGTGCTCCGATGAACTGGCTGCTCTAGTTCCCCCTGGACGTAAATACACTCGACCAACCCGACAGCTAAATCCCATCCATTCATTGTGAAGGTCCCCAGATGCCAGAGAGCCTTCTACTTACTCCAATAGCTTTTCTTGTGCTGCCGGTCTCTGGAACTCCCTCCCTGCTCTCTATTTCCACGACATGCAGAAATTTAAAACTAAAACAACCCTTCAACACGAAGGGGTTGTTTTAATAGTCAGAACGTGCTTTAACCATCTAAACACCAAAAAGTAATACTAGAGGAACAATCATCATGAAAATATATTTATGGCAATTAAGCTATACAGAAGTTTCCGCGTTTCATTCCCGTCGGGAATCGTCAGGCTAAAATGTGTAGCTTAATTGCCATAAATATATTTTCATAACTTACTACCTAGCTCTACTCACGTATTGAGCACTTTAAATAAATACTGAAAATCGATACATAAAATATTATATCTCCTTATAATATTGTTTGCGGATACATGAAATAATAACACACACAAAATAAATAGTTCATGAAACATTAATTAAAAAATTTCCGGTTCGAAGTGGTCGAAAGATTTTTCAAATTCTTCCCAGCAGTTGAAAATTGAAAAGTATGATAACAATTCTATAGAAAGACAGATATATGGAGAGAGGCCACAAGGGTCAATATACAAGACGTCACCTCTTCTATTGATGAAGCATTACTACTTCCAAGATGAAAAGCAGGTTGGCGCCAATAACAAGAGAGCCAGTGTCTTCATTAAAAGTTATTTTGTGGATTCTTTTGCGGCCAGTGGATAGAATGTTATCAAGCCCCACAGCCGAGAAGGTTGGGACATAAGGATTCTTGTTACTGATAAGACTTTAGCCTGACCATTCTAACAGTTCAACACACATGACGACTTATCTAACATTCCATTAGTCTATTTACAGACACAGATTGTGGCATGAAACTAAGTACTAGCCAAAGGGGGCTTCTATAAATAGAAATCAAGTTGGATTGGTTTTCATAAAAAAGATGTGCGTGTGTGTGTGTGTGTGTGTATATGTATATATATATATATATGAGAAAGGAAGGATGAAGGTAATCCGACGTAATGGGAAATGAAAAAGGAAAAACCAAAACAATGTTTTTTATGTATTCATCAACGTTTCGTCTTTATTTGCAAGATTTCCTCAGGATGATAATTTTAAGAAAAATGTCATACAAGTACATGAAAATATTGGGTTGACATGATGGGTTAATGAGAAGAAGTAGTAGCCACTACTGGGAGCACAGGACCGAGGTCCGGGCTGAAGGAAGTCGGTGGCATGGAATGAAAATAATGTGGACCGCTGTGAGTGTAAAAGTGGAGGGGTGAGGAAAAAGGGGAGGCTCTGTGTTTTTGGGGTGTAGGTTTTTAGAAAAGATTTTTTTAAATTAAGGTGATTGGAAGTGGGAGGGGTGGGTGGGTAAGAGCGTGAGTATGACATTTTTCTTAAAATTATCATCCTGAGAAAGTCTTACAAATAAAGACGAAACGTTGATGAATACATAAAAATACATCTTTTTGGTTTTTCCTTTTCCATTTATATATATATATATATATATATATATATATATATATATATATATATATATATATATATATATATATATATAAGTTTTTGGATTACTATTGATAAACCACCAAATTCTTTTTCTTCAAATCACCAACTTGTATCAATGAAAATTTAATATCACCAAATTAAACCAATTTACAAACTCGAGATTTCTATATATGAAATTATGTCCCCAAAAATGTAAATCATAGGCTTTTTTGTCTTTCAACAAAATTATGACCTTTTGAACTTGAGTTTTTTTGTTTTTTTTAAAGAGTTTTATTTTTATTTTTAGTGGTAATTAATGGATTCTGTTGGAAGCCTTCAACCACGCTCATACATTATTTTCTATCGAGTTAAGGTGGAAACTGATCCAAATAAGGTAATTTGGCCCTAGGTTCCTGAAATTTGAGGATTTTTTTCTTTCATGAGTAAGATCAAATTCCTCTTCTAACAACTCTCAGATGATAGATTTGAGCTGAGTTATGGTCAAAACAGTGATTTTGCCAAATATACCCAAATAAGGTAATTTGAGTTTATTTTAAAAAAAAACTTTTTTCGTCAGTAAGACCATTAAATCTCGCTTCCAATGATCCCTCAACCATTCACAGGTGATAATTTTCAACAGAGAAATTAATCTTTTCCCATTTTTGTCAATAATGTTTATTTTGTAAGTTTAGTTTTGTCCTGGAGTTGATTTTTGTCCCTGAAATTTGTCTTTTTTTTTTTTAAATAAAATGTTTGTATTAAATTTTTGGGTTATATCATTTTAAACAAGATTCTCAGATTACACTTGAAGCATTTTAAAAGGAGGAAAAAAAATAGTTGAAATTAATTACTTTAACGTAAAATCATCAAGTTAAATAACAAAAACAACACTTGGGGAGGGGGTCATTATATGTTAAACTTGGAATAAACTATCGGAGTTCATCGCAGCAAAATGCAATAAAAGTAAATGTTTTTTGTCACCAACCATGAGTCTTACACTTAACATAAGTGTATATATATATATATATATATATATATATATATATACACACACACACACACAGACCCACCCACCCTTACCACATGACCTGATATCTTATTCCAGTGTGTCATTGCAGTATTTTTAGTAACCGGCAACTCTTTCCAATTCTTTTATATCTAAATATTTCAAACTATTTTGAGAAGGAGGAGGAGGGGTTGGTGAGTCATAGGTTCTTATCTTTGTCCCCCCCCCCCTCCCTCCTCCTCACTGACTATGAATTTGTCAAATCTCTCAACTGAATTACCCCCCTCCCATAGACACGCAACAGAGTCATGTCTTAAGCTTTAAAAGTTTAAAACAAGATTAACCTTTTGTCACAAAAAACTTTGCCCAAAACTGCTCAGATCATTTGTCAACATCTAAAGACAAGGAAGCTTTGTTTCTTGATTGTTTTATCTATACAAATAAAAGTGCATGTGTGCGTGTGAAGGTTCTTACAAACACACCGTTCCCGAATACCCTGATCACAAAGAATAACATTTAATAACAATAGAAGACACACAGCTTTAGCAGAACCTTCATTCATACAAGAAACCTCATTTTAGATAGATAAAAATTGAAATAAAAAAGCAAAAGTTCTTCCCCCCCCCCCCATTCAATTTCTCATCAATTTGACAGATTCTAAGAACAATGAAGAGAACCTCAACCCATTTTATGTTATGAAAATATTTATTATTTTTATAGTTACATTTTAAGAAACTTTTCTGAAAGGTCCGGATACTATGAAACGAATATTCATTTGCAACTTTGTTTTTTGTTTTGCACATTTTTAGTTAATAACTACTTTAATTTGTAATTAACTTTGGGAAAAAAATCAGTTATCACACGTTTCTTGTTTATATAAACCAAGAAAGGTGTATCACTACTACTACTACTACTACTACTACTATGTAAAGTTTGGATAAATTACATCTTTGATTTAGCGCATGCACATTGGCAGAGTTACGACAAGATTATAACTATGGTAGCCTAAAATTGAAACCAGCAACACTCGGACGGGTAGACCACTAAAATAAGCTGTACATTATAATCAAAGTTGCAAACAATACTTAAGTATTTTAGTGCAACATTTAAAACTAATGGTCAAAAATATTTCAATGTCTACCCCCCCCCCCAACCTTTGTAGAAGAGAGATATGGGGGGGGGGGATTCTTTAGATGTGTCTTTTCACTTTGCATGGTTAGCAATTAAGTGTGACGGATCAATGAAAATGCTTCTTTAAACTTAATCATGGTACATCAACTGACAGAGCTTCAGAAAGTTGATTGGACTCGTGTATCAAAAACTTTAAAATTTAAAACATAACTCAAAACTTCTCACACCTGACATTATCCTATATCTCTACAAAGCCATCATCCGCCCATGAATGGAGTATTGTTGCCACATATGAGCTGGTGCATCGTCCACTAGTCTCTCCCTCTTAGACAAGGTCCAAAAAAGAGTCGCCGACTTGATAGGTCCTTCATTATCCACCAAGCTCCAGCCCCTATCCCATCGCTGCAATGTTGCTTCCTTGTGCCTGTTTTACAAATACTTCAATGGATTGTGCTCTGATGAGCTTGCTGCTCTGGTACCCCCACGACGTAAATTCACTAGACCAACCCGACAAATCCCATCCATACACTGTGGAGGTCTCCCGATGCCGAAGAGCTTTCTACTCCAAAAGCTTCTTTCCTCGTGCTGCTGGACTCTGGAACTCCCTCCCTGCTTTCCTGACGTTACTGACATGCAGAAATTTAAAACTAATGTAAACAGACATCTCGCTGCACAGCTCCTAAATTAGGTTGCCCCCCCCCCCCCCCCCAACCATCACCTTTTTTTTTCTCAGTAGCCCCTTACGTCTACAGTGGCGGCCTGCCTTGTTTAGGGTGAACCATGTTAAAAAAAATTTTTTTTTTTTTTAAATCTGTGTGCTTATCAATTCCACATGCAACAGTCGCGGATCAATCAAAGCCTTTCTTATGCAGATTATATTCCGATAGAAAAGTCTGGTGATAATTGTTTTTTAGTAAAAGTTACTTGTTGGTAGAAAGCTTTGTAAATATCTTATTCGCAAGGTAAATGTAGTTTCATGTCATACCTCGGGACAGGATAACATGTTGGGAATTAGTGTACTTGTGAAGTTATCATATTCAAAACATCACTGAGAATGATTTGTTCAAATTTTTCTATTAGAATTAAAACAATTCATATTAATGGTAAAAATTAGGTTGAAAAAATATGGAGAAGGCAGAAAGTGGGACAGAAACATGTAGCCACTGTGAAACAAAGGAATAGAGTAGTTGAAAAGGGAAAGGCGTGTTGATGACGGAGAGGAAAAAGATACTATAAGCAAAAAAGAAAGAAAAACATACAGAGTGAGGAAAAGGGCAAGAGAAAGAAAGAAAAAGAGAATGCCATTATTGCACTTGAATGGAACTTCAGATCTTCAGTTGTGGATGTGGTTTGTAGAATAGTAGAAGCACCTGGTGAGCGAGCTAAAATAACCCATGTAAAAGGATGAAGAGAATAAGCACATACATTTGTACGTTACAGATGGGATAAAAATGGTACCGTTCGATTGAGAGTCATCATGGACACTTCAAGAAATTTTCTTTCTTTGAGTAGTAAAAAAATAAATTGGAAAATCAATTAACCAGATATCATTTTCCAATTGTGAGATTTATATATATATATATATATAAATGTCTAAAAAAAAAAAAAAAACATTTTTATTCATACAATTGTTTTTGCCCATTTTAAAAACATACATTTTTCTTGATAACGCAAGATGTTTTCAAAAGGCTTCTTAAGTGAATTTTTTCCCATCAAACTAAGAAAAAAAAAGAAAGAAAAAACAATCGTTAATATTAATTTTTTTCTTCTAATTAGATGGAGAAAAAAAATTATATGGAAAAAAAAAATCACCGAAGAAGCTTTTAGAAAACATCTTGCGTTTGTTATCAAGAGAAAATGTATGTTTTGAAAATGGGCAAAAACAATGAATAAAAATGTCTTTAAAAAATTTGGAATATTTATTAAATGATATTTTTAGTTCTAGTAATGTATACACTATTGAACTATTAACCCAGCTTTTGTGTGAATTTAAATAACCAATAAAAGCATTCAAACAATGACTGTGCATGAAGCTTTTTTAAGTGAAGTAAGGCTTTGCACAGAACCAGGACTTTAGGGACTGTCAGCCTGACCCAAGAAGAAGAATAAGTCTCCATCATTGGAAACCACAGATGTCGCAGAGTTTTCCATCTTCTAGATACATGCCTTGACGAAGGCTGAAGCCTGGTAAAACCATTGGGAAAGATATCCCCTTCATGAAGGGGACACCTCTTCCGGTGGGTTTGCAGCACACTTACATACCAACCTGATCATTTCCTTGTCCAGGCACATGCTTAGAATTTAAAAAAAAATATTTAGTACGTTTTTTAAAAAAAGATATTTAGCACGTTTTTAAAAAAAAGATATTTAGCACGTTTTTTGAAAAAAAATATATTTAGCACGTTTTTTGAAAAAAAGATATTTAGCACGTTTTTTGAAAAAAAGATATTTAGCACGTTTTTTGAAAAAAAGATATTTAGTACGTTTTTTGAAAAAAAATATTTAGTACGTTTTTTGAAAAAAAATATTTAGTACGTTTTTTGAAAAAAAATATTTAGTACGTTTTTTGAAAAAAAATATTTAGTACGTTTTTTGAAAAAAAATATTTAGTACGTTTTTTGAAAAAAAATATTTAGTACGTTTTTTGAAAAAAAATATTTAGTACGTTTTTTGAAAAAAAATATTTAGTACGTTTTTTGAAAAAAAATATTTAGTACGTTTTTTGAAAAAAAATATTTAGTACGTTTTTTGAAAAAAAATATTTAGTACGTTTTTTGAAAAAAAATATTTAGTACGTTTTTTGAAAAAAAATATTTAGTACGTTTTTTGAAAAAAAATATTTAGTACGTTTTTTGAAAAAAAATATTTAGTACGTTTTTTGAAAAAAAATATTTAGTACGTTTTTTGAAAAAAAATATTTAGTACGTTTTTTGAAAAAAAATATTTAGTACGTTTTTTGAAAAAAAATATTTAGTACGTTTTTTGAAAAAAATATTTAGTACGTTTTTTGAAAAAAATATTTAGTACGTTTTTTGAAAAGTTATTCACTTTTCAAAAAACGTACTAAATATTTTTTTTCAAAAAACGTACTAAATATTTTGACTCTAAACTTAACCATTCTATACAGCTATACTTATAGACTGTTTTGCTGTATCACAGCTCATAAGTGCGGCTAGACTAGCACCTGCCTAGAGATTGAAGATACGACAATCTTGTTGATAGTCAGCGATGATTCTAACCACTTGACCACAAGGCAGGCGATGTTGGTAAGTGATATCTAAATGCTTTTTATATAAACATTGTCAATGCTCCATTTGTTTATTTACAAAAAGTTTTATACAGGTTAAACTTTTTATTTTATTTTTTTACCTACTAGACACCATCCTCGAGTGTCTTCGATCTCTCTGTACAAGGGCTTGTCAGGACAACCTGACATGAGAATACTTCACTCTACAAGTAAACCCTGACCAAATATTTAAAATAACAGTCTTCGAAGCTCAGATAAGATTCCCTCGACACGGCTATACACTGGCTCATACAAGGAATGGTGCACCTACTCCAAGTAATGTTACCTCAAATAACAGAACAGCTGGATATTCCACCAGACTAGATGAATTCTTGTCCTGGAATCCGGTAAGACCAAGAGACCACAAGAAAGATATACTATAACATAGTTAACTGGTCAATTGGGAGGAGGAAAATGAACGTTCTGAACTTCTTTACTAACTCAACGTTTGACGGGTAAAGGAGAACTTTAATGGAATATTTGAATATCTATGTATCTCAAGTGTTAGCCTCAGGAAGGGGTCCCCTCGATTTCTGAGAATTTCGACTGAAGTAAAATGAAAAAAAAAAAAAAAGTATAATATGGGAGCTTTCAATATAAACCAAAAAACATCTGAATATGAAGCCAGCATCTGGTCAGGGCAGATCACAACAGACGATCCCGGAACGTTCATTCTAGTTGCAAATTGGTAGCCGGCCCTCAGCTTTGCAAGGCCTCTAGGACCGGGAGTAGTTGATAGAGTCGGGAAATAAGTAGAAATTAAAGGTAGATCGTGGGGTTGGATAGGGACAAACACCTTGCTGAAGGGTGTCTGAGGTAGTTTAGTGTTTTGCCCGGGACATATATATAAATATATATTCTTTAAAGTTTGGTTTTATATATATATATATATATATACATACACACACTAGCAGGAAGACCCAACGTTGCTCGCACTTTTTCACTATGCTCATAACACCATATTACTTTCTTTGGTCCCCCCCCCCTCATTTCGCCCTCTAATATCATAAGAAGCTGAAATGTTGGAAAACTCTGAATTAGTGTCTTATACATGCGGTTTAAATTTCATTAAAATCAGGTATACATATTTTAAGTTTTAGGAGAGGGGGGCACGTAAAGATTCGGGACCACTTCCGTTATCTTCCATAGAGAATTTTATACATGGTATAAATTTCATCAAAATAGGATATGTTTAAAGTTTTAAAGGAGTTTCAGAGGCAACTTCCATTTTCTTCCCTGGTAAATTTTACATAAAAATACACTTTTAGACTTTATGTAGATTCTCTAACCTTTCTTTCAATAGGAAACACAAATACATTTAGTTTTATATTAGAAAACACGACTTTTACAATTATCACAACTACTCAAGTATGTATATAAGTAATTTGATAAAAATAGGAAATAAAATTTTTGTATCTGTACTTGTTTAGCGAGATGATGATAGGGGTCTAAAAAGATGTAAAAACTCAAATCAGCCGACCAAGTGATCAAAACAAAGCAGAAAGTTAAAATAAAATCCATGAAAAAATGAATCCAACATTAGACATTCTAACATTCCTGAAAATTTCGTTTTTTTAAAAGAACTTTCTGAAAAAGTCTTAATTGGCACATGAAAGCAGCAAAAAAAAATTAATTCAAAAAACTAAAAAATTGTTTGAAGTAGAACAAGACTGACTCTTAAAAGAAGCTGTAATAATGAACAGAAGGGAAATACAATTGTATTTATATAGCAGAGGCTCCATTTGATTTGAAGGTGTAAAACTTCTATGGCATTTCCAAGAAAGAGGGAAGAAAAGGTTGGGGGGGGAGGGGGTTGCAACCAAACCCAAGGAAACTCAGCTGATCAGTGTATAAAACTGAAGGACGTTATACAAAAGAGAAAAATAAAAATAAGATGTTAATAAAGGTTTAGATTCCCGACAGGGTGGGAGGTGGGGCTTTTTTCAAGGGAAAAGAGATTAAGTATACTTTTTAAAAAAGCCTTGTAAGTCAAGAGGAAAAACTCAAGTTATCATGCAAGTATCTATTAAAACCTGCAAATTCTTTATTAATAAAATGCAAAATATAATGAGTAAATTTGTTGTAAAAATAGTTTAGTAATGAAATGAAGGGAAATCCTTTTTTTTTCTTCAGATAATCGTTAAATCAAAAATCCATAAATTCTTTATTAATGCAGTAATAATTATTTTTGGTAATATTAGTCTACAAGAAAAATGAATTACTGCAGATACCAATTATATAATAAGTAATTAGATTTGGTCCATTTTAGGACAACTCTATAGGTTATTTTAATGCTGTAATGCAACACCCATTGTAAACAATGCACGGGGGGGGGGGTGTAGCATTAATTGAACACAAGTTGCTATTTTATCGAAAGTCAGGGGGAAATGTGGGGGTCATGGCTTTCCCAAATGCAGAATTTGATCACAATAGACTCAAGGCAGGATTTGAACTCTGCATAGCTGATTCCATAGTGCACCAATCTGCACTCCCTTAAATCCTTTTTTTTGTTAATTTTAAGCATCCCCCGTTTAACTACCAACTCAAACCTTTAAAAAATTATATATTATTACACTATTAATGTTATACCGATATAATTCTGTTTAATATTTTTTAAATGCCCGTTTAATGCCATTTCTGTCACCATTATTTCTGAATTCATTTAATTCCATCTTAAAATGGTCTACACGATTGATGTTCGGAAAAAAAAAAAAAAATCCAATGTTTTAATAGATTTAGTTTTTGAAATCTGCCATGACAATAATTTTCCAGATTGAGGAGGAAAAAAAAAAAAAAAGAAAAGATATTCATTCTAAATGAGTCAGTATTTTTTGCATGAAACCAGAGTTGAGAGGGTCATTCTTTTCTTTTTTTTTTGTTGAAAAAGTCAGATTCATTTAAAGACCCCCACCTCCTACGCCACGAAATCTGTATGAAAATAGAGTTTACACAATCGAAGTTACGGGCATAGAAAAGTTGTTTTGTTTCCTAGAGTCGAACTACCGTTAAAGGGTCTAAAAAAAGATAAAAATGTTGGGAGATTTTATAGCATTTTTTAATTTCTTTATATAAAAAAGGAGAGAATCTGGATGGAAAGGGGTCATTTGTACCAAAGGTCATGTTCTTATGTTGAATAGCAATTCAATCACAAGGCATGTCACACATTGACAACTTTAATGTTAACAACAAAAGAAATGTAAAAATTAACATTCAAATTTCTGCATCCCCATAAGAAACGATGACAGATAAAAAGTCACATTATATCAAACTTACAATTTCTAGATTTAGCACGGGAAAACTTGTGAGGAACGCCAATCTCATGTCCAATGTTTATTAATGTGTCTTGTCCGATAGCACTTCTCTTCAATTTTGAAAAGAAAGCTTTCTCCACGGACGACATTAAGTTAAAATATTTAGCGATCTAGAGATTTCAACATTTGGGAAAATGGACAAGAAACTATGATTTTTTGTCAGATGATAGAAACGCCATTGAAAGGCATCTTCTGTGAGAGATGTTGGTTTAGAGTACGGTCGAGAAGTGAATCAAATCTTGACTAAGACGTTCGTCTAAATCAACATGACATAATGAAGTAAGATTGTTTTTCTTCTTCGTCTTCTTGAACTGGAAATAGAAGGCCTGTGGCAACCGCAACATCGACCACTGTCAAAAGTGAAGATAGAGGCGTCTCATTAGCAGAGACTTAATGTAGACACGTTTAAATATAGATAGTTGATTTGTATGCACTCCAGTCACCTCATTTTTCACATAGCATCAGCTGTGTCACTTAGTGCTCGCTTTCTAGCAATCCATTTAAAAAATAAAAAAAGAAAAGAAAATCAAGAGTTCATTATGTTATATGATTAGTGAATTTTCTTGAAATACAGAACTGACAGAACCCATGACATCTGCTCATGATAAACTACTTTAAAAAAATGGAGATCATATATATGTCAGACAACATTAAGATAAATTCTTTTAACGAAGAAAAGAATATCGTCAAGCAGATTAGTAGCTGTATAACCTATTACACACACACACACACACACATATAGCTACATGTCCTGCATCAGAGATGCATAAAAATCTGAAAGGGCCCAATAAAATCTTACCCATGCACCCCAAGAAGACAAATCAATTTTTCATAAAATAACGATACCTTGCAATTCACACAGAATTGCAAACAGGGGTTAGGGTTAAGAGTGTGGGTTCTCTTTCACCTCCCATTTTTTTCTTTTTTATCCCCGAACCATTTCAAGGTAACTACAGTCGAGCCGACCTAGGCACTGTTTTCTTTGTAACTGAAAAATTTAATTTTGTGACAAGGATAAGAGAAATATATTTCTTGGTTGTAACTATTGCTGGCTGTAAACACAAGAATTCTCAGCTCAAAACTGCATTCTCACCCTTTACCGTAAGAGGCTGTCATCAGAACATCAAGACAACTTCTTAGGATCAACTGTTCATTCAAGTGTACATTCTTGAATTCTGGTCATGTGATCCCTTCTGCAGGGGCTAATTCACATGTATAATGTTATTCGATTTATGTAGAAGAAAACAGGACTATTTTCTTATTAAATTTTTTAATTTTCGTTTTTCTCATTTTATTCAAGTGAGGGGGGTAAATTTCCCAAGGACTCCTTAAAAATCAAATTTGTGGGTCTGAAGACTCACAAAATTAAAAGCCATCAGGATCACTGCATATAACTTTATATATAATATATATATACTCTTTGTGAACCGTTCGATGGCGAAACATAAAAACGACACGACCCTGGCTGCAGCGAATCAGATGGCAAAAATTGTTGGTCTTCTATGAGAAATTGTGTCGCACAACAATGTTTCAACTGGTATGGCCACGTCACCCGCCGTCAGTCATCCAAAACACTCCAAAGTGTGTCTAACATTGATGTCGATGGCTCAAGGTCATGCGGTAGGCCACTTAAGACATGGATAGGATTAACTGATCCTAGTGAAATGTCAACGGACAGAAGTTGTTGGATATCACTCATAAAATGCCTAACCTCAGCATGAGACACGAAGACGAAAAATCAAAATGAATATTAAAATATTGTGTCATTCACAGACAGCTGTTTCGCTAGATCACGGCTTTTCACTGTGACTAGACGTGTTTTCATGCAGAGATTCGAAACCCCATCACCAGATTACTTCTAGCTGTGATCAGAGGTCAGGAGTCTTACCACCATGCTACGGCTCTTGTCTCGAACAGTAAGAGAATTTAGTTGTTTACATTCAACACTACTGATTACTTAGTGAACTCGATTCTATATAGAAGAGAAATTCTTTATGCTAAGTAGAAACTTATTTCGTCTTACTAGAGAGCTCAACCAATAGGTAGGGAGCATATAGAAAAAGGGGGAAATATCTGATAGTATGATATAAATGAGGACTAGAAAAGTGTTTATGTAACTTTTCTCATCCATACACCCCTAACCCATGTTTAATCATGAACCTTGCACACACATGCAGACACTTATCTGCGACTTGACCATCTTAGCGGAAGTTGACAATTTTGTTCATACAACAATTGCTAAACATGGATACATATGTATACGTTGAGCCAACAACTTCTAGAAATCTTTTCCTTAAACCTAGTAAAACCTATGCAGTGAAGTCATTTTAGTTTTTAATTTTTATTTATTTGCACGTTTTATATCTGTATACATAAAGGTAGACAACTCCTATTATATTCTTCAATTAAAAACGAGTTATCCCAGATTTTTGTGATAATTTAAAAATCTTTCATATGATCAGTCGTCATTAATAATTTAAAAAAAGTTGTAGCAAATAACATTTTTGTAAACATGCATTAAGTGGTTGCATGTTTGCGATGCATGCGAATAATAGACTTGCTGCGAGTGAGAAATATAGCAAATAGAATTCAATTTGGAAAAAAAAAAAATGTTTCTTCAGATACAAAGTTCACTGCTGTGGTGATGACCCACTTGAGATTTCCCAAAATAATAGCCAACAAAATATGGACCTTCTAGTATTAAGTTTTTTTATGTTCATAGTAAGTATCCCAAACTGGCCTGTTTATGCTGTGAAAATGGATAAAAACAGTGAAATTTTCATAAAAAGTAAAAAAAATACAGGGCTATAAAAAAACCCTGAAAGACTGCAACAGTTTTTAATGTCTCCATTTCAGGAGCGAGCATCTCAAGAAAAAAACTCCAGATGTCCTTCTCAGGATAAACCACCTAATTTAGCCTCTCCAGAACACCCATCCGTTGTCGCCAAAATGAAGACGACACTTGAACAATCCCTTAAAGAGTCCAAAGATCAGCTCTTCAACATGGCTGTTAATTTCCAAACAACAAGAGAACAGTATAAAATAGCTTCTCAGAAAATATCTACCCGAAGCAAAGAAAATGTTCAACTCAAAATATCAAGAGCAAGACTTGTAAAGAAACTTTCTAAACTTAATAAATCAGTTAAGAGAGAGAAAAATGTCATTTAAAACAAGACGTACAAAAAAAAAAAAAAAATTTAATTTGAAAAAATATAATTGCAAAATACTTGCAGAAAATAAACTAAGAAAAAAGTCAAGTTCTTTGAGAATGATTGAACAAGGAAAAAGTATCTTTGAAAAAGACAAAAAGTTTATTGGGCAAAAAAAGTGAAAAATGATGCCTCTTTTTTCTTTTTTTTTTGAATTCCTCATCCTAAAATTAGTCAAGTATAAAAGTTTCAGGCTTGTATCTTTAATGGGTAACTTTTTACAAAAAGTTTCGTAAGGTGTATATTTGACCCATTTTTCTGCTCAATTGCTAGAAAGAAAAGGTTTTTATGAATGTACTAATGAAAAATAAAAATTAGCTTAATCTGTATGATGTTATGAATCATAAGTTTCAATGTGTTAGCTGTTCAAATAAAACTTCTATGAACAGTCAAAGTTGCTCTTTTGTATCGTTTCCTCACAATTTTCGTGACGGCATGTGATTTTCACCAATGTTTAAGACTGGGTATATCTAAGAATTATTAATTCCATTTCTATAATCTTTCTTTTAATGAACTATGGCATTATATTTATAAAGAGTTTTCACTTATTTAAAGCTTTTATCTTCAGTTATACAACGATTAAGTTGACCTTTTGTTCAGTATCACACAAAACGCGATGTCCGACCAACTTTGAATGGCCATAGCTCGGGTACTAATTGAGATACCAAGACAAATTTTTTTTTTTTTTTTTTAATCTTGCAGCACTATATATGCATACCTAAAGATTTTTTTATATAAAAAAAAAAAAAAAAAATCAGTTTGGGATATCTTTTCATAGATAAGACTGGCCATTATGCAAATTAGTCTTTCTCGGTTGGTTCAGGTTATATATATATATATATATATATATAATAAAACGTTTTTTCACATATTAAAACATAAAAAAATGTGAAAAAACATTTATTATTAACTGTCAGATTATCGACGCTGCTATGTGTACTAACATCACACGGTCTCAACAATATATTGCATCCATATTACAACAAAGGTGGGCGTCGCCGTTGGGAGCTCGCTCCTTAACGGTTGGCGTAAAGAAATACTAAAAAAAAAATTTAAAAAAGGATTACAATGTTGGATTCTTATTTTCATTGAGGATGGACGGATATCGATGTCCGAAATATTTGATTTATTGTATATAAAATTTTTTTTTAAATCTTGGCATCTTATAGATTTCTTAAACAACGTATTTCATATATATATATATATATAATAAATATTTGTTTTTGTTTATTATCTATGTACGTATACGTTTCGTCCTTTTTAATCGGAACTCGTCAGCATAGAGATATAACTATTCACTACTGGTCGCGTGATTCGAAAACCCCTGGCCCAGAGTATTTTACAACACAAATCCAGACATCTAGACCCACTGCTGAATAGCTAGTTGAACAGTGATAATTTTAACATTCTACTTAATGAAAGGAACGATGTATTTATAGCTAGCGATGTCATACTGTGTTAATACTACACTTAGTTTTCTAGGGGCTACAAATAAATAAATAAATAAATATATATATGCTGGGAAGCCATGAAATTAAATACTGTCTTGTTTTTAAATTCCCGAAACAGTTTTTCATGGTAAACAACTGATGATCCCTTAAATAATGTTAGAAGCAAACTAATATATAAACTGTAAAAATTAAATTGACTTACATGAGTGATTTTCCACTGAACGACTTGGGATATAAGGTTTTTTTTTTTGGTTTTTTTTTTTTTTAATTAAAAATTTTTTTTTTTTATATAGTTTTAATGGTTGAGAAACTTCCGAGAATATATATATATATATATATATATATATATATTCCAGCAGAGTGGGTTAGTTGGACCCTTTGAGCGTCTAACGGAGAGTTGAGGTTTGTGTGCCCCTCAGAGAGAGATGGGCTCTAAGCTAATGGAAGTGTTCGGTTGAACTTGTGTTTTGATTTGGTCGGGCTAAGAATTCTTATTTGCAAGTCCGTTATTCAGTAGAGGAAGACGAGTATCATTGTAAGCTAAAACAAAAAAGACAAAAAAAAAACTAACCCTTTCCGAACACATTCCAGCTAGACCAATCGACGGTAGGCTAGTAAAAGAGGTTGCGGTTGGGGATAGCAAACTGGAAGCTGTAGCTGAGTTCTACTACCTGGGCGGCTCCCTTTCAGCTGATGGTGGTTGTGAGACTGCTGCTATTACCCAATGCAAATCTGCGTGTAAGGGCTTTAGAGAACTCCTGCCCATCTTAACAAATAAGCATTTGACCGTCACAACTAGAGGACAGGTGTACACCAGCTGTGTGAGGAGTGTCATGCTTTATGGCTCTGAGACATGGACTGCATCGGCGAGCACTCTCAAAAGACTGCAGCGCAACGAAAGAGCCATGATTAGATGGACCTGCCGGAAAACGACACTCACCTAGAGACTCTTCTCTCTCAGCTTGGCATGAAAGAAATATCTGATGTCCTTAGGCTAGGCAGGGTGAGATTGCTTGGCCATGTCGAGCAAAGTTCCAGCTGGATCTCCCGTGTCAGAGACATGTCCATCGCATGAAGTCGTCAGGTTAGAAGACCAAAGCTCTCTTGAAATGAGCTGTGTAAACACGTCCGTGCAGCCCTGGGGATTGCAAACTTTGATCCTCATGACCGCCAAGCCGGCAGAGGAAAACTTTGATCAAGACTGACAGACAGAACTCACCCTCTTATAGAGGACTAACCAAAGGCCTGTTAAAAATAAATTGGATGATTGATACACACACACACTGCGATTTAAAATGTTGGTACTACTCTAGATGAAGCGCATAATTTCCGTGACTGCTCGGCGGCAACGATCGGGCAGGTCGCGGAAGCGCCCGAGAGCTGCCGAGATGAAAACGAGGCTGAAGCAGAGCTGACCGATCAGGTTGCTGCCAATTCATATGCGCTCAGCACAACAAAACAAGCGATAGGGAGACCTTTCGAACCGACCGCAAACGTATCCGTAAACCCTGACCCTCGACGAGAAAATATGAATCCCCCCCCCAAAAAAAATATACAAAAAAAACTTGCCTATATATCCTAAGAAAAATAACATACTTCTTTGTTTTATGTAAAAAAAAAAAAAAGTTGCCTAAATATCGTAAAAGAAATAGCATTTACTTCTTTGACTTATGTAAAAAAAAAGAAAAAAATTAAAATGGTTCATTTGGCCCACAAAAAAAAAAGTTTATTTATAGTTCTTCAGCTATGGTTTGTTCATTTTTTTTTTTTTTGTTCATTTTTTTTCAAATATATGTATTTTTTTATTTTGTATTTTTCGTCTTATATTGTCGTCTGCCACTCTTCCATTTTACGACTTTCAGTTTTGCTTCAGCCTCGTTTTCGTCTCGGCAGCTCTCGGGCGCTTCCGCGACCTGCTCGATCGTTGCCGCCGAGCAGTCACGGAAATTAGGCGCTTCATCTGGAGTAATTAATTTGAATAAAGATATTTTCTTTTTTATTATAATACTTATTGTATGCACACTAATGTATTACCTTATACTTAGGTGATGTAACAGAACTGATGGGACTTCAGCTTGGCTGCTCAATTGAAAAGAGTGCATTTAAAGTTATTACAAGAGACACAGGTGCACCATTGCTACTTTGAGTTGCCCCTAGAATCTTTACTATACTAGGTTCTTACACATGTAGGATCACAGAATTGACCAATTGTTTTAACACTTGTTACAAAACTACCATTTAATCAAACCATAAGTTGTACTAGGCATCAAACTCTTGATTGATGAAATAATGATTAACTTAATTCTGCATATGTACAATATCAGCTGAAAGGATTAAAATTGAAAACAAAGTTGAAAGTATTTATTTATTTCAATTCGCGGTCAATATAACAACCTAACAGTTACGATGAGAACTTGCTCCTTCATATTTCCCTGATGCTACGAACTGTAATTAGGTTTTACTAGATGTCATCGCTTATCAAAATCAGCAGAATCTAAAAAAAACAAAAACAAACTTCAAGTCCAACTCCTTTAATTTCGACACACACACGCAACTTTCTTTGAATTCAAAATCACGCGCAAACACGAAAGCTGAAAACCTATTAGCTCCGTGCATAATTGTTTAGTTCAAAAAAATCTGAAACTTCAAAAAAAACGACACCGTTCAAAAAATGCTGCAACAAGAGAAAATATTTATGAATAATTATGAATCGAACATTAAAAATGTAAGACTATGAAAGCTTTTTTGGTAAGAATAATAAAATCGTTTTGCGGAGAAAAAAAAAAGAAAAAATGCCTTTTGCCCGGTCATTGTCTGCATTTTGAGCAGGCCCAAAAAGGCAATTTCTGCCTGAATTGATCTTAACCACCTCTAAACACTGTTTAAGTCATTAAACTTACCGACTTGAAATTTGATAGAAATGAACCCCCTACCTATGCAGATTGTTTGGAGAGAGAGGAAGGAGGGGGATAACATTTTAGATATTTTTTTTTAAACTTCTACTTCCAAGATTGAAACCCTAGTTACATTACAAAAAAGTAAATGGATTCACAAAAATTGAACAAGTTTAAATTGAAACCTTCCTCAAGTCCTTTATGTAAGCATTATTTATTTTTTTTACTAAAGAGTCACCACTTATCAAGGTTCAAATGCCACTCGATAAGGGTTTAACGAGTGTCAGGTGGACAGTGGTGATGATGGTAGAAATTGGGCAGAATTTGATTTAACAAGAACTTGTTTACATTGGACTTGAAAACGACCATATTATAGTCAGCCGGGAAGCAGCCCCCACAGTATCAGACGGATAATTCTAGAAAAGAAACTTTGCTCATGGAAGTTTCGCTTAGAGAGAGAGAAAGGGAAATTATTGACAGTGGTTGTAGCTAGACGAGTTTTTCTGGGACCATAGTCGAGCACCTACCATGAAAAAAATAATATAGTAAAGAAAGACTTGCTAGTCTTTCTCTCTTCTGTGAGAAAGAGGTAATAGAGTGGAGAAAAGGACATCGCCCACTAGATATCGAAGCTGGTTTTGTACTGTGTAACGGCAGGAAAGGACGCTCTGAGCAGCACCTCCCCACGTGTGGCAACAGTACTCTATCTTAAGACGTATCCGGCTCTTATACAGGTAGAGGATTGCGTCAGGAGCGAGATACCTTCTGGAGCAGTAGAATGATCCAACCATTCTTCCAGCAACCGTGGCAACGGATTTGATATAAGTCTTCCATTTAGAGTCTGGAGTGAAGGTCAGTCCTAGAAGCTTGTCAAAGCAGGGGTGCTTCCTCAAGACGAGAGCCATTCATTTCAATTGGGGTCAAGTGGAGATCAGAGTGTTGGTGGTGAAAAGAGAGCAACTTGGTTTTGGACGTGTTAAAAGTAACCAGTCACCTTTTTCCACATTGAATCACAAGGTCGAAAGAGAGAGAATCAGAAAGATCTTGATCATTGATGCTCCTCAAAGTGTTGCCATAGATGGTTGTGTCGTCTGAATAGATGTTAACGAATGATCTTAGAATGTGATTTGGGTGATCATTGATGAAGATCAGAAAGAGAGTTGGTACTAGAATGGATTCTTGAGGCACGCCAGCATTGATACTATGAGCTTCAAACTTCTGCCCATAAACGACAACTTTTATAAACCTATCAGAGAGAAAGGATTTGATGGTTGAGAGGACATTTCCAGATATTCCATAGCTAGAAAGCTTGTGAAGTAGACCTTTATGCCAAACCCTATTTTTACACTTTTTACCATTGAAGTATTCTCGGAGGCCGCCTCTCGATCTCTTGCACTTTTGAAAGACATTTTTTTTGAATGGGCATGAAATCAAAATGGCTCAATTGGTTACAAAGAAACCAAAGTGCATTCTGGTGGATTTAATTTCATAATTAGTTTTTTCTAAATAAGATTTTATTTTTTTAAAGTTTTAGTACTTTATACTATAGCATTTTTGATTTCAATTAATAGTAAATAAAAAATGTAAATCATGTAGACGCAAGGAGCACACATGCAAAGAGATATGAAAACTAACAATCTCATTAAGCGATTTTTTTTCTCGTTATCTTCAAAACGCATTTTCTCTAAAAAAAATTAAAAAACACGGAATCCAGTTTTTATTTTCCCCTGCTGTGTATAAACACATTATTATTTTCAATGATAAAATTAATAAAAATGTCAATTTCTCTATGATTATGGAATGGTTTACTTACCGTGGGGACATATTCCGACGGAAATTTGTTGGTCGTATATGATATCAACAAGCAGGTTTTACCTACAGCACCGTCACCAACGACAACACACTTTATTGTCTGCATGATGGATTAGTGTTCAGCCAGAAGCTGCAAATATAAAAATATAAAAATATGTTAGGAAAAAATTTTTTTAAAAACTTTTTCTCATTCATTTAATCGTATTTACATCATTGGGTCCGTTTCAATAGCAAAGAAAGAACGTAGAAATTGCCAAATTTTGAAACATTTGGAATCACTTTTCTCAGATGAAGATTGATCTTCCGTCCTGAAATTGAGGCAGCATCTTAAGATGGCAGCTAGCAGAAGGTTTCTTAGTGGAACCTTCCTTTCAGATGCATCTATAAAAGAGGCTCGGTTGATTGGTCATGCTTAAGTTTGAAATAACATTTTCATTGTTAAGTGCATAGATTGAACAAATGCATGGGGAAGGGTCTACAATGTGAGTTGGAGTCAGTTTTTAAAATTTTTTTTTTTAAATTGGAGCACAGGAAGGAGCTGGTGCTGGATGGAGTAAGTTCAGTGAAACTTTTGCTATTAATAACGAGCAGAGCATTACTGCTGTCGACCATGGGGAAAGTCTATCTAGTACATGTGTGCAATATGATGATGTATGGAAGTGAGGGTTGAGGATATGTGTTGCATGAGGAGAAATGACATGAGAATGATATGATGGATATGTAATATGCGAGTCTTAAAGACAGGCTTAAACCTCAAAGGAAGATTAAATCTGAACAATATAGATGTGTGCAGAACAGGAGACTGATGGTTTGGTCACATTGAAAAACTGGCTTAAAGTGCTTGGTCTGGTAGATATAAAACAGTTAAGGTAGAAGGAGAAAGCTAAGGGAAACATGGGAGGAAGTGATAAAAATGAATTTCAAAGTAAGAATAATTAAACACCTGATCAGAGATAGGTAAGTTTAGAAGTCGATTTCTAAAAACCGTCCAACACATGTCAGTATATAAAAGACATTAAAGAGAATATGATGATCTCCAAAATCGAAAGTCACAGAATTTTTTTCAGTCTGGAATTGGTTTGGTAGTTTTGTTTTACGGCATATCAACCCTTTTTGGGTTATTTAATGCCGAATCTGGTCATTATAGTAAAAGTTTTTATGCTTCAAGTTCTTTATATCTTCAAATGTTTAATCATCGTTTTTGGTTTGGTAGTTTTGTTTTACGGCATATCAACCCTTTTTGGGTTATTTAATGCCGAATCTGGTCATTATAGTAAAAGTTTTTATGCTTCAAGTTCTTTATATCTTCAAATGTTTAATCAGGGTTTTTGGTTTGGTAGTTTTGTTTTACGGCATATCAACCCTTTTTGGGTTATTTAATGCCGAATCTGGTCATTATAGTAAAAGTTTTTATGCTTCAAGTTCTTTATATCTTCAAATGTTTAATCATCGTTTTTGGTTTGGTAGTTTTGTTTTACGGCATATCAACCCTTTTTGGGTTATTTAATGCCGAATCTGGTCATTATAGTAAAAGTTTTTATGCTTCAAGTTCTTTATATCTTCAAATGTTTAATCATCGTTTTTGGTTTGGTAGTTTTGTTTTACGGCATATCAACCCTTTTTGGGTTATTTAATGCCGAATCTGGTCATTATAGTAAAAGATTTATGCTTCAAGTTCTAAAAATAAAATAAAAAAGGGGAGGGAGAAAGGGAGAGGGGCTGTTGTTTTTGTTTTTGGTTTTGTAGAACATAATTAAGTTTTACAAAAAACAAACAAAAAAAACAAACAAAAAAAACAAACAAAAAAAACAAACAAAAAAAACAAAAAACGTCAATGTAGGTGAATTTCGTCTCAGGGAGCCACAGGGCAGCCTGATCTGGTATCACCAGTCTGGAATTGGGAGTTGGAAAGTTCATCTATAATTGTTGTTAATCTCAAAGATCCTTCAGTCAAATTCTATCCAAATATTTCTTCATTTCCTTCCCATTTGTAAAGTTGTCCTTCCCATGATAAAAAAGAAAAGTCTGAATCCCTAAACCAATTGCAAAATATTAAATGGCCTTGTGTCAAAACTAGGCTGATCCAAATGTTGAATATTTTAGAGGAAGTGAAGCACATGTAGAACAGCCAATTCTGAGGATGAGTAATACGTCTGGAGGCATGCTAAACCAATTCGGATGAGGCACATGTTACAAAGCATCCCAAATCATGCCAAACCATAGTTGAACCTGGTTTATAAAAACAAGGTATGGGAACACAACCAGAAAACAACAGGACGGACTGAATAATTTAAACCGAAGAAGAAGTCCGCTTACAAAATCGCAAAAGATATACGAAACTCGCAAAAATAGTTAACCAAGATTTCTTTTTCAAGTTGTGTTGTTTGTTCTTAGTGATTCTCATTGTTTCTCGGGTCACTAGAAAATGAAATTCTAAGTCAATAGTAAGTAAGTAACTAAGTAAGCTTAGCAGCTCTTTCAACTGAGTGAGTGGCGAACAAAACCATCTGAACTGTCAATGTCTACTTGCAAACTTGCAATAAGAAAAAATGGTAATCGGATGTAATTAACCAACTCAGTTGCTCTGACCTAATGAACTTGCAGTCAAATCGGTAAAGAAGAGTGTTGACAAGACCCAGTCATCCTCGCTTTTGTATGGAAGGAGGTCGTTAAAGTTCAATTTAAATTATTTTCGGATAATTAGCGTGTTTCCTCTCCTAATCTAGAACCAAATCAATATTCTGCACTTCCCGGAAAATAAGGGAACCAACTTTGTATTTTTGTGATCACGGAATCAGATTAATGAAGAATCTGAAAAAGCGATTTTGTGTAAATCTATATAATAAAGATGAACATCTGTCTGTCTGCACATCTAAAGAAAAACTACTGGACAGAATGTTATGAAATTTACCACCGAGATAGTCGACATAAAAGAGTTTTCCTTATGGAGTTCAGTGTTCGTACCGACTTCCTCATCTTGGCGGCCATGCTCAAAACGTTTCGGACGATCTGCCCTCCGGCCTTCATCAGGTGTCCTGTATCGAACTTGGGAACCGTCTGTCTGGACTCTCGAACCCAATCCCTTTATTGTCACGGGGTTACCACGCTCGGATTCCATTTTTTGGCTCTGGGACACGTTCGTTAATTCTCCGTTGCTTTCAGTTCTGCTGCTGCTACTGCTGCTGCTTATCGCCGTATTGCTGCTGTTGCTGAATGTTACTTTCACTGCCTTCGCACAGGATTGAACTTAGCACCTCCAGATAACTTGCAACTTTTGAACCAATGGCTTAGACCTCACAGCCATGTGTTACTAGGCAGCTAAGATGAGGAAGTCAGTGCGAACACTGAAATCCATAATTAAACCACCCCATCTCAGAAATACAGACAATTACTAAAAGAGTCCTATAGGTTATGTTTGATTTATTTTTTAGGGGAATAAATGGGTCGTCTCTCCCTCTCAACATGAACTCTCGAACCTGGATGGAATTTCAACCTAAACCTATGGAGGTAGATTGTTCTCATTCTGTCAGCTATGACTGGGTAGAAGTGCTAATTTGTTATTTTTAGTAAGGACTGAACTTTCAACCTCCAAAAGATTATTACTTCGAACTTTGTGTTAAGCAACACTTTTTAAAGTGTTCCATATTTTATTTACAAGTAGCTTGCCTTAATTTTTCAAGGCATGACAAAATTTGAAAGTTTATACATAAAAAAAATAAATTAAAAACTAACAATCTTGATAGAGCCGGAGCTCATAGTCCATTGTTAAAATGGAACTGGGGTGAATTTCGTTCTTAAAAATACCTGCTATTTCTTTCAAATATAATACAACTTTAAATTTTTGTTTTTAAATAATTGCAAATTTTTTTCATGAAATACTATGAAAATAGAAAAAAAAAAAAAAATCCGGAATTTTTATATATATATATATATATATATATATATAAAATGTAAACTGAATTTAACAAAAGTTGAAACAGATTTAAATAAATTTGATCCCTAAGCTAGCCATAAATATTGAAAAATATGGTTGCTCTATATTTTATAGCTAGAGAAAGACTTTCTTTTATAGGAAATATTTAAAAAATTAAACAGGAAGACATGGAAGAACACAAATAGAAAACAAAACGAAAAGCTATTTGAGTCAAAGTAAAACTAAAGAGAATACTGTTTATAAGTGGGGAAGGAAACATCTTTGTGCAGACGTGAAGACGTGATACTTTGGCCTTTTGAGAATATGTTTATATAGAGAGCAGAAGTATCTCTACCATCTTGTATAAAGATTACTAGCCCAGGAGTTGAGTCAAGAATTAAGATTACACACACGAGAGTTCAACCTCCTACTTTATCTTAGGATTGGTTCAGCAAATGATTGGAGGGAGGGGTAGGGGGAGGAGAAGGTGGAGGAGGAGAAGGTGGAGGAGGAGAAGGGGGAGGAGGAGGGTGCACTTGACCTCTATTGCTTTACTCATTTCCTCCCTTGGAAAAGTAGGGGTTGGGTGAGAGAAGGATGAGAGTGAGCAGGTGACCTCTCAAGTTAACCTGGACATATCCATTGTCCTGCTCGCTCCTGAGATCATCGTTAATCTTTACTATTAATGGCCAGACTGTATGCACAGATGTTTGCTTATCAGTTCCGGATATTCCATTTCGTATTGCTTATCATACGACGACTTAACAAAACCATTTTTCCCACAGACACTTTTACAATAGAACGGTTTTGAAAAGTGAAAAATATAAAACTTATTGGACACGTCAAGATTTTAGATCGTTAAAGCTGTCGTATTACCAGAGTTGGGGGAGTCAGAGTTGGAAAATCTTTGAACGAGTCAGAGAATTTTTCTTTTTAACACTGGAGTTGAAGTCTTTTTTTTTTTTCCCCTCAGTTGTATGTCAGCCATTTTTGCAGGAGTTGAAAGAGTTTTACAGCTGCCCCCCCCCCCCCCCGGCGTTTATTAGAATCCCTTGAAAATACCTTTTTTTTTTTTTTTAAATAAAAAGCTGATAACAGTAAGCAAAGAAATACAATACAATTTATTGTTAAAATAAATACAAAATTAATTTTAGAATGTTATCCAGCAGAGTGTGTGGAGTGGCCGTGTGTTTCCATCCTATCAAGTATACAAATACAGAATTTCTCACATTAGTACTTTAACATCGACACTGACAGAAGGCCAAGTATTTACTCTTGTCATAAAAAGGAAATGACTCATTGGTTTTTCTACTTATTGCTACTCAGAAGTTTGTAAACAATCAAATTATCTCCCCTGTTTGGATAGAGATGAAGAAACCAAAACTGATAGCAATCGTTAAAAATCTATGGAAGACCAATTATGCCATAAAAAACAAAAAATGATAGCAATTGTTAAAAATCTATGGAAGACCAATTATGCCATAAAAAAAACAAAAAATGATAGCAATCGTTAAAAATCTATGGAAGACCGATTATGCCATAAAAAAACCCAAAAAATGATAGCAATCGTTAAAAATCTATGGAAGACCAATTATGCCATAAAAAACAAAAAATGATAGCAATCATTAAAAATCTATGGAAGACCAATTATGCCATAAAAAAAACACAAAAAAAAACAAACTAAACAGTGTATGAAAACAAAAAGGAGTAATCCCAAAACAAACATGATGGATAATGTCCCTATCAAAGTGTTGTATAAAACCCCCAGAAAAGGTTTCTAAACTAATGTTTTACTATTTGTAATGCGATAAAAATAAATATAAGTTCTAGTAAACAATAAAAAGCTTATTTATATAAATTTACCTTCTTCAATAATAATTTATGTATTGAAAATGTATACAATTTATAAACTACCCTGTACATTTTTACGAATGTCAATTACCAGATATTTCCATTAGAATCATCGAAGAGTTGCTGGGGTATTTTTGTTTTATCTTTAAACTAAAATTGTCAAACATCGTCTGCCTGTGGCAATTCACGTTCAAATTTTTATAATTTTAAAGAATTTTATTCCATTAATGTGATGACCAAACGATACTGCAAATAACTTCACAAAAAATAAGGTAAGGATGTGCATGCAACAGATGTTTAAAAAACTAGTTAGAAAGAAAGAAAAAACGAAAGTATTTAAGGAATTTACATTTCAACATTGATTACCAATTTTCTAAACATTCTTTCATGGAATTCTTTTCAAAGAATTTAAATATGTTCTTATACAAGAAATTAAATGAAAGGTAGGTGGGGGTAGGAGTGAAACAAAAATAAAAGTAAAAGTAAAATAACTCATCCAGCTAGTTTAATATATATATATATATATATATATATATATATATAGGGTGTCTCAAAAAAATGTACTCACTCGTAGAATGACGAGAAAACTTTGCTTCATCGCTCCACAATTTTGTGTGCAAACTCGACATCTTCTGCACATTTTGCCATTCTAAGAGTGAGTACATTTTTTTGAGACACCCTGTATATATATATATATATATATATATAATAATATTTAAAATGTTGAATTATATAACGATAATCGAATTATCGTTTAATAATAATAATAATAATAATCTATCGTGATAGTGTAAAGCTCAATATATTTAATAGAGCAATCTATTTTAGAGGTAAAAGATGAGAATAAAGAATTGTAAAGATACAATATTTATTTAAACATCCTCTGATGAGAAGAATTTATCTTTGAAAATCCATGGATCAAGGATATGAGGCTCCTTGCTCTGAACTTATAGAATGAACATGTTTGTGTATGAAATTACAGCAACACAGGAGACTATATTTGCAGTTTAGGTTCCACATGAACCTTATTTTTAGTTTTGTGCACCTAAAATTCAAATAAAGTAACAGTTTGTGTGCTGCCTTTTTTCTTTTTTTTTTTAAGTGTCGAAATGCACTGACAGTCAAAGAGTTTATGAGTAAATCCTTAAATTAATCCATTTTAAAAAACAAGTCACTTTTTTTCATGGCGATGTTATTGTAAACAAAGCAGCAATTTTTCTATAAGAGAAAGACAGTGTAGATGGTCCTCATCCGATATTTCTGTTAGGTGGGACAGGGTGGAACCCAGAAAAACAAAACTGTACAATTGCGCTGAGTGTGGGTATCAAGTATGTATATGGAAGAAAGAAGGAATGAGAAAATCTTTTTAGCAAAACCAGCAAATTCTTTCTGACATCTGCATTAACAGATTTTCTTCACTTCCAACGTTAGTAATGAGCTCTGGTTTCATTGTATAGAACTCGACCAATCAGATGTTTCACAAAGAGTAGACGGAAACAATAATAATAATAATAAAAGGATGAACATTGGTAGCAATTGCATTATTTTTGAAATGGTATCTTTGAATGAACAGAAAGTTCTGCAAGTTAGATTTCACTTGCTGAATTTATTCTTAGAAATAAATATAACAGACAGCATATATCATAGCAAATTCAGCTTTCAAGATGAATAGATGACAGCTTGTAATATTTCATAAAAGGAAAATTATAAGAAAATGTTATAAGGAAAACTATTTCATCTGATGCCATGGTATACAATTAATTCCAAGAAATAAATACTGTAATGTTTATTGTAAACAAATATAACTTATCTGGTAGACAAAAAAGATGCTACGGATTCAGCTTTTACGGTCATTAATGAAAATTGTCTCCACTGTAACAATCATCCTAGCCGGAATAAGTATTTTTTTTATAAGAAACTAAAGTGAAGTGAAAGACATTTTAATATTGTAAAGAACATGTTGGAAGAGAAAACAGACAAAGTGGCTAGGCAGAATCAAATATTGATGCCAGATGCAATGCGTTAAATTCAATAATCTGACTAACTTTTATTTATATATTAGATACATGTGTGTGTTCATTTTAGATTAAATATTTTAAATTTTATTTCATATAGGCAAATTCCGTATTATATAAACATTATTTATGTATGGGTCACGGACATCGAAAAGTTCAGAGAAAAATGAGACTAAGACAGGATTCAAACCTGCGCCTAAAATAGAGCCCACTTTAAACCACCGAGAATCTTACGGTTAGCTAAGATCAAAATAGTGCCTACCCTGTGAACACTACATGTTTTGTTTTACCATATCTACTCATTGTATCCACAATGTATAGAAAAGTAAATTTTATGAATTAAATAATGAATTTCAGATCAGTCAATATATTTGAAAGTAAACATTGGAGGGCATTTACTTTAAAATAGAGATGGGCATTTTCGAAAACCGTTTTTGTTTAAAACCAAAACTGTTCAATATAGTGCTATTACTACCAAACAACCATATCCAAGGAAAGCCTGTGTAAAAAGTCATTTAGATTTTAATAAAAAGTAAATTCTAAACATTCGTAAGATGAAAGATTGAACAAAAAATATAAAAATTTATTGACTTTTATTAGAATAGGAAATAATAAATTATGGAAATGGATTTGTTTACATTTTAGCGTAGAATATTTTGAAATGACAAAAAAAAACAGGGCGGGGGGGAATATGAAATGACATCAATTATATAAATGAATTTTCATGAAGATATTTCAGCTTGAGCGAATGGCGATATATTTTCAAATGAAAAGGTGGAGATGGAAAGTATTTCAACAAATGTTACAAGTTTATCTTACATTTTTCTACGGGAAATGTGATGTATGTGCATGGTCATTTTAAGCAGCAATCGTTAAATAAACTCCATAAAACTCTCGCCCAACTCTAAAATAGTTTGATTTGAAATTTATCGTTTACTTCATATATAATAGGTGAACAATTCAAATACATTTGCAAAAAAAGTATTTACTTTCAAAGCACATGTCCTGTTAGACCCCACCACCACCATTTACAAACCCCAACTCCCTTACCCCACCCCCACCAAATCTTAATTGTTGAAAATCTTTAAAATTCATTTGTATCAAGTACTTAATGTTCATTAGTGGCTTCAGTTACTTTAGAGATACATACATTTCACTTTTTAAAAAACATTTCGATCAGCATATCACACACACACGCACACACACACAAAAGTAGGTGTATGGTACTAGCATAGTGATATATTTATGTGTGTGTGTGGGTGGGTGTGTGTTTGTGCGCGCACAAACAGAGAATGAGTAGCATTATTCTCATCCTCCTAATAAAGGCCAACTATAGAGAATGGGTAATTGTTAAAAATTACAGTGAAATTTTAGGGTTTCATGATTGGAGCAATAATAATAATAATGTTGTTTTGAATGTGAAATGTGCTAAACAAAAGTTAACAACAAAAGATCCGGTTACATAGACTGAGTTTTTAACAAATGCTACAAGATTTGCAAACAAACTCGTCCAATAGAGCCATTGTTTGTTAAGAATTAACTCGCAAACAAAACGGAAACAGGTCAATGCAAGAGCTGTCCTGTTTTGCAAGGAGAAAACGAAATTCAGTGACACAAAAAATAATTCATTTTTAGTTTGAAATAAAATGGAGATGTACTAGTAGTGGACTCGGTGTTGGTAAGGTAGGATAATCTATTGTATGAAGAGAAGTCATAATTCTGTGTGTGTCTATAAGTCAGAAACTACACAAGATACGTTTATATCATCAGATTCAATGTGGTCCTCGACATGGTTATAGTAAAAATAACATTTTTTCTACAATAATACTCATTCCTTTGACATCACTAGGAACCAAATTAGTGCAATGAGCGAGTGCTCGTTTGGATGGGGTTAAAAAAAAATTTTTTTTTTTTTTAAAAACAATGAAATTACGTCAGTCAGCTTTCCTTATCTTTCTATTGAACAAGTTGCCAGTAGATAGAGAAAGAGAGGGGGTACGTAGGTAGGTAGAGAAAGAGAGAGGGGGTGAGAAAGAGAGGGGGTCCGTAGGTAGGTAGAGAAAGAGAGGGGGTACATAGGTAGGTAGAGAAAGAGAGGGGGTACATAGGTAGGTAGAGAAAGAGAGGGGGTACATAGGTAGGTAGAGAAAGAGAGGGGGTACATAGGTAGGTAGAGAAAGAGAGGGGGTGCGTAGGTAGGTAGAGAAAGAGAGGGGGTGAGAAAGAGAGGGGGTACGTAGGTAGGTAGAGAAAGAGAGGGGGGTACGTAGGTAGGTAGAGAAAGAGAGGGGGTACGTAGAGAAAGAGAGGGGGTACGTAGAGAAAGAGAGGGGGTACGTAGGTAGGTAGAGAAAGAGAGGGGGTACGTAGGTAGGTAGGTAGAGAAAGAGAGGGGGTACGTAGGTAGGTAGGTAGAGAAAGAGAGGGGGTACGTAGGTAGGTAGGTAGAGAAAGAGAGGGGGTACGTAGGTAGGTAGGTAGAGAAAGAGAGGGGGTACGTAGGTAGGTAGGTAGAGAAAGAGAGGGGGTACGTAGGTAGGTAGAGAAAGAGAGGGGGTACGTAGGTAGGTAGAGAAAGAGAGGGGGTACGTAGGTAGGTAGAGAAAGAGAGGGGGTACGTAGGTAGGTAGAGAAAGAGAGGGGGTACGTAGGTAGGTAGAGAAAGAGAGGGGGTACGTAGGTAGGTAGAGAAAGAGAGGGGGTACGTAGGTAGGTAGAGAAAGAGAGGGGGTACGTAGGTAGGTAGAGAAAGAGAGGGGGTACGTAGGTAGGTAGAGAAAGAGAGGGGGTACGTAGGTAGGTAGAGAAAGAGAGGGGGTACGTAGGTAGGTAGAGAAAGAGAGGGGGTACGTAGGTAGGTAGAGAAAGAGAGGGGGTACGTAGGTAGGTAGAGAAAGAGAGGGGGTACGTAGGTAGGTAGAGAAAGAGAGGGGGTACGTAGGTAGGTAGAGAAAGAGAGGGGGTACGTAGGTAGGTAGAGAAAGAGAGGGGGTACGTAGGTAGGTAGAGAAAGAGAGGGGGTACGTAGGTAGGTAGAGAAAGAGAGGGGGTACGTAGGTAGAGAAAGAGAGGGGGTACGTAGGTAGAGAAAGAGAGGGGGTACGTAGGTAGAGAAAGAGAGGGGGTACGTAGGTAGGTAGAGAAAGAGAGGGGGTACGTAGGTAGGTAGAGAAAGAGAGGGGGTACGTAGGTAGGTAGAGAAAGAGAGGGGGTACGTAGGTAGGTAGAGAAAGAGAGGGGGTACGTAGGTAGGTAGAGAAAGAGAGGGGGTACGTAGGTAGGTAGAGAAAGAGAGGGGGTACGTAGGTAGGTAGAGAAAGAGAGGGGGTACGTAGGTAGGTAGAGAAAGAGAGGGGGTACGTAGGTAGGTAGAGAAAGAGAGGGGGTACGTAGGTAGGTAGAGAAAGAGAGGGGGTACGTAGGTAGGTAGAGAAAGAGAGGGGGTACGTAGGTAGGTAGAGAAAGAGAGGGGGTACGTAGGTAGGTAGAGAAAGAGAGGGGGTACGTAGGTAGGTAGAGAAAGAGAGGGGGTACGTAGGTAGGTAGAGAAAGAGAGGGGGTACGTAGGTAGGTAGAGAAAGAGAGGGGGTACGTAGGTAGGTAGAGAAAGAGAGGGGGTACGTAGGTAGGTAGAGAAAGAGAGGGGGTACGTAGGTAGAGAAAGAGAGGGGGTACGTAGGTAGAGAAAGAGAGGGGGTACGTAGGTAGGTAGAGAAAGAGAGGGGGTACGTAGGTAGAGAAAGAGAGGGGGTACGTAGGTAGGTAGAGAAAGAGAGGGGGTACGTAGGTAGAGAAAGAGAGGGGGTACGTAGGTAGAGAAAGAGAGGGGGTACGTAGGTAGGTAGAGAAAGAGAGGGGGTACGTAGGTAGGTAGAGAAAGAGAGGGGGTACGTAGGTAGGTAGAGAAAGAGAGGGGGTACGTAGGTAGGTAGAGAAAGAGAGGGGGTACGTAGGTAGGTAGAGAAAGAGAGGGGGTACGTAGGTAGGTAGAGAAAGAGAGGGGGTACGTAGGTAGAGAAAGAAAGGATGAGTTTTAAAAGAAAGATGTTACTTTTGTTTAACTTTACTATTTTGTTCACACCACCCCCACTGGTCAACACCGGGTAACCCTGCTTGTATCAAATACGTTTGGTTTGTTTTACAGTATATCAACCATTTACAGGTTATTTAATGCCAAATAAAGTTGTCAAATGGAATCCTAAGGTAGGATAATTATTTTATATTCCTAGAATACATTGCTCCCAGAAAACATTACGCGTAGAATGAAATTTTACAAAGTGAGAGCCATCATTACTGCTAGAAAAAATTGCTCACAAAAACATTACTCTTAGAAGGAAATTTTACAGCTTTCTGTAAAATTTCCTTCTAAACACTACTTCCTTGGCATTGGTAATCTTCTTTGTTTTCAACACGATTGCCCCTCAGCCATCACCTTCTAGCATCTATTTTGGAAGAAAATAAAAAGGAGAAATAAGGTTTTGATTTTTGAAGAATCAGATTGAATAATATGGTTAGGGAATTGACTTATAGATACCAGTGTATGATGTGACCAGCCGATTGATCAGATCAGGCCTCTCCGATCTTCCGTCTAGCCAAAGTACGGGCCGAAGTGGAAAATGGCTCAACCACAAACAAGGATCCACTCCCCAGGCACCACTGGTTGCTACCCACGGCCTACAGGTGGATCCGTTTTTTTTTGGGGGGGGGGGGGGTACTCCTCTGTATGAGGTTGCAGTCTGCAAATCTGGGGCCCCGCAGACTGGGCGTGCATCAAATAAGAACTTGAGGTATTGTTGTGAGTATATTTTATCTAACACAAAGATTATTTACATAGCTAAAATATAGAAGTCATATAAAACAGCATTTCCTAACATTTTTGACCCATGACCCATAAAAAACAATATGTAAATAAACAAATCGATTTTATAGATCAAAACAGAACATCATAATATTGAGACCACGAAGCAATAAAGATTTTCACATGATCTCCTTTTATTGATTTTGGAACTATCGATGCGTAACTATATCCATTCACAAGTCCCAATTGACGACAAGAAAACATTTGCACTTATACTGACAGACGACATGTGAAGAGACATTAACCACTTTGGCTTACATTAATACACGTCTAAAACTTTGGCTTATCCATTTTGATGGAAGACTATTTCCTATGATGAAGTTGTTTTGTTTTTTTAGATTTATTATTTTACAATACTAGCAGAATACTTTCCCAGTTGATAAAATTTACATCACATTTATGTCCCCTTACAAAGTTAATCAGACCTTATGTTTAGAATCCTTATCTCAATTTTGATCAAAATTCCTTAAACGAAAATTCCTTAAGAAGAATGTCTAAATTTTGGGGCTTATGATTTGAAATTCAAAGAGTCTTACAATTTATGTTTAATACAAATTGGAAATATTTGAACTTTCTAATGTAAGATTATGTCAATATTATCTCCTTTAAAATATTCCAATGACACTGACATTTTGGGAATATTCATTGTTTTCTAATACTGATGATTAAAATGTCATTAAAATCAGAGGTATCTGAATTTTCACAAAGGGCTTCCAGCTCTCCTTTATATAAAACTAAGTTAAAAAGTATGGTTAGCAGTGATGTTCCAAAATTCATAATTGGTTAATTAGTTTGGGAGTTTACCTCGCATAAACATAAACTTTATATTTTAATGAAAATGCTTTAAATCATTTTGGGGGGCAATTGAAAAAAAAAAAAAAGAAAAAAAAAAAAAAAAGAAAGAAAACTGGCAATTGCAACCAACATAGGTTTGTTATTTTCAGCGTCAGTATTTCATCATTATTTTTAACCCCCCAAAATGAGCATGTCACATGTAGATATATAGAGAAGTGATTCAAATGAAATACGAAAATATGCCCTGCTTTCAAATTCAGCCAATCCTGATCTCTTATTGGTTTGCATTGCAAACTCTTACAGAGAATCAGTTCACCATCCAACAGCCGCTGAGAAAGTCAAGATGCAGATGTTATGATCACGATGCTGCAGATGCCAGCTTGCTGCAGTATCTCGATATTTGGCAAGTTAAATCATCACAGGAGTTTCATAATTCCTTGTTAATATATCTTCCTAATTCAATTCTTATCTTTTTTTTTTTACTGGGGATGGAGAATCCTACTGGATGCCAGCCATTAACCCGCTGTTTTGGGACTCCTACCGAGAGGCTTGTTAAGGATTCTACTTGTCAACGTTTTTCATATTTCTTACACGTTGTTCACCAGTTATATGAACTAGGTAACTTAAAATTATTTTAAATGGGTCCAGTAGCTCCTATAATTCATCATTAAATTAGATTTTACAAAAATGTTGATCCACGCACTTCACAGGTCTGCTACTCTTTTGCTATATATTTAACTTCAGTAAGTAAGTTCTCGGAAATCAAGAGGCCCCTTTCCGAGGCTAACACTTGATTTCTATACAAGGTACTTAGATATCCGAGTGTTCAATCAAGATTCTGCTCTACCTCTGAAATGTTTAGTCAGTAAAGCCGTGAAGAACACTAATTATCCTCCCCCTAACTGGTCAATTAATTACGTCATAGTTTATCTTAATTGTGGTCTTTTCAGAATCTTGCTGGATTCCAAGACAATAATTAATCTAGTCTGGTGAAGTATCTAGCTTAGTGATTGTAGATGTGGTAACATCACTATTACAGGTTCGAGCCGTTCGAGGGGATCTAATTTGGGCTACAAATACTATGTTATTTTGAATATTTGATCAGAGTTTACTTATAGGGTGTGGTCTCCTAATGTCAGGTTATCCTGACAAACCCTTGTACAGAGAGACCAAAGACACTCGAGGACAGTTTCTAGTAGGTAATGCAAACTCTGCTGTCACGTCTGTTTCATTTAACTTCAGTCAAAGTTTTCAGAAATCAAGGGGCCCCTTCCTGGGGCTAACACCCTACCTCTACTATTAATACTAGTTAAGCATTTGATAAGTTGATTTTATCAAATAGTAAAGATTAATCTATTTAATAAAGTTATGGCTGCCTGTTGAAATCTATGGACACCTAAATTACTGCACGTAGAAACGATATCAAATTTTAGCTTTTTATGTGGGGTGTTTTTATGGAGTTTATGGGTGAATCCAGATGCGATAATGCTTAACGAGATTAGACACTGCCATCTGTTTTAGAGGCGACTTTGTATTTAATGCACTTGCCACTTCCTTTTCTGGGAGTGTTCGTCTGCTTTATGAAGTTGACTTCATGTGTGAAGCCTATGGAACAGTCTTTGTGTTTGAGCTACTGTCCCCACAGACCTGGTTTTCATCACATACCACTTTTCTATCTAACATATAAAGATATCTTGTGGGATTTTCAAAGTCAGACCCAAATAACATTTAAGCTGACAAATTAAAATTTGCTTCTCACTAGCCAATTTTCATTTATGTTGACCGTGTTATTGGCAATTAGTGTTGGAACCATTAGTGACGGAACAATTAGCGTTGGAACAATTCATCGGAATCGGAAAAATCAGAACTTTTGGGGATATCGGAATCTGTATCAGAAAAATTTAAGCCTAATTTTAGATTCTAAAAACGATTCTTTAAAAAAAAATAAATAAAAAATAACTTAATTTTCCATCGATAAAAAAAATTTGTTTTTAAACTGCCAGTAAAATTAAAATCTATACATCATAATAACATCAAAAATACATGTAAAATTATTTTACTTGTATAAAAAAATTGAAATGTGAGCCTTTGTCCAATCCTTTAGCATTGGCAAACCTGACAAGAGGTGGCTAATAAATGTGGGAAAATAAACTTAGAACATTTTCAAAGGTTTGGTTGAATTAGGTATAAATGAATTAGTGAATTTAAAGATTTTCACGACTCCACACATGGTGTCAGTTCTTCTTTGATTTTCAGTTTCCATGTCTGTTAACGGGTTGTAAAAAGTTTTCTAAATATATAAAAGATGGATAGGGGTGGAGATAAAAGGCAATAAAATCAAAGATTCTTGGTTATTGAAACTGTTTGGCAGTTCAGTTTATTTTCATTTGTATTTACACTACTCGAAAAACAGTGAAAATTTGCCTGCCATAAAACCCCATGTAAAAGAAATTTAAAATGTGTTTTATGAATTAAGAATTAATTACTAACATGTTTTTTATTAATTTTTGTTTCATATTAATAAGTTTTATTATTGTTGTTGTAGATAAAAATCCTCAGCTACCCCTCCACCTTAAACAACTATGAAATTGTTTTTTTTTGGTGATCACGGATTTTTTTTTAAAGATGATTATGTATGAACACCCTGAAAAACTTTGTAAAATTTAGCGTGGGGGATCAGTTTCACATGTAAATTTAATGTAAAATGAACCCCAATTTCTGGGCTATTCTAGCGTTTTAGGGCAGTTAATAAAATTAATTTGCTATGGAGAGATAAATTCCGTGACTTTTGGGGTGTGGAGGGGGAGCTGGCTACTTTTTAAAAGGTGTTCACACGTAACTGCCTAAAAAAGTAGAATTTAATTTTGGAGAGTGATTTAGTTAAGGGTGTTATTAATTACATGTCATCCTATTTACTTGTCTCCTCACGGAGGCAGAGTTAGACACAAGGTCAGATTTTAATATGGAGAATCTAGCTCTGAAAAAAGGGTCACTTTAGATTGGGAGAAAAATTTAAATTGCCTCAGTCTAGAAGAATTTCTCCACTGACCGAGGACAGAAAAGATAATGTGTAGTATGAATTATTTGCTAAAAAACTATCACATGGCACAAGGCCATCAAAATAATAATCACCTAAAAATCAAAATCATCTTAATTGAAGAATAAATGTGCAGACAACTAAAGCCTAAAATGACTAATGCATCCCGGGCCACACTGGGTAAAAAAAGGGGGAGGAGGAGGGGGGGGGGGTCTTTAGATTTTGTTAATTGAAAACAGTCTGTCTTGAAACGTCAGTTCACTAAAAAAATAAAAACGCTATAAATAACATAGTATATATATATAAGTTATTATAGGAAGAAGATTTAAATTGGAGTTGAACCTTTTAAAATTTAGGAGCCAGGTAGGTACATTTGAGCTATTTACTCTATAGCATAGTCATTATTTTTGTATAGAAATCAATCCTATTTAGAGAGAGGGTTCATCTCTATATAGTGGTCAGATAACATTGTTTGCCTGTGGAGATTCGGGTTCAAAATTTAACTTTTTTTAATTGATTTTTTTTTTTAAATGTTATAATTTCAAACAATTGTATTTAATTAATGCAATGATTAAATGATACTTTAAAGTAATTCAATTAAACTTCACAAAAAAAAAAATGGAAGAAAAAATAAAAGAACCGACATGCAACAGCTGTTTGTAAAACATTGTGTACATGTCTATTTCATCATTAATAGTAAAACAAAAAAATTTGTTTTACTAAGTATTTATGGAATTTAAATTTATGTTATTAATAACATTTACTAAGTATTTATGGGATTTAAATTTGTTATAACATTTACTAAGTATTTATAACATTGTGTACTATGTCTATTTCATCATTAATAGTAAAAAAAAAATTTTTACTAAGTATTTATGGGATTTAAATTGTGTAAGATATTCTCGCAATTTTATTGCAAAACCAATTTTTTTTAATGATGAAAAAACATCAAATTATCTTTAAAAATAAATGTTAATATTTTCTGACAAAAAATTAAGAAAAAAAAAGCCAATAAGTAACACAAACCTGAAAATAAAGACTCCTGGGCAATGCCGGGTAGATACAGCTAGTTAAGACTAAAAATGAGATCTAGATAAACAGAGATCTAGGACCAGAATGAGCCGTTTCAATTTTGCAAAATGTGCCGGCCAGAAGCTGCTTTTAGACTTCCTCTAAATGTGATAGGAAGTGAATTTTGTTTCCCAGAACACGACAGAGACATTATAAAAATTAAGTTGGAAGATTAACAACAGAACTCTTTGTTTTAAAAAAAAGAGTGACGGGTGAAAGAGAAGGGGGGGGGGGGGGGGATTATTCCGCATTCAAGTAATTGCATGTGGCACTTACAAGCGAATGATTGATAAAAGGAAATTCAGAAATGGGAAATATCACAAGATTTGGATGTTTGAAATTTGATGAAAAAGTTGATGTTTTTTTTTTTAATTTTAACACTATCAATAGAAATATCCATGAAAGAAAGAATGATTTATTTCTTGGCCTAAGGGGGGGGGGGGGGGGTAATGGATACAGATAATAAATTTTCTCACTTTCATTGAAAAAACAAAACAACTAGACCACCTGTGACCCATTGGGTCAGTATTTGTCACATTATTAAATATTTCTTTCCCCTCTACGTCTCCCCACTCTGAATTATTTAAGTCATTCGCTTTTTGTGATGCAATCCAGTGTGTATGGCGACAAACAACCTAACAGGATTCCAGAGTTTTTTAAGTATAGATTCTTCAACTAGATAAAGCAAATAGAGAAACAGTGACAATAAATGCTTGTCCCTTTTTATTGCCTCCACACAAAGTCTGGATGTGACACAAGGCCGATTTAATGGGAGATCCATCTCACCCAAAAGGGTCACTCTGAATGGGATAAAAATTATCCCCCACCTCCGACCAAGAAGGAATTCTTGTCTACTTAGTGACAACAAAGCACTAGTTACGTTTTGGGTTCCTAGTCTAAATCAAAATATAACTGACATTTACTCGAGAAACATTTATTTAACCCGTTTAGTTTATACAACGTTTTCGCTATTGTCAGTTAAATTTATTTGATAAATTTCAGGTGAACGGGATATCGTGAAGAGCCTTAAAAAGAAACTAGAGAGTCCATTTGAAATCTCGCTAAAATACCCATTAATGTTGAAAGAAAGTTTGAAACTCGAGACAAAAAAACAAACTATTTTAACGCACGTAAGAATTTCAAATGTTAAATCCGTTGCTCAAAACAACGGAACGGTATCCGATGCCGCTTAGCATTTCAGTCTGCACTAGTAAATCCCATTAGAGTTACACGTTGATATTTTGAAACGTTTAATCTTTGTGAGCTAGAATAGAAATCTTGAAAATGTCAGGCCGATACGATAAGCCATTCTGGAGATAAGGGCGTGTTCTCATATGGAAACATTCGAATGGAATTGTGAACAAAATATTGAATATTTTGGAAGAAACTTCTATTTCAAACAAAACAAATGATTTCAAATGAATACGGATTTTAATACTTAAAAAAATGTTTCTAAATAAAATGTGATAGCTAATTCGGGTGTGGCATACCGGAAGAGGGAGATGGGATATTAAAAAGAATTACCGAAATGCCTACACATTTGGTCATGGCATATGGATTTTTTTGTTTGCAGAATCTGTGGTTAATCAGTTGGCATAGATCGTCCGAGAGACGATCTGTAATGCGAGATGTAAACATGAAAAAAAAAAAAAAAAGAGAAAACGGTTTGACTAAGCCAAAGCCAAACGGAACAGAGCAATAGACAGTGAAACTCAAATAGAATAGAGCATGAAGCAACGAACGACTTAATCAGCAAAGTGAATCAAAACTTACTCCATCATTCACATAAACTGCTTTATCACTTTTCATGCCTGCACAAGATGTCAATGATTGACTAATTTGACACAGCACGGAGGGGGGGGGGGGTCTACATTGTTTAGTGCAGTGGAAAAGTTGTGTTCATCAAAATTTTTTTTAATTTAAGATTCTGTAAAAAATAAAACTAATCTGAATATTTATTTGTGAAAAAGAAAAACATGTGACAACTAATTTCTACAAATTCAAAAGCATTTCTGCGAGAACAGTTGTGAACATGTGCGTCTGCGCGAGAACAGTTGTGAACATGTGCGTCTGCGCGAGAACAGTTGTGAACATGTGCGTCTGCGCGAGAACAGTTGTGAACATGTGCGTCTGCGCGAGAACAGTTGTGAACATGTGCGTCTGCGCGAGAACAGTTGTGAACATGTGCGTCTGCGCGAGAACAGTTGTGAACATGTGCGTCTGCGCGAGAACAGTTGTGAACATGTGCGTCTGCGCGAGAACAGTTGTGAACATGTGCGTCTGCGCGAGAACAGTTGTGAACATGTGCGTCTGCGCGAGAACAGTTGTGAACCTGTGCGTCTGCGCGAGAACAGTTGTGAACCTGTGCGTCTGCGCGAGAACAGTTGTGAACATGTGCGTCTGCGCGAGAACAGTTGTGAACATGTGCGTTTGCGTGTTTGTGCATTCACTGCACTGGCCGTAATCGTCTCCACACGTCGTGCCGGTCCAAATGCTGTGCGATCTCGTCTCCATGCTGCAACAAAGATGCACATGGAAAGTGTACTGCATTTTTTACAGTTGCAGGTAAAAGTTTAGTGTCTATTATTTTGCATATTTGGTACAACTTTCAGCAGTTCACGTGTACAATAAACATGAACAGATCCAACTGAACATATTTACAAGCTTTCATTGTAATTTAATTTCAAGAAAAACCAATGCAGAACGCACGCATGTGTGCAATATGATAATGCTGCTTAGAAAATTGATTGTATATCTGCCTCACGAGACCGCTTTTAGTTTGTGTTTTTTTTGGGGGGGGGGGGCTCCATTGCCACAAAAAGCATTCATGACCAGTTGCAAAACTTGGCATCGAGAGTACCTTCTGGGAAAGCATCTCGGGATTGTACAACTGATAACACGAATGAACAAAAAATTAACTGCCATTTACTAGATTACATTTATTAGACTTTGTTACCGAAAATGCAATTTGTCCAATGCAATTTGAAAATATTATTTTCTGCACAATTATAAGTGAAAGCAATTAAGGTAATCCCAGAAAGTGAAAGTAATTAAACAATAAATTAATTTATGTCAAAGCCTTAACCTTTGACATCGTCCAACAAGTATAAATTATAAATTAATTAGACATTCATTAATTCTTAGAAAATTCAATTGCTATTTTACCCATAGCTGGAGGCAAAGTGGGGAGTAGTACACTCAAATCTGCCCTCTGCCATTTTCTTTTTTTTAAATAAAAACTCAACCTCAACTAATCTTATAAAAAGAGCATAAAAAATACACTCACGAGCTGATCACTAACTGAACTTTTTTTTTTTTTTTTTATTTCTCTCCCCACCTTTGACTTAAGAGAAAAGAGGGTTCATACTTCTCCCTCCCCAAGAGTATTAGCACAGAAATGGTAACAGATTCAGATAGAACTTGATTTCAGAATCAGTGAGTGTCACATCCTTGTAATATTCAAATCCAGTAATTTATTCAGTTCAAGGCAATTAGTGAAAGTGCCATGCTATAACAAAAAAAAAAAAAAAATGTTGAGTCAGGATTTGCCAGTTCCATTGTCAAACACCAGGAAGTAATGATATCCGAATATTTCAAACCTAGCAAAAAGGATTGGTCAGCATAAGAGTTGAAGTACCTACATGACAATTCAATTACATTTTTTTTAATACTAATTGGAGAATAAAAGACAATTTTATAACTTGGACTAACTTTTAAAAAAAAAATATTTGAATAAAATATACACACAATTATAAAATGTTTTCTTTTAGCTTTTGAATGTCTTTTGACATCATTGCTTGCCATGGAGTGGGTGTGTATATATATATAAATATATATATATATATATCTCCAAATGTGCAGCGTTCATTCCTTTTTTCAATGTTTTTGAAAATTCCAGTTTTCTCAACAGTTTCATTTTTCTTCATATCATTCTTTGACAAAGAGCGGAGGTCTGCTCGAAATATCAGAAAAAAATATATTTACAAAAACAACATCGTTTTTTATGCTTCATACATCACTAATCATCTTTAAAACACTTCTATAGAAGCATACATGGAATAACAACCAAATGTACATATATATATATTCTGTGATGCCATCCAGCGTTGCTGAATTTAAATCACCAACGACTTTGTGGAAAAATGCGAAAAACGTTCTTTATGCTGTCTTTTAAAAATTCTTTCTCCAGCTGTTTTGTTCATTTGCTTTTGACACCTGAGGATGATTCGACAAAGAATCGAAAATGTTCGTGAAACCTATGGAACATTTTTTTTTTATTAATTTTAATACAAAAAAGAGCATAAGAAAAATTGAAAAAATAAAAAAAGGTATAATTAAACAGACAAATCCTGTTATTCTTAATGTTTGCATAAATGAGAAAATACTGCCTAAATACACACAATATATATATATATATATATATATATATATATATTGGTCACCTAATACTAAAAAAACTCTGAACCCTTAATACATGGTTTAAAGAAATGATGGATAGCTTCATGCTAAATTTGAGATCTTTAGATCTTGTCTAAACAAAAAGATATTTGCCATCTTCCTGGAAGAAAAATAGCATCGAGCGAACAACCCCAAACTGGATAGCTGAAAGGGGCAGAAGGCGGAGAAAAGGAAAAGAAAATAGAGAGGTGTGATGAAATGGATTCCTGTTGTCCTGTTCGGATTTTGTGTATTATTTTGGGTGTTGGAGGTTAGACAGATAATTACAGATAGTTTATTTGGAAGATTTCATTTGTTTTAGTCTTTTTTGTCAGGAAGAATTGTTTTAATTTATTCTTCATTCAATAATTTAATTTTTTTTTTTTTTTTTTTTTTTTTATTAGCTGTTTAAAATGTTAGTACCTATGTTAAATTTTATTTTGTCATTTTTTATTTTTTTATTAGCTGTTTAAAATGTTAGTACCTATGTTAAATTTTATTTTGTCATTTTTTATTTTTTTATTAGCTGTTTAAAATGTTAGTACCTATGTTAAATTTTATTTTGTCATTTTTTATTTTTTTATTAGCTGTTTAAAATGTTAGTACCTATGTTAAATTTTATTTTGTCATTTTTTATTTTTTTATTAGCTGTTTAAAATGTTAGTACCTATGTTAAATTTTATTTTGTCATTTTTTATTTTTTTATTAGCTGTTTAAAATGTTAGTACCTATGTTAAATTTTATTTTGTCATTTTTTATTTTTTTATTAGCTGTTTAAAATGTTAGTACCTATGTTAAATTTTATTTTGTCATTTTTTTTAGTGCTTCTACGATTTTTAGTTGTTTTGTGCAATTTTATGTTTGAGGTGAAACTGTTTTTCAGATGTAAGCCGATTGTATTTTTAAGATGTGACAAGCAAGCATGCTAAGTCCACAGAATTTTAATATAAGTATACTAGCAAACGACTGGTGAGCAGAAGGGTCTCTCTTTTAGTTTTATGGATATAACGTATCTTCAGCACACCAATTATACTTGCATTGAAAGGAACGCTTTTTGGCATGGTACGTCCGTATCTAACATCAGTTGGATTTTATATGGCGTCAGCAAAACTTTAGCACCAAATTTACACTGGATTCACTGTTTTCTTTTTGCTTTTCTATTGAAAGTGGTGTGTGTGTGTGTGTGTGTGTTTTTTTTTTTTTATATTTTTTTTTATACATCCATACAAGTTTCTGGGTTATACGTGACCTCATGTTAATTGCACTGACTGTCCCACTTTAAAATGTCGGGTTTTACTTACAAAAAATTATCATATCACCATTTGGAAGTTTTGTTTAGTATAATCCACCAAACAGACGGGCATTATGGGTCGACAACAGCTGTAGACATGGATATAGTTTCCCATCTAACATTAACACTCGAATGTGTACTCTACTACAAAGATGCCAAGTTCAAATCCCAACGGATCTACTGTAGTCATTTACACATTAATACTATTGAGAACGGTACTTTCGGTAAAACAGCAACTTGCATGCAATAAATAGTTTACAGGTGTTATGCTCACGACATTGTTAGACCCAACTAAAGGCTAAACTGTCCTGTGACATGTTGAAGTAATTTTTATTAATTTTGAAGTAAGGTTGGGTTTTGTTTAAATGCAAGTCACAAATTCACAATCCAACCATATTTGATATAAGTTTCAATCTATGCCTGACTTGTCCACCAAGTTTCAGCTATGAACGTCCAACAGTCTATTTTATTGTCATTCAATGATACGCATACCTGACACGCTCCTCTCTTGACACTACTTATTTGAGTTGTGATGGCTCTCTTCAATTCAAGAATAAATATCTTTGAGAACTTCAGATAAAAATAATCTAAGAGGTTAAGATTCGGTGAATGTGAAGCTCATTCAGGAACACCAAACCAAAGTGACCCCCCCCCCCCCCCCATAATTGAATGGCAACAAAAAAGAATATTGGACACTCATGACTGAAATTTGGAGAGTCAGGCCTGGAGTGTTTACCTGAACTAAATATGGTTGAATTGCAGGAAGGATTGGGAATTTTATAAACGATTCTGTGGAAGGGGGCGCCTATATTTCAGCTTCTACAGATGTGCAACTTCACAGCACTTTCAGAATTCCCGAGACAATCAAGTGACGGCCAGAAATGACGATAGATATGAAGATATGTTTTTGATCACTCACAGCCACACCCATTATGTAACAAAAGTCTATCATTAAACCTTACTCATCGAGGAAACCTTTTAAACAAACTTTCAAATGTAGGTTTTATGTAATCCTATTATCTTTACGAAAGAGGCAATGTTTGGGTAAGCATTTGTCTGTTAACTTCACATAACTCTTCATCAGATCTTCATTTTTTACTTGGGGTTTATTTTTCAACAAGGGAGTCCAGTGTTTCTATACCACCATAAAAATGTACATATTTTTTTTTTTAAATAGGCAAATTGTTTGAGGTGAGTATTCATAAACTCTTAGAATTATGATTCATTTTGATAAAAATTAAGGATTTTCTTTTGAAATTTATACATCATACTATTATTGCTCTCTCCTCTATATTAGACTACAGTAACCCAAAACGATATTTTGATTTTTTAGCACAGGAAATAAGTGTGCATATAATGCTGTAATTTAATAGAAGGCGGGCAACATGGCTGACACACATGAGTATCATATAGCAACACTAATAAAAAAAATACTTTATCAAAATTCAGTCATATTTTATGACTTAATGATTATTTGAGCTTACCACAGCCCAAATTATAAATTCTATAAGTCAAAGTTCTAACAATATATATTTTTTTTGTGTGAATTTAATAGGTATTCTAACAAAATGTTGGTGTTTATATTTTTTTTGTGAATTTAATAGGTATTCTAACAAAATGTTGGTGTTTATATTTTTTTGTGAATTTAATAGGTATGCTAACAAAATGTTGGTGTTTATATTTTTTTTGTGAATTTAATAGGTATTCTAACAAAATGTTGGTGTTTATATTTTTTTTGTGAATTTAATAGGTATTCTAACAAAATGTTGGTGTTTATATTTTTTTTGTGAATTTAATAGGTATTCTAACAAAATGTTGGTGTTTATATTTTTTTTGTGAATTTAATAGGTATTCTAACAAAATGTTGGTGTTTATATTTTTTTTTGTGAATTTAATAGGTATTCTAACAAAATGTTGGTGTTTATATTTTTTTTGTGAATTTAATAGGTATTCTAACAAAATGTTGGTGTTTATATTTTTTTTGTGAATTTAATAGGTATTCTAACAAAATGTTGGTGTTTATATTTTTTTTTGTGAATTTAATAGGTATTCTAACAAAATGTTGGTGTTTATATTTTTGCAAAGAAATGAACTCAATCGGTAAAACTAGCGGTTTTTATCCGGTAGCCCGGGTGGAGATATAGCCGGGTGGAGAGGTTAGAAGAAAATAATTCAATGTGTATTTATCAAAGTTACGTCGAGACGAAAAAGACAGTTTCATCAATACAAAGATAAGTTACTTTCAATTCAATCTTATTAAAGCTAAAATAGTTTATCAACTACTTCTACCCGGTCATAGCTGACAGAATGAGAACAATCTAGCCTCGTGAATTAAATAACGGGTCAGTTTTTAAATTCTGTTCAGGTTCCCAACATGCACCTGAAAGTCGGAGATTATATCAGTTGAAACCAAAATGAGCACTAATACAAATACTAAAATAGTTAGAAATCTTTTTCATTTAAAAAAAAAAAAAAAAAAAAAAATGAATAAGAAAACAATATAAAACCTATTACATAATTAACTCGTTTATCAATTGATAACATTAAAACGAGTGGTGTAGAGAAAGTTCGCCTTGTGAATTTGCAAAACATTTGGAAGTTAACGAGTCATCTTGTATTGAGTATTGTTAACCCTTGGAAGTCTGTGCTCTCTGAGTGCTACCGTTTACAAAATTTAAAAAATTATTTGACACTTTGAAGTGTAGACACTCCCAGGGCAGACATCTGTTGATTGTTTAAAGCATACCCAAATCCTATATTAGTTGTATATTTGTGCTTCCATAAAACTAGGAGGGTTGGTTTGTACCAGTTCTGTCATCAGTGATTAGCCTCACTCTCAAACTGACTTTGCTGATAGTGGAACCGCTGCTATCTATATAGAATGGATTTTTTATTTTACCTATATACGAGGAATTTTTTTTTTTTTAACTATATATGGGGAACTATTTTTTTAAACTATATATGGGGAACTATTTTTATAACTATATATGGGGAACTATTTTTATAACTATATATGGGGAACTATTTTTATAATTATATATGGGGAACTATTTTTATAACTATATATGGGGAACTATTTTTTATAACTATATATGGGGAACTATTTTTATAACTATATATGGGGAACTATTTTTATAACTATATATGGGGGAACTATTTTTATAACTATATATGGGGAACTATTTTTATAACTATATATGGGGAACTATTTTTATAACTATATATGGGGAACTATTTTTATAACTATATATGGGGAACTATTTTTATAACTATATATGGGGAACTATTTTTATAACTATATATGGGGAACTATTTTTATAACTATATACGGGGAACTATTTTTATAATTATATACAGGGAACTATTTTTATAACTATATATGGGGAACTATTTTTATAACTATATATGGGGAACTATTTTTATAACTACATATAGGGAACTATTTCAGGAACCCTATGTCCTTTTGTGCACAGTCCATAGCACGATATTACCTTTTTTATTTTTTATAAATGTTATACAATGTAATCTTTGGTGATTAGGATGTACTTAACCGATTGGGTGGGAAGGGATGTCAGTAAAGTGATATGAATTCAAATCATTTTCGGTAAATTTAGTATTTAACCCCACCCACGCCCTTACGGCACACCAAGTGTTTCCCCGAGGAATCAATGCGGACCTCTGTGCGCTCCTACTCCAAGGACCCGAGTCCTTTACTAATATTTCTTTATTAAAAATAATTTTTTAAATATGTTTTTATTAGAAAACGTATGTTCTTTTATGAATGTCAAAAAGACCCAATCATGATAATGTTCCTTCTTTGATCAAAATGAAATATACTTATCCAAGTACTCTGAGTAATATAGTTGCGGAATATTTATGGTTATGGGGGACTATCTCCAGAAGTCGGGGGGGGGGGGGGGGGGGGTGTTGAACAAACAAAAACTAGACAGGAATTACAACTTATATAGATACTATTGTGCTTTTCTTTCTTTTTTTTTCAATGGGGGGTGTCATCATGCTATCTAAACACAGCATCTCCGTTTCACCTATAACTTAGTACTTACTGGTGTATGCAGTTTGTCCAAGGGCTACGTAATCTCTTCTACACCTCATGCGACTGTAGAGTTATTTGGCAAAGTTGGGAGTTTATATTGGATTATAGATTGGGAAACAAAAATAGGAGGCGGATAAAAATATTCAAAGACTTTTATCATGTTTTATACCTATAGGAGTGGGGGGGGGTGATCATTTTTGCAGGAGTCATTAATATAGAAATGTGTGTGCACGCATGCACACTCAGCCCCCCCCCCACCAATCTGGAGGTTTTTTTTTTACCCCCCCCCCCACTCATTTTTTGACAAATCTGCTGTTTTTTTCAATAACATTGAATAACCTATCATATAAAGGGCACAACTACTGAATTATCCGGTTAAGTGACCTAGATCAAGTGACCTAGATTCTGGCTGCAATCTTATACCAAAAATCCGATGGTTATATTTATTTTGTAGGGAGGGGGGGGGGGGGGTTACAATAATATAATGTTTTATTTTCTTTTCTTAAACATTGAAAATTATAGAAAGTTAAAATGGTAATATGGGATTCAGGACTGAGACAAGGGTTCTCATTCACTCCTGGGCAACGTCGGGTGTGCGTGCTAGTAAGTAGGAAGACTGAAAGCTAATCCCTCCTCCTTATTTCCTTCCTGCCTAAATGTTGGAGACAGATGGGGGGAAATGTCAAAAGGTCAATGTAAAGAAGAGTATTGTTGGAATTATACTACCCCCCCCACCCCCCCACCCCCAATATTCACCCAGATATTTCCAAAACTTAACAGCTGTTCTCCTGGGAAGAACAAATAATGGCTTAACCGGAGCAAGAGACTAAGAATCGCAGACAAGTTTACAGACATAATAATAAACGCTTATTTTACTGCCAAAGTCTTAAAACAAAAGAAATTTAGCTTCAAATATATATGGCGCCCGCCCGTCTACTCACACTGATACAGCAAAACAGTCTGTGGACGTCTACATATGCCCTCCACCCTCTTCGTGGATTGAGCAGTGTAGTAAGTGAATTTGCTAGCTACCATCAGTGATCATGCAAATCTTTCCATAGAAACGAATTGAACACTCTTCAGTGCTAATAATGTTTATATAAACATTGAGAATTCATGTAATTTGGATTATTTGGACGACTGTCCTCATCTTCAGTGTTATTCTCATGTCTCAGCCGATGTAACCTCCGACCTTCTTCAGGTGTATCTTGTAAAACTCGGGAATATTTCTGTCGAACTCGGGAATCCGCAAGGACCCGTGGCGTAACGGATAAAGTACTGAGTAAATTCAGTTCTAGGTGCAGTCTTCTCAAGGTTCAATCCTCGGTGCGGGCGATACTAAGAATTGCAAATTACTGAAGACTTCTAACCGATCAGGACTGACAGAATGAGAGAATGCTACCCCCGTGGATTAAATAAACGGTTCCGTTTGAAATTCCGTGCAGATTCCAGAGTTCCACAGAAAAGATTCCAAAAATGTTGACTGTCAGAAAAATAGTAGAGTTTTGATCTTGGCTTGAAGTTTTTACCTTTCTAACCAAACTGAGGAGCTGTGATACAGTGAAACTGTCTATGGATGACAATAGATACATAAAATGATACCATGAATCCACATGCTTCTTTTCTCATTTAAAGTGTTTCTTGACTAAAAATAATGAATTTATTCACATATGGAAAGCCTAAAATCCTGTAAATTATAGGTGGTACGTTTTTATTTTAATATTTCGGCCTTTATCCAAAAAAGCTCTTTAAGTGTGACAGACCAACAAATGTGGTATTTCAAGTTTAAACGTGAAAGATGGACTGACAGACAGAGCCTCTCGGACATGTTGAGGATTGCATCTAAAAAAAAAAAATAAATAAATAAATAAAAATAAAAAACTGTTGTACTCTGGCTGGCAAAGACTGCAGGGTCCATTCATCAGATTTTAGTTTGGCAGCATCGACAAATGGTTGAGTGGATTCCTGCTAAAAAAGTTCTTGGCAACAAGCAAAGCTTCTTCAAGAGGAGGAAATGAAGAAAAAAACGGTAAAAGATAAAGATACCTGTGCATAATGTTGAGCGAGGTAGAATTGAAGGTAAAACGGTGCCAAAAAAGACGAAGACACTAAACAACTGAAGACACTAAAACATACAACCATTTTACAAAAGTCATTGAGTACAATGATTATTCTGATGTGTACATTGAAAAGAACAAAATGTCCCTTCGTGATAGGAAGGCGGGTGTGCATGTGTAAAGAAGGCCTTTATTTTAGGTTTGAGACAAGATTAAATATGTCCAGCGATTCGATGAAAAGAGAAGATATGTGTATGCGTGCACACAAACACCGATTTATATGATGTTAGGGTTTATTAAAGGTATTCTGAAAATTGGCTTTATTATACTTTTAAAAAGCCATATTGTGCATATACTGCGATAAAAGTTCAGTAAGAAAATGTTAAATGGTTATCATATTTCTAAACAATATTTTGGAGTAATATTCCTTCAAATTATTAAGAGGATCTTTTTTTGTTGGTTCTTGCCTCATCTCTATGTATCCATTGTTTCTGTATATAATCCAAGAATTCCTAATAAAAAAGATCCTTTATGAAAGAGGATGAAAAAAGATAACTTGATGAAAGAGGATTACTTCAAAATATTCGTTAAAAATAATAACCACTTCATATCTTTTTACAGGTTTTATTTTATATATATATGCATTGATATGGCTTTTTCAAATATATAAGTAATTGTCATGTTAATTGTAAGAGTAGAATGCTCAATACTTTTACAAGATATAGAGCAAGAAAAGTTATCGACAAATACAGTATCGAGTGTACAAGGAAGTACTCCCATTCTCAACACCTCAAATAGGAATTTTCATCTACTCATAATCAGATTACATACACAGAAGAGCCGATTAGAAAATGATAGGGGAGGATAGAATAGCTGAATGTTTGAATTTGCGAGTTTAATGTACACGTCACACACATAAATCACACTTTACATACATATACTCAAACTCGCATCTAAACACTTCCTCGAATTTGGACTCTTCAAATCCTAACATTGGTGTTATCTTGTTCGTTATCAGCGAGCACACTTCATGATTATTAGCAAGAAAGAAATTATATATATATATATATATATATATAAATAAGTTAGTTTAGATTAGAAGAAAAAGCTATAAAAATATTGTACACCGATACATATCCTCAATTGATAATAAAATTACACTAATCATTTATACCATAAGAAATCTAAGACCCCAAATCTTGTAAAAAAACAACTCCTCTCCAACCCATAAAACATAAGAACCAATGTTATTTGTAAGTTTAAACGTCTGTTGGGAGAATGCAACTCGCATAATAAAGCTAATAGCTATATTGGTTTTACAATAAATTGGAAGCAGGTTCTACTTTATCGATGGTTGGGACGAACTTATTGGTTCATGCATTTACCAATAGATTTGAGGTAGGATTTGAACTCTGCATAACAGATTCCATAAACTGTAGAAGGTTTCGATTACACCAACTACACACACGTCCTATATCAACTAGGATCCCTTGAAAGTACTGCATATGTAATGCCGTACACACATTTATGAGAAGTCTTATGATTACAGACTATTCCTCCATCCCTGAACATTACTAAAACCAGCAGTAACAATAAGAGTATAGGTGTAGGATATATGGACACATTTAAATAAGTGACTCTAAGATGTCCGTAAATGCGTTAAAAAAAACAAAACGTGTCAAGCCAGCAGCAGAAAGAACAAAGAGAAAACAGTTTGAAAAAAAAAATGAAAAAGACTAGGATAAGAAATTAAGAGTATTTGTATATGCCATTGTTACTGTTGGTTCAGTATTTTAAACTGGGATAGAGTTGAGGAGAGTTGAAGAAATGTACAAGATTATAGGTCATTAGGGCCTTCCATAAGCATTCAATTTTTATGAAGTAATTTCTTGTAGTATAAACATGCATAATGCTATATGCTTAGTAAGATGTATAGTTGCAATGCATGACTGACAGGCCAGTGATGGGGAAATATATCTGGCTTGAGATTTGACCACCCAAAATTTGAGTTCTCCACTTGGAAAAGTTATTTCCTCTTTAAACGGAGGTTCATGCAGAGAAATCAAACCACTTGAATGCACACAAACACAGCATCACAGTAGGGTATATATATATATATATATATATATATATATATATATATATATATATATATACACACACACACACACAGTATTTTTACTGTCTCTCAGTTCTTCAGTGTGGCAGAACAAGCAAGTATTTCATCAGAGATCGAAATCTCTTGTATGTTTACAGCAATCACTGGTTACATATTGAGCATTAATTGCAGATAGTTTGCCAGATATTAGTAGTTATGACTGACAAGGTTTTGTCGCATATCGGTAGATATCCGATTAGTTAATTCAATTATATGACATCTGTTGTAGTTTAAATGTTAGTGAGGAAACAATAATCCAAGAAGATCCAGAACTCTTACATAATGAAGTGAAGATCTTAATATTTATATTAAATAAAATATATTTTAAGTGAAAATAGGTGTCGTCTTTCATGCCTCAACAGGTTTCAGTTACTCGCCCCAAAAGAACTGGAAACATCCAGAAAACATTGTGACCCGTGTTCCCGAGATGTGAACAATATCCATGGTCCCATTAAAGGGTATAACACAAGTATTATTTCTGTTTTTTCTCTGAATTACCGACTAATTACAGCCACTTGTGGAATGGTTACAAATTACCAAACATTTTGTTGAAGACTAACCATTGGATAAAAAAAAAAGTTGTGTGGAATGGTTACAAATTACCAAACATTTTGTTGAAGACTAACCATTGGATAAAAAAAAGTTGTGTGGAATGGTTACAAATTACCAAACATTTTGTTGAAGACTAACCATTGGATAAAAAAAAAAAGTTGTGTGGAATGGTTACAAATTACCAAACATTTTGTTGAAGACTAACCATTGGATAAAAAAAAAAGTTGTGTGGAATGGTTACAAATTACCAAACATTTTGTTGAAGACTAGCCATTGGATAAAAAAAAAAGTTGTGTGGAATGGTTACAAATTACCAAACATTTTGTTGAAGACTAACCATTGGATAAAAAAAAAAGTTGTGTGGAATGGTTACAAATTACCAAACATTTTGTTGAAGACTAACCATTGGATAAAAAAAAAAGTTGTGTGGAATGGTTACAAATTACCAAACATTTTGTTGAAGACTAACCATTGGATAAAAAAAAAAGTTGTGTGGAATGGTTACAAATTACCAAACATTTTGTTGAAGACTAACCATTGGATAAAAAAAAAAGTTGTGTGAGAGAAGATCAAGTTGTCAAAAGTTAAATTATTTTTCTGTTTTACGCGAAACAAACACTCAATCATTTCCTATTTCGACATCTTGAAATACTCGATGCGAAAGTAATCTATTCCCAATACTTACATAAAAATACAGAAGTGGAAAGAAAATTACATTTTTTTTTCTGGGGAGAGGGGTACGGTCTTTTTTTTGGTGTTGAAATTTCGCTCATTCCGAACTGCCTCTGGAAAAAGTGTCACTCCTGATTTATTAGACTAGAATAGGGTTCATAAGAGTTAACCACCGGTAGACTTAAAGGTGACTAGTTTTCCCTCTGATGGCAAAGCGAACAAAGTACTGCCAACCAATGGATACAAGTTTGTTACTGTCCTAATATGACATCTCTGGCATCATAAGGAAGGATGCCATCTCATTCCTTATTGGACAAACTAGCAGAACAATTCAACAAGCTCTGAAAAACGGTGAAGCTGTTTAAACGCACCCAAAGTTTTATGTGGTGAGGCAATGCAACCTCCATTATGGCAGACCCCTTACAGACACGAGAGTTGGCAGTAATGAGGTAGTTTGTGTATCCACCTCCCATAATGACAAAATTAGACCTGTGGTCAGTTTATTGTGAGAAACAAAATAGGGGCACTCTGGATGGATGCAAATTTAGTCATGATCTGCACGTCGGCATTCCCCGGTGAGTGCCACAGGGGATCAGTCATAGGCCAAAGTGGAGGTAATGAAAGAGGATAACCTCCCAAGATCAACCAGGATTGGTACAACACTTTCATCCTGGCCTGAAGGTCAGGTAGTACCAAAGCCAGATTTTGAATTAGGTAAGTGTATGGACTTTTGACCACCATGGAAAACAAAGTCCACTCTATACACGAGGTAACTGAACAAGTGTAGAGTGCGCTAGTGATCTACCAGGTTACAGGTGTTGTTTGAGCAGTTTCCTTCTAAACGAGTTGCTTTCTAAAGTGTCTACCTTATTTCACCGTGGAGTGGAAAAAGAAAGGGTATTAATTGAACAGTTCGCCACCAGTCATGTCGAGGACAGGCACTACAGTTGTTTATAAGTTTAAAAAATAAATAAATAAATAAAAAATTTAAAAGAAAAAAACACCTTACAATGGATAAGTACACGTTAACTACTTAAGTCATTAAATAGAATGGTTTCATCCACTTCTCTCCAAGTGCATAAGTAAATAATTATCTTGAAAACAGTATATAAATAATTAACTTATTTCTGACACAGTAAAAACTTTAATGAATGTACAGCCGGCAAAAACAAGAGTCCTCTCGGCGGTGTCGATGACGCGAACAGCTTGTGCTCGTCCTACAAATCTACGATACAAGAAGATTACTCTTTGTAAACAAAGCGATATGTTAATTTCTTTTTAATAAACAAAGCAGCGTCAAAATTTAATGAAAGTTTCAGCATTTTTGCAATAAAATAAGTTTTCAAAATAGTGAAAGTTTGACAGAATTCAAATTTAGCCGCATGCACAGTAATGTTTGTAAAAAAAAAAAAAAATCTAACTTGCAACTTGGCTTTACGAGCGTCTCTCTATCGCCATTATTCGTGGAAACGCCTTGAGTCTGCTCTCGGCCTGCCAAGCCAGCCAGACATTCGAAGAAAACTATTGACCGTGATACGATTATATATAAGGAACTAAACAATGTCCAAGTACAAATAAGGGATTTATTAATTAATATTTTGAAAGTATTTGTAAACCAAGATAAATGTACAAAAATATGAAAGAAAAAAAAACAAAAAACTTGCAACTATATATTTCTTTATAAAATGATTTAAGAAGACAGCAATAGAATTAAGGAGTCCTACGGAGTCCTGATAAAAGAACCTCTTCGAGATGCTAGAACAGGAGGTTGATATTAATTGGCTCGGCCTCAATATTAAAAACGTAAACAGCTGAGAGAAGGTTTTTTTTCCTCTCTTTTTTATCCCTGAGGCTCAACCCCAGATTAATAATTACTATACAGTAAGCGAATGCCTTTCTCTAGACTTGAATTAACTGTAGTTATTGTTTTAGAGTAGAGACAGCTGTTGGCTGACAAAAACTTCACTTGAATAGTTATTCTTTATTCTGTGCGTTTGACGGCAAACAAGAGATACTATCCACTCACAAAAATAGTCAACTACAAGAAATATCTTTAAAGTGAACAATTGATGTAATAAAACATCCATTATGAGTATTAAGGGTTAGGGGGTGTCTTTCTTTACATGTTTGAATGATCAAAGTTTTTTCAGTTCAATTCAAAAGTCGATGAATAGTTTTCCTTGTTTGTGAAGTTAAAAGTATTTTTTTGTTTCTTTTTACATATAATTAATGAATCTGAGCATTTCATGAACATAAAACTTTTTTAAATACTAAGTACTCATGAAACATTAAAATGAAATCTTTAAAACCTTTAATTTTGATATTTTCATAAAATTATACAACAGTGGGAGAAAAATTTTTTTTCCATAACGATAAGATTTTTTTTTTTATATTCGGTATAATGGTGTCACATTGATCTATCTTTATCCATATAATTGTTTAGATGCATCAGGTTTTTACTGTTACGTTGATTTTTCAAAGAACAAAAAAAAGTATGCCTTAAAAACCAGAGGTGGCCAACTTATAGCGCACTGCACAATTACAATTGGCACACTGGACCCCAGAGATAAATAATATATATCTATCAATTTTTATTTTTTTTTTTTTTTATTTTTATAACCGATTTCAAGGAAAAGGTACAGCAGGAATTAAAGTTAGCAGGTATGGCCAAAAGTTTGTTTTAAATCTCCATAACATAATTATTTCTTGCATTCAGTAATTATCAGTGTCAAATTTGTCATTAAAGTAATTAAAGTTCATCTTGTGTTTAGCTGAAACTTTTCCACTACATTGCTATTCTGTCGACACATCAAATATGTCCGCATTACTATTCATTAAGGAACTAAAAGGGGGTACAAGTTTGTGTGGCACATCTAAATTAAAAGTGAAACAATTGTGCATGGGGTACAAAAAGTCCCGATATATTAAAGACGTTTAATCAAACAGATCTACCATGAAATAATAATCAAACGTTAAGACCCCTTTAATTAAATTGTTATGCATGTTTGTGCATGTAAACTGCGTCATTATCAAGCAACCTTTTTTTTATTCATCATCAACGTATTCAACGAATGAGACCTCAATGTACTCAACGAATGAGACCTCAATGTACTCAACGAATGAGACATCAATGTACTCAACGAATGAGATATCAATGTACTCAACGAATGAGACATCAATGTACTCAACGAATGAGACATCAATGTACTCAACGAATGAGACATCAATGTACTCAACGAATGAGACATCAATGTACTCAACGAATGAGACATCAATGTACTCAACGAATGAGACATCAATGTATTCAACGAATGAGAGATCAAAAGGGGGAAAATAATTGATTTCATCAAAAAATATTGATGCACTCAACCTTTTCGGAAAATCCTTGTGAGAAGAGGCTCACAAGACACTTTGCACGTTTGACAAGTGAACAACAGACGAGACACCAAAATGCATTTATGTAAGCAGAAACACATTGCTATGTTAAAAAGTGTGAGAAGACAGATTACACAACTGATGTTATGGGCCTAGTAAAGTGGAATTTGATAGGCATGATCTTTCCTCCTACGTCCATCGGCTTCAGACGCAGACAATCGACCTCATTAAGATGAAACAATACAAGAGCATTTTATTTAGAAAGTCGTCACTAAAACAGATGGCCTCACCTAATTTTTCGAATGCATCATGGTGTAGGATTAGCTTATCAAAAACGAAAGCAATGGAGATAGAACGGCAATAATTGCGACTAACTTTCAACAGTTTGCTCGTCCATATGCTTCAGACAGACAATCAACTTGATAACGTGAATAATTAAACAACTATTGATACCATTTTCAATAGAGCAAATGAAACATCATTTTTGCCATCGACTCACACTCGACAACGAAGCTTTGTGAACGCACATGTGTTTGTAATAATCATTTATGAGTCACTCTCACTGCAAGGCCAGTGCCGCTCATATGTTCCACTGTATTCCATTAATGCATTTTTAACACTGGATAATACGGGGGGGGGCGATAAGAAACACTTCTTGAAGGAGAAAAAGAAGTGCTGATGATTCAGTAATTCATTTGTTTAACTTTTACCAGTATAATAAACAGATAAATAAAAAACAGCATAAGATAATTTCTTGAATGTTTTTTTTTTTTTTTTTTTTTTTTTTTTTTTAAATTCTCTTTCTCTGAACAAAGCTAATTTCTTAGGGCTAAAGTAAAATAAAAAATTATTTTTTACTTTTATTTTTAAATTGAATTTTGAAACTATTGCAAATTTTATACAAGTGTATTTTAAGTAGATATTCACTTAAATATATATATTTTTTTGTTTGTATAGTTCTCCACCCCCTCTGGTAAGGAAGATAACTAGTTCCCACTTAGCTTAAATGCATAGCTCTGCGTAAAAGAACAGAGGAATCAGGTAGCCTTGTAATTGTGAATATATATATATATATATATATATGAGGATAAAATATGATATATGATAAAATTAAATGTCATGGAGACAGATGCATGAAAAAGACAAAGGAAAACACTGAAAGAAACAAAAATCAAATGAGGTTGACCGGTTTCGTTTGGATCAACGAACGTCTTCAGAAAAAGTAAATACTCGAAATTTATTGAAAAAACTAGGAAAAATGCAAAATGAGATATTTTTATCATGTGCATAATAATTTGAAAAAATGTGCGGTGCATGTGAAACAGTACATTAATTGGGAGAGACAAAAATCAATACCCACAATTTTGATCTCCCATGTCGCAAGTGCATCGAAAATTCTATAATCCTTCTCTTGTCATCATCTAAGGTAAACTTTCAGCTCGGCTCTTACTCCTTCAAACATCTGGAAAAAATCGTGCTCAAACAATGCAATACACCTTGCCACTTCATTATCAACTCGGATCCCGGATAAGTACGACTACTTCTAGGTGTATTTCATCCAATGTTTCCAGTTTTTCTCCCCTTCCCCAAGCCACACATTTTTTTTAAATAGTTACGCATGTCATAAAAACATCCAATTTTGCTGTTTCTTTCCTTTGTTTTCGCCATTTTTTTTTTGAATAAATATCAAATCTTCACTTTTTCTAAAGACATTTGCTGATCCTAACGAAACCAATCAACCTCTTTGATTTTTATTTCTTCCTGTGTTTAATTGTTTTCCTTTGTCTTTTTCACATCTATATATATATCAATAAACACTTCGACATTGCCTTACATGTGGCCGTGGCTCAGTCATTATGCTTAACTGCTGAAAATGCATTAGGGTTTTGAATCAATTGAAACAACCTACTTTGATCCTAGAAACACTGAAGACCAATGATACAGCAAAACAACTGTCTGGATATATATATATATATATATATATATACATACACACATACACACAATGTAGATATACATTTATTAGTATATATAATAATACATTTACATACGTTTATGAATTTAAAAAAATATATATTGCATCAAACTGTATATAAAAGAAAAAGACAAAGTTAACATTGAAAATCTACACAAAAATGTAGGAATTTTTTTTTTTAATGGAAATCGCTCCAGACAAGGCATGAAGCCACTTGATGTAAGGAGCTAACAAGAACGAAATATGATTATCACAAAGACAGGAGATGCCTATTGACCTTAATCTTGAAAAGACCAAGATTATAGGTAGGAGGAAAAAAGTCAGCAGGAAGAGAGTTCCACAAGTCTGCAGTTCTTGGAAAGAAGCTATTCAAATAGGAAAGTATTACAATGAGGTATCAAAACAGCGAATTGATAGAGACCACTAGATCAACGAGCTGGAACAAAAGCAGGGAATAGATCACATAATTCCGAAGAACACATGTCATAATAGTATTTATAGAAAAGACTGAGACTAACATCACGTCTGCGAAAGAGAGGGCGCAGAGAAGAAGAGTGGGGCCCAATCAAATTAGACACGTTTTTGCACCTTACCAAGAACCCTCAAATGAGACAGATTCACCAGCCCAAATATAACAACAATATTCCATACATGGTCTGATATAAGATTTGTAGCGATAGAGAATAGTCTCAGGTGTGAGAAAGTGGTTGGAGTGATAGAGAACCAATTTTACGAGAAGCAGAAAGAGCAATGGATCTAATGTATGAACTCCAAGAAAGATTTGATGAGAGAGAAAGACCAAAAGGTTCCAGAGTCGATTTGTCCTCAAGAGCAGAGCCATCCATGAGAATCTCAGGAAGAAGAGAGACATGCACACTATTGAAAGACAAGCTGAGGCTTAACAGGATTAAACGAAACAAGTCATTTCGTACCCCAATCCACAACTGAATCCAGGTCAACTTCGATCAGCTGCATATTTCAACTGATCCGAGGGAGATGAGTGAGAAACAACACCAAAACAGAGAGTGGTATCATCAGCATAGATGTTGATTTTCTGAATAATATTCTCTGGACATTTATTTATATAGAGAATAAACAGTGTTGGGTCTAGAATAGAAACCTGTGGGACACCAGCATTGATAGGAAAAGGGAATGAAGATACACTGTCCAAAGTTACTCGCAAGCTTCGAACAGAAATAAAAAGACCATGAATATCATAACCCTGAAGTTTGTGTAGGAGACTAAAATGCCACTATCAAAGGCCTTCGAAATGTCACGGGCAATGGTCCTACCCTCTCCTGAATTATCCATAAACCAACAGACCCGCTCAGTTACAACAGTTAAAAGATCAGCAGTTGAACGAAAACCACAAAATCCATACTGAACATCAAAAGGCCCAGGAAATGAACAATTGAAGAGCCATGAAAGGATGCTTCATCTCCATCAAATCTATATGAAGTCAGCAGGAATTGTAATTTTCTTTTTTTTTGGACCTTCAATAAAACAATTTAAAAACAATCCAAATCCGCAATCCTGGTCATATAAAATAAAACCAAACTTGTTATCAAACACTTTGCTACAGAAAATAACCCCATTGAATGAACTAAAAAGAGGAAATGTAGATGTGACAATGTGTTGCTTCTCACTCATCTCCCTCGGATCAGTTGAAATATGCAGCTGATCGAAGTTGACCTGGATTCAGTTGTGGATTGGGGTACGAAATGTCCTGTTTCCTTTAATCCAATCCTGTCAGCTTGTGTCTTTCGATAGTGTGCATGTCTCTCTTCTTCCTGAGATTCTCATGGATGGCTCTGGGACCTCTTGGTCTTTCTCTCTCATCAAATCTTTCTTGGAGTTCATACATTAGATCCATTGCTCTTTCTGCTTCTCGTAAAATTGGTTCTCTATCACTCCAACCACTTTCTCACACCTGAGACTATTCTCTATCGCTACAAATCTTATATCAGACCATGTATGGAATATTGTTGTCATATTTGGGCTGGTGAATCTGTCTCATTTGAGGGTTCTTGGTAAGGTTACAATAGAACATTTGTTATTTCTTATGGGAAAGCACGGAAAAAGCGTAGAAAGCACGGAAAAAGCGTAGAAAGCACGGAAAAAGCGTAGAAAGCATGGAAATGTATCTCGCTTTGTCAGCAGTCGGGTTTTGTTTTGTCTTTTTTATGGTACACCTCTTGTTGTAGCAATGTAAGACTCCCTACCCTGCTGCCTGGGTTGCGCAAGCGTATCGGTGAGCAGCTGAGAATGAGGGCGACGACAACCATCAGGGAGGACTTAGCCGAGCTCTCAGGTCCACAAGTGGTCGGTCTTAGACGGTGGAATCACGATTAGTTAACCATCTCATGCAATCTTACCCAGAACCCCCGTGCATGGACCACCATGTTTTGAGACGAGGTGAACACGAAGAAAGAAGTCGGCTGTAACACGTTTTGGGGGTTATTTAATGTAATCGATTCAGTGTATACATTTAATTTAACACAAGTTTAACATTTTTATCTGAGGAGAAAGTCGTATGTTCTTATCTTTCTCAACAAATTCAATAGGATTTCAATGCATAGTCTATTCCATAGTCTGATGATATCCATTAGAACAAGGATTGATTGATTTGATTTTGTTTTAAGGCTCATCAACCCAACCACTGTCGGGTTATTTAGAGCCAAGAAAGTTAAATTTACAATACTTCTTTTTGTGAAGGTGTTTTTTAAGTGTGGAATGTTTTTATATTATTCAAAATGCGTTTGATTTTTGTAGTGTTAGATTTTTGTAAACACTTTTCATTTCTTTTAGAAAATTAATGCGCCAGATAATATCTTAAACGCTCGTTAATGTTTTCTTCGTAATAAGGTAATTGACATTTTTTTTTTGCAAATCGGCGGTGTGTTCAATTTTAAGCAATAAACTTGTTTCATTTTATGTCACATCAACTTTTTTTGGGGGTCATTCAGGGTCCAACTCGGTCATCCCTGTAAATGCCTTTATACTTCAAGTTCCCAATCTCTTCACGTATTTATAAATTCATTTGCTTTCTCAGACTTTTTTTTTTTTTTTAAAGTAAACAGTCTATAAATGATAGATTCCATTTAACCCATAGATGCGACCCTGACAGGCAATACCATTCCGAGTCAGATTAGGACAAGCAAGCACCACTTTTATCAACATGGAATATTAAGAAATAATATTATGACTTGAACTTAAATGATGACAGTATTTTATGGATGTTTTAGCGATGCATTTTTGTGCAATCTC